>JAAONU010000015.1:36498107-37098107 GCA_012932295.1 Cyclina sinensis | reverse complement strand
ACCATACATACATAAAATATACACCCTTTAAAAGATTAAAAGATAATACAATTATACAAGAATGATTTTTCTTGACAATAAAATCATTGCATTATGGGCTATTCTATCATAATATCAGATATAGTGCCATACTGATGTAATAAAAACCAACAAAATAATAACCTAGAGAATTTCTCTTCTCTGTCACAATCCATTTTTTCCATGAAGAAAAAGCATACATTTGCTGAGTATAGAAAGAAAGAGTTAAACTGATTAAGCCTTACAAACCAACTACATAGAAATTGGTATTTTTTTATTTGTCTGTTTGTTTTTGTGTGTTTGCTTGTTTGTTGAAATATTGTATACCTTTTTAAAGCCAGATATTCTCACTAACCAGATAGAAAATTCTGTAAAAATTACTAAAAATAGCGATGCTGGAATAACAAGGCCATTACATAAATAGAGAAATAAACAATAACATCAAATTATGATTCTGAAACTCTAAGTCAGAATATAAAACACTTCATCCATTTTTACCTGTTTTTAAATCTAAGCTTTGGCTTTTTTACAGTGTCCATGATCTACAAAATAATGTCGATATAAAAATAATCATAAGTTATTTTAAAAAACCTACAATATAAAATGTAAAAAAAATGGAAACCTAAGATATATCTAATGCTACAATGTAAGTCATTTAAAAACATTTTATAATCATAATATATATCTATATTTATAATGGAACAGTCTTGAATGACAGCTAACTGAAAATGAAACAGATAAGACATAGTTTTGAAGTCTTATGTAAAAAGTTGTATTACTAAGTAAAATTACATTCACTAATATTTTCAGCATTTGTCAAAGAACTAAATACAATTTTGCTTCCATTGCATTCAATTATCTGGCGTTCTTACCAATAGCACAATTGGGAAGACATTAAGTCAGTATACACAAATGACAGAGAAGAAATATATTTCAGTTTTGATGTTTGCTTTAACCTGCTGGTTACATATGTGCTAAGAAAATACTTCTATCAGCATGACAATTTCTAAAAACTTCAAAATTATTGATCTGAATGACCACAAGAAAAAAATAACTAATTTCAAAGAAAGCAGTCTGAATACTAAACAAATACACATTCAAAAAATATATACTCTAAATATTGCACCTTGTCACAAATTTAACATTGTATCCCCTGATAGTTATTTTCTCATTATATTTCTACTTAATGTGCCAAAACCTTCGATTAAAGCTTTCAATTAAATCTATTTGTCTGAAAAATGTCTATTGCTGTTTCTTATTTCTTTATAAATGGTGATTGTGCTTACAAATGTTCACAAAAACCAAAATGATATCAGCTCTTAAAAACCACAACAACAGAATGTTAGTGCTGTAACAATTATTTCTACTAGCATTTTTATTCCCCAACTATCATAAATTCACAGCAATATCAAAGAGACATCAAGTACACAGTAAGCCTGGTCAAGTTCCACAAAACAACACCAGTAACACTAGAACACAGGAACTTCTAAATGCCAAAATATACATGTACCACATAACTTATACCACTCATTTCTTTTACTCAAATGTATTATATAAAAAACACGAAACAGTGACTGCGAATGTCACAGGCCACAGGTATTTGCCTGACAGAATACAGCATAGCCACATACGCATTGATATGTTCAGATATTTACTGTTATCAATGGCTCAACAAAATTGGATCTGCTTTATTAAGAACATACACCGCCTTAACAGATTTTTACCCAATCTCTTATACAAAAACACACCAAACAGACAAGCCAAAGAATGTCTGAAATCTTTTTATAAGCTCAGGTTATCAGTTTATCCATGATATCTAAAACCAAATGAGGTTGAAATATTTCACATGTACAGCAAAGATATCAAACAAACTGTGAGTTTTACATAACTTAAATATCTTTAAATAGGCACAGATATTTCCTTGAAATCATTACTGCAAAACATATACAGTGGAACTTCCAAAAACCAAACACTCATGGGACCAGCAAAAAGTTTGGATTTTGGAAGTTTCTGAAATTCAAAAGTCCGAAAGATCTGGACAAGTACAGGTGCCAAACACCATGGTTCTTTCTGATAGTGAATGCAGTCAGTAGTGTTTAGAATAACAGCGTTTGTAACATGGGAAACATAATGCAAAATTTAAATTAATGAAAACATTCTACACATCTATATTGTATTAGAAAAAAAATGTTGTATACATGTATAATATATTATGTGCGAACAGTAAAAAACAGGAAGACCATACTCTTTAAATGATAAAGAATTATGTGTGCAATTTCCATGCTGATAATTTCACTCAAAAGCACCTCAGCAAACTTTTAACAATAATTTACAAACCTTCAAAGTTGGTTTTGGAACCATTCCAGATTCACAAATTAGCTTAATTTTGTCCTCTTTGGACAGTTCGGTTTAGAAGGTGTCTTGGACATTTTGATTATGCAAATGTTGAACATTTAATAAAATGCCATAATTTAAAAACCTTTTTATTAGCTCAAGTTTGCTGTTTTCACCGACCGCCTTTGAAATTTTAAAAGTTTGAAAAAAAATCGCCATTTACAATAACAAACACATTGGCCGATGTTGGATAATTAATTACACTTTTTAAGACATTCTAATTACAAATTAATCCTTAAAGTTGCTTGAAGCAAACACCTATTAATCCACTAATCATCGCTTTATTTACCACTATCAATATATTCGGCTGCATTTCAGTCATAAGTTGACAACTTGTTATTCAAACGCGTGTCAAAATAAACGATCACTGCTAATTGGTAAACAAAAGATACAGAGGTGAAATTTTTGCTGCAGGGTTTGCGATTTTAGATCTGTCTTTTGCACTTTTTTTTATTTTTCCGGTATTAAGAAGTAAAATTGCATTGATATAAACTAAATTTTACGGAAAAATCGTCCAGAATTCAGAATTTGGAAGTTCCAGAGTTCAGAAGTATGATTTACATAGAAAACAGGAGAAATTTCAGGACGAAGAAAAATCATTTTCAGAGGTTTCCGGTTTTAAGAAGGTCCAATTTTCGGAAGTTCCACTGTACTGTAATATCATATCATTTATCTATCTTCTGTATCTGGTAGATAACAGTCTATATGAACCTTTATATCTTTGTCTAGACCACAAGCACTATAAATTTAATTCTTGCAACCAACTAGCCTTATCATTTTGCTTTAAAAAGTGTCCTCCACAGAACGGTCAGTTTAAAAAAGTGTCCAACTGATCAGTTGAATGGGTGAACTGGGTCTTGAAGTAGCCTTATAACTTTTAAAAGAAGTGTCAAACACTAATATTTCTGGGACCTATGATACTGAGAGTGACTTCACATTTTTTCAAAAGAAAAAGATTGATTTGAAGTCTCATCTTCATAGATATGGTGGTGAATTTAAGATGCCTTTGTGAAAAAGATGTCTCAGAAAGAAAAGCGCAACAAAGACTTTCAACTTCTTTCAATTTAAGACATGTAAGTTTTCACGTATGATCTTATCTTCTGCCTGCAGATAGGACATTTCTTCAATGGCTGTCCACACTGTTCACAAGCCACAAAATGTCCACATGGTGTAAATGTAATCTCCACTTCACGCTCCATGCATATTTTACACAGTCTTTGATCTTTCATTTGTTTATACTCATCCTCAATTGATGACGCACCTGAAAAATCACAGACAAAATGTCAATGCTATACATTTTAATAAACAAACGATGTTTGTACAGCATACATGCCCCCCTAGCGCCTTATTGCCTGAGGCAGCCATTAATTAATAGAAAGCCACAAACCAGCTGTGGTATCATTTAAATACCATCATTCTGCTGATGATGGAACTGTGTTTCTTACAGGATCATTCTTTATAAAACAAAAGAAAACTTGAAATAGCGGATTTTTGTGTAGTTATTTGATTTCAGCTGCAAAGGTAGACGATAAGTCCTTAGAATAACTGATGCTTGTGTTTGGATAGCAGATTCCGTTCTGCAATTTCATTGGCCTAGACTGTATTTGAAGTTGTATTTTTCACCCACTGGAGATTAAAGTGCCAAAATGTATGAAAATAAGAAGAAATAGTCATTGGTGGCTTCCCTTCTGGAAAACAGTGACTATTCATGTTATAAGTAAAATCCACTGGTAAATATTATATTTAGTTGCTGTGCTGATATGTTGCTATTTTCTTGTATTATAACATCGTGGAACATTTCCGTGACACCTATGACCTATCTGTTGGGTTGTCTAATTCCTCTGATATTAACTGATACAAGAGTGATCAGTGATCACATGTGTCACCTGATGATAGCCAATTAGGCAGTTGTATTGAGGGGTGATTGGACAGTTTGTTGGCTAAAACGCTCTTTTTATTCAAGGGCCATAACACAGCCAAAAATCATTCAACCAAAAAACCCGTTAATATGTCCAAGTACTTGAGGTACCAATCAATCTTGTAACATTTCATTCAAATTGCATTAGAAGTATAAGAGAAGTAGACAAAAATCATTAAACTGGAAAATTGCCAACGATATGCATACTAGACTTGGTACTGATCATTCTTGTAAAGTTTGGATGAGATTGCGCTAGTAGTTTTTGAGGAGTAGTCTGGACAAGTTTTGTGATGGACGGATGGACAGAGAGACAGACAGACGATGGAGAAGTGATCCCTATATGTTGCGGCTACTTTGTAGCATGTCGCAGCTACTGTGTAGCAGGTGACACAAAAATCATTAAAGGGCCAAAGTGCCTTTTCATTCAAGGGCCATAACTCAGCCAAAAATCACTCAACCGAAAAAAAAACATTAAATATGCCCAAGTACTTGAGGTACTGGTCAATCCTGTAACATTTCATTCAAATTGCATTAGTAGTATAAGAGAAGTAGTCCAGACAAACTTTAAGAATAAAAATCATTAAAGGGCCATAACTCTGACAAAAATCATTGAACTGGAAAATGCACAAGATCTGCATAACTCGACTTGGTACTGATCCTTCCTGTTAAGTTTGGATCAAATTGCACCAGTAGTTTTTGAGGAGTAGCCCGGACAAGTTCTGTGACTGATGGACAGACAGACAGAGAAGTGATCCATCCCTATATGTTGCAGCTACTTTGTAGCAGGCGACACAAAAATCAGTGCTCACCAGTGCAAAACAAATATTTTATTTTTGAAATTTTAAAGTCACACTGAGAACTAATGTTACTTGAAACATCAAGGGAATATCTAATCTGCAGGAGCCTACTACATACCCGATGTTGGTGCACTGCTTCCTGGTGCTGTCCCCTGTGAACTCCCTGAAGCCCCTGTTTCTTTTGTGATACCATGAGCCCTGGATACTGCCTCTTGTTGACCCCTTAGTTTTTCCACCTCATCCACTAAGACATTCAGGTCTGTGATTTCAGTATCTGCAAAAAAAAGTCATGGATATCTTTTACATACTTTAGGTTCAGACACAAAGAAATCATACTATAAAATTCTCAAAAATAACATTCTTTTATATTCAATGCCCAATGAATTATATCATATAAAGAAGGAAAACTATGCTGAGGGGATATTTTTTAAAATTTCTGTACGAAAAAACTTCTTTAAACTTTTCTTTTTTTTAATGCCTTCCTACATAGAGATAACATTCACAAGTCTAACTCCAAATTTCTATTGGCATATCTTTTACACATTAATAGATTGTTGAGTTACTGAAATTCCATTACAAAGACAAGGTTCTAAAACAGAAGTTGATTCAGAACCACATCTGGTAAACAGGAACATAGCTAGTGTAAGCATCAGTGCAAATATGCATTCTTATCTGGTTAATTTCCAACACATAGTAGTATTTTCAGCATCAGTTACAACTGTAAAAAAATGCCTGCCAGGCCTTTCCAACTTCTGCACTAAGTGTGCAGAAATGTGTTTTCATTGAAACTATTGAAAACTAGAAATGGGTTTTTGATTGAACAAAAACATATGTCTCCCCCCAGCCAGTTGCTGCAGGTAGTATTTAGTCAGACAATTGTAAAATTTGACATTTAACCTCAAAATGTGACCTTGAGACACCACACCCACAAAGTGGGTTCTGCATGTCGCCTTGATGAGGTGAACATCTGACCCAAGTTTCATAAAAATCCTTCAAGGGCTTTGGAAGATACAGAGCGAGACATTTAACCTCCAAGTGTGACCTTGACCTTGAGACACCACACCCGCAAAGTGGGTTCTGCATGTCGCCTTGATGAGGTGAACATCTGACCCAAGTTTCATAAAAATCCTTCAAGGGCTTTTGAAGATACAGAGCGGACACGATTTTGTGGCATTTGACATTTAACCTCCAAGAGTGACCTTGACCTTGAGACACCACACCCACAAAGTGGGTTCTGCACGTCGCCTTGATGAGGTGAACATCTGACCCAAGTTTCATAAAAATCCTTCAAGGGCTTTGGAAGATACAGAGCGGACACGATTTTGTGGCATTTGACATTTAACCTCTAAGTGTGACTTTGACCTTGAGACACCACACCCGCAAAGTGGGTTCTGCACATTGCCTTGATGAGGTGAACATCTGACCCAAGTTTCATAAAAATCCTTCAAGGGCTTTGGAAGATACAGAGCAGACACGATTTTGTGACGGACAGACAGACAGACGGACGGACGGATGGACGGACGGACAGACGGACGGACGGACAACCAGGGGAAAAACAATATGTCTCCCCCATTTTTAGGGGGAGACATAATTCTCCATGCTGTTAAATTCTTCTTAAGAAAAAAGAAAATAACTTCATCAACGATACAGTATTAGCCTTCTATACTCAAGACAATAAAAACTGGAAAAAGTAGGTTTCTGCTGACAGATTTACTGATGAAAGGCTAAGATTTTGTGTTTTACAATACATCTGGAGTATTAACATATCAGTAGATTTCTGATTGTAGGGTATGCCATCTTTCAACTCAGGTAAAGGACAAGTACACTATGTCTCAATTCAGAGAAAGAACTAGAACACTATGTTTCAGTTAAGGTTAAGAACTGCAACACTATGTTTCAGTTAAGGTAAAGAGCTACAACAGTATGTTTCAGTTAAGGTAAACAACTATAACACTGTGTTTCAGTTAAGGTAAAGAACTAGAACCCTATGTTTCAATTCAAGATAAGGACTAGCACACAATGTTTCAATTCAAGTAAAGGACTTGTACACTATCTTTCAATTTAAGAAAAGTTCTAGTATGCTACCTGTCAGTTCAGGTAAAAAACTTGTATAATATGTTTCAATTCAAGTAAAGGACTTGTACACCATCTATCAATCAAGGGAAATAACTATAACACGGTCTTTCAAGTAAGTTGAAGGACCAGTTCACTATCTTTCATTTCAGCTAAGGACTAGTACACTATATTTCAATTCAGGTAAAGGACTAGTACACTATGTTTCAGTTCAGGTAAAGAACTAGTACACTAAGTTTAAATTCAGGTAAAGGACTAGTACACTATGTTTCAATTAAGGTAAAGGACTAGTACACTATGTTTCAATTCAGGAAAAGGACTAGTACAGTATGTTTCAATTCAGATAAAGGACTAGTACACTATGTAAAGGACTAGTACACTATGTTTCAATTCAGGTAAAGAACTAGTACACTATGTTTCAATTCAGGTAAAGGACTAGTACACAATGCTTCAATTCAGGTAAAGAACTACTACACTTTTTGTAAAATTATTTAAAAGGATTGTTTCACTATCTTTCAAATCAAAGAACTGGTACAATATCTATCAATTAAGGTTGAGGACTGATGTACTACTTTTCAATTCAGGTTGAGAACCGATACTGATGTACAACTTTTCAATTCAGGTTGAGGACTGATGTTCAATCTTTCAATTCAGGTTGAGAACTGATGTACAACCTTTGAATTCAGGTTGAGGACTGATGATCATGTACAACCTTTCAATTCAGGTTGAGGACTGATGTACAATCTTTCAATTCAGGTTGAGGACTGATGTACTCTTTTACAATTCAGGTTGAGGACTGATGTACTACCTTTCAATTCAGGTTGAGGGCTGATGTACAACCTTCCAATTCAGGTAAAGGATTTTTGTACATTCAGGCAATGATCTGGTGCACTACCTTTTAATTCAGGTAAAGAGCTGGTGCATTTTCTTTCAATTCAAGTTGAGGACTGGAACACTATCTTTCAATTAAGGTAAAGGACTTGTACTCTGTCTTTCAATTCTGGTGGAGGACTGGTACACTATCTTTCAATTCAGGTTGAGAACTGTTACACTATCTTTCAATTCAGGTTGAGAACTGTTACACTATCTTTCAAATCAGGTTGAGAACTGTTACACTATCTTTCAATTCAGGTTGAGAACTGTTACACTATCTTTAAATTCAGGTTAAGAACTAGTACACTTCTTGTAAAAATTTTTAAAGGATTGTTGCACTATCTTTCAAATCAAACAAAGGACTGGTGTACTATCTTTCAATTCAGGTTGAGGACTGGTGAACTACCTTTCAATTAAAGGACTGGAGTACATTCAGGCAAAGATCTGGTGCGCTACCTTTTAATTTAGGCAAAGAACTGGTGTGAGGACTGGTACACTATCTTCCAATTCAGGCAAAGATCTGGTGCACTAATCTTTCAATTCAGGTAAAGGACTGGTGCACTTTCTTTCAATTCAGGTAACAGACTGGTTTTATATCTTTTAATTCCAGTAACAGACAATGGACTATACTTCAATACAGGTACAGATCATACACTATCTTTCAATTCAGGCAAAGGTCATGTGCACTAATTAATCTTTCAATTCAGGTAAAGGACTGGTTTACTTTCTTTTAATTCCAGTAACAGACAGATGCACTATACATCAATACAGGAATAGGACTGGTACATTATCTTTCAATTCAGGTACTTGACTGCTCATAACCTCATGTAGAATTCAGCACAGGTTCTTTTTTAATCATTTTTTTTTAATTAAAGCTATCTAACCTCCTGCCCTTCTGTGTCTCATAATTACAGATTTCACAAGTTCCTTCTCATAGCCCATGCTTAGTACTCGCTTCATCACTGGTGTAATCTCAATACTGAAACAAGAGACAATACAGTTTAATATGACAACTGTAGTATTAAAATTGACACAAACCAAGTTAGACACAAAATTTAATCCTTAAAACCTAAATTTTTAAACATAAACAAAACTTTTGCTTTATGAGTAAGGACAAGAGCTTCCTTTTAGGAAAAAGCTCTGTAAACATTCATGTCAATGGTATTAGAAGTAATCAGAAATACCTAACAAACTATAAACAGTTTAACCTAAATTCATACAAGAAAGATTTTTATAAAAACTGGCTGTAATCGATATATTCTTACCCTGAATATTGCTTAGTAATGGCACATACTTCACTATATGTCACAACACTGGCAATTGTACAAACTGGTTAGAATCAAATGTAACAAAATGTTTAAAAGAGGGGCAACTATAATATTCATGAACAGAGTACCGCTGGGCAGAGCATTATATGCCCAAAGTGTGTTTTTTCTAAGTATGATGCATTTGTGATATAAGGAAGGAAACCATTATTAATTAAATGATTTGCTTTAAATTTTGAATTTTTTGTTTTTGATTTATAATATTTTGATTTTTAACAATTTACAATTTTAATTTTAGAGTTTTATAGATCTTATCATATCTGAATTTTAGGTTTTGTTATTTGTTTAAATGTCTGTCTTTCAGAAGTTATGATGTTCATGCTGTGATGCATGGTTATCAAGTTATAGTGCAGAAATATTGATTGTTTAGTCGACTGTCACCTTGACTGTTTATCGGTATGTACTTACCCCAAACAGTACAGGGGTTATGTAATGAATGAAGGCAATCACCCTGAGAAGTTTGAAGTCTGTATGGGAAGTAGTTGCCAAGTTATAGAGAAGAAATGCTTTTACAGTGTTTAGGTCACTGTGACCTTGACCTCTGACCTACTGATCCTTAGATGTGCGGGGGTCATTTTCTCAATGTAATCAATCATCATATGAAGTTTGAAGTCTGTAAGACAAATGGTTATAAAGTTTTACAGCAGAAATAGTTTTCATTGCTTAGGTCTTTGTGACCTTGACCTTTCACAACACACTGACCCCAAAATCAATAGAGGTCATTCACTCAATGTGTGCAACCAACATAATTATGAACTTTCAAGTCTCTACAACAAATGGTTGTCGAGTTACAGAATGTAAATGATTTTAAACATTTAGGTCACTGTGACCTTGACCTTTGACATACTGACCCCAAAATATACAGGATTCATCCACTTAATGTGTGCAATCATAATATAAAGTTTGAAGTCTATAACAAATGATTTTCAAGTTACATGGCAGAGATGGTTTTCAATGTTTAAGTCACTGTTACCTTGACCTTTGAGCTACTGACTCCAAAATCAATAAGGGTCATTCACTCAAAGTGGGCAATAATCAAATGAAGTTATAAGACTGTAGGCCAAAGAGTACTCAAGTTATCCTCCCGAAACCAAATTGCTAACTGGATAGGAGGCCTTTTCTTTTGTTATTTTCTTTGGTTTAATAGAGGGCCATTGGCCCCTTATTCTATTGTTACAGAATGAACTCTATTGTTCTCTTTTGTTATGTTTACAGTTAGATGGACTCCTATTTATTTTAGGTAGTGTGGACAGACAGACAGACACCCAGAACCATAACATAAAATGCCCCTTCGGGCATTATGAATGTTACAGAGGTCATGACTCCTGCTTTGTTAAGCATGTGTTCATGGTGTATTTCATTGCTATTAATTTTGTAGATTTGAGAAGTAACAAACCTGCTTTTATAGGTTAAGTGGGTGGAATTCCTTGAGTGTAAAAACAAATGTGGACTCCCATACTTGCTACCTTCATAAATCAGTACTTTGTCAATTAATACAATGACCAAAAATTGTGTATTCATGAAATTGCATTTAAATAGTCTGGTACCTTACCAATTTGTTTAGAAATAGCCTAATAAGTATGAAAAGTTTTCCAACAAGACTAATATTTAAGCAAAAAATACTTTACACTGAATAAGATACAATACATCAACAAGGAAGCTGCAAAATATCATATTTCTTATGGTCATATAGAGATAAAACCAGGATGTAACAAACTCATCCTTGTGAATACATGGACAATGTATATATTTCCTGTTAATTAGTTTGGCTAAGTAAAAGTAATTAACGCTTATGAATCACAACCATAATCCAACAACATTTTCATGTTTTTTTGAGCATTGGTTGCATTTTTACCATGTTAACCTGAACACACTTAAAAAGTAGTAAGATTCTAATCATATTTATAGTGTAACCGTTTTGGAATGGATCAGCCTTTGTAAACAGGCCTTAGTGGACAGTTTCACTCTCAGAATGGTGGAAAAATCTAATGACTTATTTAGATATTGCCCTCAGACAAATTTTGCCCTTATTTACATGTTGCCCTCAGACAAATTCTCCCCTTGACCTCTGACATCTAAATACATAAACTTACAACACCCAAAACAAAATTACTTCCATGACAGAATATTTGAAATTTGAGAGCAGTGTATACATTTCTGGAAAATTTATCCAAAAAACTGAGAGTAGCTGATCATAGCAACTTACCTTTCTTTAGATTCTGGTTTGGACTTAATGAAAACACAAGTTGGTGACCAGTGCCTGTGTTCTGACCAGGGGTCATCCCCAGGCTCCCAGTTCCTTATAAATATACCACAGTGAAAACAGCGCACACAGTCATCCTGGCCTAGACAGAAAATAGAAACCTGCATTAGGAATACATATGTAACTGTTCCTGTGAACTCCAGTTGTAAAGGAAAGTTGAAATCAACTTAGTTTTACATTGATTGGGAAGCAAGTTCTTACAACTTATAAATAATCCCTTTCAACAACTGCTTCCTGGGTTCAAACCAGTGCTCATGCTAAAAGAGAGGAATGTGGAATGTCACTGGAGACTCTCACCCCTGGTGGGGTTCAAACCAGCAATTTACGGATCGGGAGTCTAACGCTTTAACGCCTCGACCACTGCTCCTCCTCCTACAGATAAACTGTTAAGAGTTTGATGCATTTGTGAAAAAACTCCATTCCAACTTTCAATAAGAAGTTTTTGAGAACCTAGAGCATTGTCAAGCAAAAGAATATAAGTCTGTTCTGAATTCTTCCTTTTTCCTTCAGACAGAAATCATCCTAGATCGAAACCTATTCATTCAACTATCTCGACAAAGTAAGGGAAATAAATAATCATCCTCTTATATTCCACAGCAATCCTATAAATGGTAAGAAGGTGTGGATTTTCATATTTTTCAAACATATTCAGACAGCTTGAATTCAGACATCTGAAGATACATAAAAGGTTGTCACTGTCAACTTATAGCCGTTTAATTTCATTGCCAGCATTCCATCCTTCCTGAAGATTCTGAGTAATGGTTAGAAATTAGCCGAAGGTGAACCGATTTTAAAGGTTGACATGTTAAAGTTGTTTACCTTCTACATCTCACTTTCATCTGCAGCCGATCGAGTAGATTCACCCAATCTTATGCGGTTGGGCAAATATTATCATTCATTCGTCCTATATTTTGCAGAGTTTACAACAAAAATGATGACATTAAGATAAAATATTATAACTTTAACCATACCAGTACCTTTCATCTAAGAAAAAAACATACAGATAACATATGGATAAACAGAAACGCTTGTTTTGTATCTGTTTATCTGCCATTTTAATTTTCAAGTTTGGCATTCAGAATCCCACAGTGATGAATGCAATATTTTGACTGTTGCAGAGGAAATTACCCCAGGTGTTCCTACTGTGAGATTTCCGCTCAGTTATATGCAGTTTAAAATCAGGCTTAAAGGTTGAACTACTAAAAAATATCAGCTCTGTAACAGCGGTTCAACACTTTAAGCATAATAAATTAGGCTACTTAGAAATGAGAGTTATAAACTAGGGATGCAAACGTAACTTTTTCATTTACCGGTTAACCTGACACTGATACCGGTAAATTTACCAGTTAACCGATAAACAATGAAAATAATTTCGTGCCTACTAGTCACTGTTTATGATATGTACACTTTTAAAGCCAAACCGGAAGTTGATGGGATAGTGTTTACTATTCGGATCCTGCGGGCCGAAAGGGTATTGTGATCGCTTATTAGATACATATGCATTCCCCTCGTAATTTCCTACTGCTTTAAATTCATTTAATAAATGTATGCGATTGTTGTCGGTAATATTGACGTTTTCAATCTGTTTTTGTTTTAATGTTTCATTCTTATAATGAAATGTATTGCATTAGATCTACCTACATAAAATAAATTAAAAAAAAAAAAAAACACACCGAAGACTTTTATCTTTTATTTAATTACACATTCAAGTCTTACTATCGAGAAACAAATTGATAAGACATTACATAAATTGCAACTGCTTCGAAAAACAAACTTGATTTGATGTGTTAATTGTTAAGAAATCATCAATGGCGATCTTCCTTTAGTCTCAATTTAAGTTTTTAGTGAGTAGGAAACAAACAATAGTGTCAATTAAACTCTTAACTGGCAGCTGCAAATAGGAGACACATTTTTTATATAATTGTTAATCATAACAATGGCAAAAGTGACAATTACCAAATAAACGAGATGTGTCTTCTGTATAAGCGTGACACTTGTATTTATCTACGCGCACCTGGGGTTTATCACCATGACGATCGATAAAAACCGTTGTCAGCGCAGCGCGCTTGTTTTGTAGTTTTTACTTTTAAAGTTTATATTTTTAATTTTTTTTTCGGTTAACCTCACCGAAAAATTGTTATCGGTTAACCGCTCATTCGGTAGGTTAATCGGTTAACCTCTTGCATCCCTATTGTAAACACTAGCAAAAAGGTAAAGTAAAAAATGTAATACCTAACAATACCATAAAAAACCACACTTCTTTTTTTACACATGATAATTACCTATATACAGTGGTAGTTGTGTAAAGACAAATTATTATAAAATATCTTGACAGCAACGTATACCTGTGTAGAAGAATCCTGCTTCAACAAGCTCATCAACAGACTGTGTCATAGACTGTGGCTTGTCTCGAAAGGTTCCTTCCCTTGCTGCTGGCTTACTGTATTCTGGGAACCGTGCAACCTGTCTAGCACCTTGGCTGGTTCCTGGCTGACTAGTTTGTATTTGTATGGGAACATTTCCTACATTCTGCTTCAATAAAAATGGGCAACAGGAATTAAACTTCTTGTGTTCCTCTCTTACAACATCCCCTGGTTCCCAGCTTTTCAAAACAAGGTTACAGAAAATGCATTTCACTCTGTCTCCAGTTTTTAAATAATAAAACCCATCTCGGGCAAGATCTGTAGGCTGAACCGGTAATGAAAGTGGCCAGTCACTAAATGTCTCAAGTCGAACCTGTTCTCTTTTTAGTCTCAGTCTTTGTGAGTAATCATCCTGGAAGAAAAGGAAAAGCATGATTTTCTTTGTAAACAACATACACAACCAAGCAACAAAATAACCAAAAATAAATTCATTTCTGTTTCCTTTGAGATGACTGAGACTAGATTATCAATTAATACTTGCATAATATATAAGGGTAAAGCATTGATCAATATCTAATTCTATAGTTCTGTTATGAGAATAGTGTGGTAACCTTACCTCTGTACAGTCTTTCTTATCAAAATCTACAAAGTCTGTTCCTTCAGCACTGTCAACAGTAGTTGTGTGTTTCTTGGGCATTTCAATCACTGTAGGACCTGGCTGTTTACTGCCTCATCTGGTATAAAATAAAATGATATTTCATCATTTATAATGTCTTCATACATTTAAGTTTTAAGTCTGTATCTTTAAGGGTCTTGGAGTAATGATCCAAACATAAATCAATGATGAAAATTAACAAAGGGAGGTAACTTAGAATAATAGTTAACACTAGTTAATGTTTGTTTTCCAACATTTATCAACATATATAAATTAAGTGGCATCAATTAAGAGTGATTTGCCACTAATAAATTCATTTACAATACTTTTTCATACATCTTCTGGTGCCACTAACCCACTGCCTTTATTATGCACTTTACCAGGGCTATTTATTTAAAATGACTTGACTTAAATGTTCTGTTTCCTGCTTTTCTATAAGATACACAACTTTATTAAGTGATAACACAAAAAGAACATCATATGACAAAATAATTTGGGAAGATTGTGGTATGTCCAAATTAAATATTTTTTTAAATGACAAGAAAGGTTTTTCTGATGATGTGACTTATAGATTATTATCTAAAGATACTGATGTTGACACATCCATTTATGATTTATTATATTATAAAATCTAAGTCGAAAAAGGGGCATTACATGTACTTTGCAAAAAATAGATTTGAGGGTTATCTGCCCTTTAAAAATGGTGTCACATTTTGATAGTGAACATGTATTCTAAATTTGAAGTGAATATGGTAGCTTTGAAAGTTTCTGAGGAATGGACCTTAACAACAAGACCTGGGGGTGCAGTTACTCATTCAATATTGGTTTTGTTTTTTTGGGGTGTGTGTGGGTGGATAGGCAATCAAGTACTTACATAACTACATAATGATATTACAAGAAAAAAAATTTGGGCACGCTAGGGCAGATGCAGAGGGTCCCATGCAGAGGGTGAGGGAATCTGATGGGAGGGGGCATGGGGGAAAGGTCAAGTACCTATATATTTTTTAAAAAAATAATGAAAACAAAATTTCGTGGGGTGGGGGCAGAGGAGTCAAGTACCTACATGCCTATATATTAAAAAATGATAATAGAAAAAAAAATGAAAAAGACATTGGGGTGGGTTTAGGGAGGAGGTGTAGTCAAAATAATTCAAGTGACGTCTTGAGCAAATTCTGAGATATTTTTGTTATAATGGGTCAGAATCTTGCAGAGGCGAGATATTGACCCATACAAAAAATTATACAATATCTCAACTTACGTACAATTAGTTGGACTAGGAGAAGGGGGTCCCTATGCAGACGGAAGGAGGGGGAAGTACTTACCCCTCCCATGTAAGTAAATGGTTTATTTCTAGACTTAAGAAGTTTTTCCTATATACAAGCAAAATAAGGGGCCCCTGAGGTGGGGCTAATTTTGATCCCAGGGACATGGGTACCAACAATCTTTGCAGGGGTCTTGCTGGTGATCAAGTATTCCAAGTTTGAATGGAATATCTTTTACAGTTTTTGAGAGATGGACATTAACAAAAAGGTTAACCAAGAAATTCTAAATTGAAAAAGGGGCATAACTTTGAGGGTTATCTGCCCTTGAGATATGGTGTCGCATTTTGAAAATAAACATGTATTCTTAATTTGAAGTAAATAGCTTTGATAGTTTCTGAGAAATGGACCTTTACAAAAGGTTAACCAAAGCCGACAAAAGGGTCATGATAATAGCTCCACTTTTTTTTCTTCAAAAAGTGGGGCAAAAGGTTAACCAACGCAGACACTGACTGCCACAAAAGGGTCATGACAATAGCTTCACTGAATAACAAATATTGACCTATCATTGATCTTAAATCTTTGCTACTGGCTTAGCTGATGTATACAGTGCTTAAACACAGACTGTCTAAAAATGTTATTTAGTACCCTTAAAAAAATGATCTGAATTTTATTACTACTAAAATAGTCTTCATGGTATACAGAGTTGTTGATATACTGAATCTTTGTCATAACCTTTATGCATTGATATGTAAATGAGTGTAATAATGGAATAACATAATTTTGTTATTAGGTTCAAATGGGTTACGCTGTCACCTTTATCCGAATGACCTGTATCCGGAAAGACAAACACTCTAATGCGTACATCTATTCTTATGTCGATAATTTAACTTCGATATTGAAATCATTTAATGGTCTACTTACGTGAAGAATTAAATTGTCATTTCTTCTATTACAGACTTTATAATCCCAAAATTCCAAAAAGATGAGTTGTTTACTGGGGGATTTTATTCGGTGTAGTGTGTGTGATAAATACGATGTGATGATATACTTTGGTCAATAACTACTAAAATAGGAAAAGTCGAACTAAATTTGGAGGACCTCTGATTTGATTCGTTCTTTGTATTTAATCTGTTTTAGTCCAGGTATCCTTTCCGCTTTAGGCTATTGATACATATTTCTGATT
This sequence comes from Cyclina sinensis, assembly GCA_012932295.1. Taxonomy (NCBI): domain Eukaryota; kingdom Metazoa; phylum Mollusca; class Bivalvia; order Venerida; family Veneridae; genus Cyclina; species Cyclina sinensis. The sequence continues at coordinate 37,080,983 of JAAONU010000015.1, read as the reverse complement.
AACAATATTCTTCAGGACGTTTAGGGCGCATCATAAACGTCTAAATGAAAATGGGTGCCGGAACGGCTCATAAATGAGACTAAATCTGTATCTGGTCGCGAGCTGGTGAAAAAAGATAATCATTTAATTCTGATCAAGATTCTTACATAGCTTCAGAGACGTGTAATATATACGTCTCTGATAGCTTTTGAACTAACAAGAATAAAGAAAAGACTGATAAATACATCGAAGGTCACAAATTCTGATTTTTAAGCGAAATGAATGGTTTGTGAACTGAATTCAGTGACAGTGAATTTCAGCGACTTATGAGAACCATGACAAATTCGACAGATTACCGTTAACAGCTTAGGCCTATGACCGAAAGGAACTAATTATATGCTAGTCATAAACTATTACATCTTGCATGTATATAGCTGGACATCATTTACCTGCGAGAGTACTCCGAATGATTGTACTGTATTTTCACTTGGAAGCTTATTTGTGGCAGGAATGACATTTCTGTAGAACTTTCTGATCTTTATAAAATTGATGCATTTTATACATGATACGGTAACCTACTTTTCTTTTTTTAATACCCTAACTATGGCACTGGGTACTGGAAGTCATTCAAGATTTTTAAGTTTTACGCCATCCACTTTACTCTATATGGGTTATTCAATAAATACCTAGGTGCATTTGTTTAAGTTAAACCTTACGTTTCTATAGTGAATTGTGTAGTCCATTTCAATTGATATGTATATTTTCTTAATACTCCTGAAATTATGTTACGTATCTGCATGGAATGTCCATGTGTTTTAGTTTTAGACCGAGTATACATAGCGAGACAATTTTCTTTTTCATTGCAGGTTCACAGATGCTCGAAAGGTAACTCCTATCTCTTGTCAGACCTTATCCACTTCCAGAAATCAATAAGGATAGTATTTTCTTTTTGGCCAGGGTATCTAAATTCAAAAAACCTTAAATTTATTTCCATTTTCCTTCAGAAATGTTGTTTGTTATATAGGAAAAACCAAATTATTCCCTTGTTTGTTGGAGTAGTGTGATATGTAAACTTTCTATTAACAAATAAAATGTATAAGTATTTAGAGATAAAGAATATTACAATCAAACCATATTAAACTCTGTTTCTTTATGTTTTCTAAAGATATTTCAGAACAGGAACTAACTCTGTTACATAACTAGCTGATTCGTAAGTTGTAAGATGAGTCATACAAAAAGTGGACTTACTTCGGACTCTATCTGTCTATCTTTTTGAGTTTATTTATCGTCTGTACTGTTTGACCGACGCCCCCTGCAGAAATTAGTTATTTTATGTTGTGGTGCGTAGTTCAAGATACAGATACACACCCTGTTTTTGTTTGTTGTTGTTGTTTTTTGGGTTTTTTGCATGCTCAGTGTACAGCACTGATACACCAATGGTAGGATACTACGTCATCGCGCACCTGTTTTATTGCTCTTACGCGGACCATTTTTTTGTCAACAATCCATCGCTTGAAAAGTAAAATGGTCTTTTTCAACAAGAAATCTGTAGAGTTACAAAAAATCATGTTGTGCACCGAAGATTGGCTGGTGTGCTTTGTATTTACGTAAAGAATTTTTATAATATAAAATTCTAGTTTAGGCCTGAAAACGAGTGAAAGTTTTTTTTTCTGAATGCATGCTAAATGAAACCATTTGTTATAGGTGATAAAATAATGATGCTTTTGAGACGAAAAGTAAATCATAGTCTGGGTTTGGCGGTCCAAATTCAGAATGCAACAACAAAAATATTCTATTGCACTCGTCATTTTCATACTTTAGATTGAAAGGTTTATGTTGATACCCATTAGAAAGTTATACAAAGAAAGAGCAAGAAAGCGCACCCGAGCGAAGAACTAAATATCGTTTAAGATTTTAACACGAAAGTTTATCATGCTAATGTCAATTCCGCCCTTTCAATTATCTTTTAAAGCTCGAAAAAATACATGATTTGTTATTTTACTAATCAACTGGACATATCTGCTATTGTTTTACAATGAATATCAATATAGAAAAAAAGAAATAGTTAAACTATTATTTTTTAAGTAATCTAGTTAAATAACAACAACCCTAGTAGGTTACTCAGTTTCTCAAACCTGTTTCATAAGGATAATAATATTTCAAAAACATCTGAAAGTATCTTTATGTTACCGATAAGTTTTTATCGTGTCTAAACCGCATTGCATCAATCAAACATGAATAGAATATATTCGACTTCGCGTATTAATATGTAAATACCGCTGTAATGATGGTAAATGACGATAAATAGGGTATCAATAGATTCAGATTTATCTATTGATATATAAATATGTTTATAAAAGTAAATGTACTTACTTCGATCATATTTATTTGTGATTATTGACTGCAACTGACAGAAAACAAATTTTAAGTTTGATCAATAAATCAGGTCTTGTTAATGAAAAGCATATAATACGTTAAAATATAGACAGTGTTTCTTCAAATAATGAACAATCGCTTTTAATGCGTGTATTTTGCAAAAAGAAGTAGTATATAGATTAAAAATGAGAGGAATTTTTTGGAATAAAAAAGAAACGGAATAGTTTGATTCTAGAGTGCAACATTTTCCAAGGTTTCATATCAAACAAATCAGATAGTTTCAGAGTCATTGGGTATTGGAAACTGGAAGGTTTCCGAAAATAATGACCGCGAGCGTTAAGTAAAACAAGGGATTATAAAATGGGTGGATGCCAAAGCGTTCCCGAGGAGGAAGTTTATGAATATCCAAGGAGGCGGTACAGGCCTCTGACCCCTATAATGTACAGCCGTCCACGACCAAGAACTTTCATTCGCCAGCCGATGATATATCCTGAGAGACGGTTTCCGATGCCGCCACCGGTTATCGACGGTCCGGTATATGGCGGCGGATACAGAAGATTCGAGGATGACTTTGATGACTATGATTATTACGACAGAGGGAGAGGACGTTATTCCTACCATACATATACACGGTGATAAAAAAATGTGACAAATCCATCAAAATTAACTTTAGACTTTTTTTTGCCTACCTGCAAACATTAAAACAACAAGAAAAACAAACGGTGGATACACTTTTACCACGGATTCTAAGTATTGAACGTGCAGTTACTGAGTTTGTGACAAACAAACTATTTAACATTATGGTGTAAATAACCGGAATATAATGGGAATATAAATATTTAAGTTGGAAAAAAATTCGAAAACGATAACATGTCATTTATTTCATTAAAACAGATATATAACAACATCTGAAAGGATGTGATGAACTTTTCTTTCGAACATAAAATCTTACTTCACATGTTAGGATCTTACACAAAATGTATATAATTCATTTATTTTTGTTTTTGATTTATGTGCCAATCTTGCTTTTAAAACATTTCTGATATAGGAACTTTTCCGAATTTCTGGCATAGGTTTTTTGTATACTATGTATATTGTACACTTCTAGATTGATAAAACATTTTAAGAGGATCTGGATAAAAATGTTTTTGTTTTGTTGTTTTTTTACCAAGCTTATTGAAGAAATGAAACACATTCACAGAAACACGCAGAATGTTGTGCTTGTCAGACCATAGTTTCTCTTCCTATTTATACCAGCCCGATGATTTCAACTGAATTGATCAGGAGATTGCTTGTAAAAGTATGAGTGTACCTTAGTGAACCTTATATTTTCAAAGCGTCTCAAGTGACGTTTTCTCTTCTAAACTTCATCAAAATGATTTTTATACACGCCATAACCTTTTAACGTATATGAAGTTGTTACTGTAAACAAGAAAATGTGAAAATCGTACACAGCAGGTTTTTAGTTTATGTTATTTGTAAATGTCATTAAGCAACTCCAGACACGAAGGTCGCTGGCTCGTTTCCCATCGAGGGTGATATTCTCTAATGACATTCAGCATTCCAGGTTTGAATCCAGGAAGCAGTCATATAGCGAGATTAATACACGATGTAATAATTTGTTTCCCAGTCGACGTGAAATAGAAATGTTTAAATCTTTGTATTTTTCTTTGCATATTTGGAGATGAATGTAGCTTTTGCCCTAATGTAAATATGAGAAACTGAATAAACCTAATTAAAATTCATGAAAGGTATAAGGGCATAAAGCCAAATGATATCTATAAAGTGCGCGTTGAATTACGAACATCAAATTAAAAACTTTTGATAAATAAATTATAATTATAATTTCTGTATTACATCAATAAAAAGAAATCAAATATAGACTTTTATGTTTTCAGACCAGCGAAGGTTATCTACCATATTATTTAAAGTACACTAAAGAAACAAATCTTTCTTTGTGCACCAAGATCTGACTGCACATTATTTACATGTATTTCTCTAAATCTAGAAATCTTCCAAAGGGACATGAAATAATATTAAGATATTGAAATTCTATGGCGTAACCCTTAGTTCGCGTTGTATATGACCAAATTTAAAGGGAATACAATAACAGTGTCATGAGTGGATTACACAATACATGTATATAAACATATCGTTTAAGTTCTATACAAAACAGCGCTGTTGTCTTTGAACGAAAACACGCACTGATAGTGCTTTCAGTACTTTGATTTCTGATGGCTTTTTGTTTCAGGTGTTTATTTTTTTATCTTTTTCTTCAATCAAATTAAATTTCTTTCTTGCTGTCTTATTTTCTTATCCAGTCTTTTTCTTTCTTATCTTCTTGTTTATTTTGTTTCTCCCATTTTATTTGTTTATTTCGTAAACTAATTGATTTTGTGTTGGATTTCATCTCAGAAAAAAATCACTGAAGAATTTCATTTATTTGTACTGAGGTATTAATTTCATTTTTTATTTCACTGGGGTATTTCATTTATTTCTTATACCCCCAGATAGAATATCGGAGGGGGGTATATTGGATTCACGTGCGTTGGTATGTTGGCCCGTCCGTCTGTCGCTCTATCCGGTCGGCCGATTGGCCGTAGACAAAATTTGTCAGGAATGTTTCTCAGCAAATATTTGTCAGATTTTAATAAAACTTAACAAGAATTATAAGTACAAAGCTTAGTTGTGCACTTCATTGTCATGTCCCACTCCGATTGATTTTCACTGAATTATGGCTCTTTGATTTTTTTTACACATCAACTTGTCCAGACTGTTTCTGTTCAACTATCATTCAGATTTTATTGATACTTTGCAAGAATCATAAGTATCAAGCCAAGCTGTGCATGTTGTGGCCGCGTTCTACTGTCTTGACTTTTCACTCAGTTATGGACCTTTGATTTTTTTTTTTAAATATATAAATTTGTCCAGACTATTTCTCAGTCAGATTTTAATAAAACTTTGCTAGAATCATAAGTACCAAGCCTACTTGTGCATGTCATTGTTTTGTTTCAGTCTATAGAATTTTCACTAAGTTATGACCATTTGAATTTTTACATATAAAGGATAACAAGTTTGTCCATGCTGTTTATAAACAACTATATGTTAGATTTTATTATACCCTAAATAGATATTCTACGGGCTATACTGAATTCAATCAAATGCATTTGCCAGCCCGTCTGTGGATTCTGCTTTGGTATATATAAAGGCTAACGTAAGTCCATGTACATTAATTGACTGACTAGTTTTGCATATGGTTTGCATATTTTACAGAGATGTGAAGAGTTGTTCTACTTCAGTGATTTTATCCTGAGTTCTGACTCTTTGGTGTTTATTCTTCACATTAAGGCCATCCAAAGTTACTTTGAGCTATGTCTAGGCAAATATTTGTGATAATTTCAATTCAACTTTGCACCACTAATAACTAACATAGGTATTTGAAGTTGTTGTTTTTTTACTTAAAATCCAGTGTAAGTTTGTTTGTGCCTTTTCTAGCAATTATTAATTGGATTTATAATCAAACTAGTCTATATTTACATGTGCTCAGCATGTAGTGTGTGTACTTCGTTCTGCTTTTTTTTTTGCAGGATGGTTAAGGAGTGTGTATTTATCCATATGGCTGACTAATGCTGCTGAGTTAACTTTCCACAGAACTTTGAGTTTTGAATTTTTCAGCCAATTTTTTTATTATGACAATCAAACGTTAAATGTAGAATTTTTGTGTCAAGGCGGTATCTTTGGGTATTCGTCACATTTAGTGATAAATACTGTTTAGTGATAGGTCTTGTTTCAATTGTGTATTTTATAACTTTATTTCTCGTATTTCATGTAATCTTTTCACTTGTGTATTTTATTTATTCTAATCATGTTTTTCATTTATCTTTTTCACTGATGTATTTAATTTATTTATTTCCCTGATGTATTTAATTTATTTATTTCCCTGATGTATTTAATTTATTTATTTCACTGATGTATTTAATTTATTTATTTCACTGATGTATTTAATTTATAACACTGATTTATTTCATTGATTTCAGGCTTTACATCTGATTATATCATGCTTCTCCGGATATTAACTCAAGAAACGGGGGCATATACTTCTTAAGATGCTAGCAAACGATCTACACTTTTAAGTGAATGTCACAAGAAAGGTACTCTAAAAATAGTGAAACGAAGCCATTACATTGAAGGATATACGGAGCTTTTAATCCCTATCTCATATTCTGCGGATAAATAATGTCTTCTGTCAAAATTTAAAGCAGATGAGTCTGCCGACGAAGTGATAATCTTTAATATTGGCCCCTATGTCAATGTCTCATTGAAAAATGATTTTCTTTTCATTGATAAACACCACCAGCCTTTATTTTCCCATGTATGATATGCTTTAGAAGTAAAACCATTACATACACAGAGGTGGTACGATGAAAAGATATGTATTGGTATTAACATATTAGTCCTAAAAGCGTATGTTTCTACTATTTGGACCAATCGAAGAGAATTGTTACCACTCAAAATTTATTTCGACACATTTTTATTCAACTATCAAGTGTTTTTATCAACTAAAATGGACTATGATTTTAAAATATTAACATTCATGTTAATGAAAACAACGACGATCAACATAGAAATGTTTCAGTCATTATCAATAAATAAGTCATTTTTAAGTATTAACCGAATACTAGTTGTGAGTTCTTAGTGTCTTTTTCCCCGAGAGATACTCGTTTTGGAAACTCCTCTCTAAAAGCTACAAGCCTAATGTGTGGCAAAACCTTCTCTTTGATATACATTTAAAGTAGACTGTTACTGATAAGTCTTCACTGAGAGACTATAGGAGTGGCTCTATGGTTTAGTAGTTACATATTTGACTGAAAGTTCCGCGATCACAGGCTTCAATATGTCCTATTTACAATACTTAAGGTCACTCAGAAGAGGCCTTAGACCAGGCCTCAATGAATTATTGATACTTTAATGAATGTGACAGAAATCAACTCTTCGGGTCACAAGCAAGGGTCCTTAGCTGAACCAGCACTAGCGACAAAATATTAAGATAAACTTAATAGACAGAAAGCATTTGTTACGTGCGTAAGCTGGATATCTTAAACTTAATGTTCTGAAAATTGTTCGTGACGTGACGAATATTTTAAAGGCTTGCCTAATCATTTATTGTATAAATTCAGTAAATTCAGTGAGAACAGACATCTGTTTCTACCAGTCTCGACTTATATTGGTAATTGTGGCGACGTTTGCCCTAGTTCGGATATGTGTGGACTAAGTTATGATTGAAAACAAATTTTACGCAGGGAAGTTGAAATTAACTTGCTGCGATCTGTCATATATATTGTATTTGCATCAAACTTCATTACAATTTCTATTCCTTCACACAGCTTTTTGAATCTAGTCGACGTCATAAACCCGTCAGAAGCTCAGTTATTTAGAATTAAACACTAAATGTAGATAATATGTAACATGTCAGCGGACACAATACCTTTTTTCTGTTTAAACGCCACTGAAGTAAACTTTAAGCCACAGCTGGAGATCGTACTAGGGAGATAAAGATGACACCACTTAAATACACTTCTTTTTGTTACCTCCCTTTAACCGTTTGTTGTCATAGACCAAGGCCAGTAATTTCATATGTTTCTTTTTAAAAAGTTTAAACGTTTGGCTCCCTTTAACCATTACGGTCACCCATATGTTGCTACTGTTAGTTGTTCTCAGGTTAAATCGTCTTTTATCAGACTGAAATAATTGAAACTTCAGTACAGATCACAGACATAAATATAATATAATAAATATAAAAAATATAAATGACGATTTTTGGCAAATTGGTATTTTTTATCGAGGTAGCCATAATAATATTAACGTGTTCTTGAATGTTGAAAATGAAAACACGCAGACACAGAGAAGGAATAAAATTTCTTGTTTCACAATTTCGAAAAAAGAGCAATAAAAAGCGTTGTCGTGGCCTTATTTTCTTCACCAAGGCAATAAAGAGCTCGAATCCTACATAAAAAGGTAACCCTATGAATGTGACGAGTGCAAGATGTATGACATTCCCACGTCAAATTATTCACGCAAATTTAATTACATTACAGATATGTATCAATCTGATGCCCCCGTGAGACAAAAAAAAGACACTAAGGTTTCACCAACAATTGCCAAAAATACACATTCCTCGTCCAATTATCTATAAATTTATATTGTCGATTCGCCTATTAAGCATGTCTTGATAATTCAAAGTGACAAAAACTGGGATAAATAGTGTAGAAAAATGATATTGATTAAGATTTGTTACTCTGATAGCGGGCAATAAAACAACGGCTAGAGATGCGTCAGGGCGGTATTCTCTGTCGTATATTCTTTCCATCGGACAAAAAGAAAATAATCGTAGTCTATTTTGAACACCTCGTTACGTTTGAGTAAAACCTACTCATGAAAAAAATGTAACAAAATCCATGGAAACAATAATCATTACCAATGTATCATGATTTTTTGATAAAAAAAATCGCAGTTTTCTATTATGCGGTTGATTTGGAGTTCCCTGTATTTTACATTTTCGCATGGTATATCTGCTGTGTCATCTTACGGAAACCTAGGCAACCGTTCAGGTGGATAATAACATAAAGCAACGTTCCCATGGCCTCCATTTTTTTCTGGAGAATTATATTACTGTCTGTTTTCACAGGGCCTTGCATCAATAGATATGCTATTAAATATCAATGCATAAGATGACGGGGTTTGATTTGGTCACCGTTATTTTAGATCCACAGTGTCTCAAATAACCGGAATACCGATAGCGGTTGCTATGCCAGTTTTGGAATTTTCGCACGTTTTTTTTTTCATGTATTGTGTTTGAGTATTTCGGTTAATATTACAAGCTATTGTAAAAAAGATAGTTTTTGTGATAATGACGCTGCAATCTGAAATGAAATTAGTCCACGGTAAATGTACAACTGCCCAAACTTAATGTATTCATTACTTTGAAGTTTACTATTTCGAATTTCTTTGATGTGAATTTTCTTTAGATTACTAAGTGAGCGTATTTTTGTTATGTACATTTGTATCACTTTTAGGCAGCCCAATTCTAAAGGAATATCAAATTCTTTTATGTAAATTATATCTTGACCGTTTGGTGATACATTGCCGCAGCATACAAGGAATTTAATTTAGATGTAAATATTATTCTCTCTTTGATTCTTCAGTCTTCTTTCAACGAGCCGCTAATTGAAATATGGGCTCTCAGACTTATAGGTGTGAATAAGAAGGGACTCAATCGGGTAACCGTGCGATTCTGATGACAGCACTATTTAAATGGCTACACCGTCTCGCGCCCGCCTTTTGAAGTGAGCCAGCAGGCTCTAATTGGTCGCGGGGTCTTATTTGTTAGAGATAACGCCGGCCATCATTGAAACTTGATGGGCGTTCTCGTGTATGGTGAATGAAAGATACAGTATATCCTTCAAACTATTAAACAGAGTTTGTAAACTACTGATGACACAGTACGCATATTGTTCTCTTCTACCTTTATTCCCACTACACAATCTGAATGCCAAATTAAAACAAAACTCGTCGTCTAAAGAAAAGACAATATTAAGAACTGAAGAAAAAAAGGCCTGTAAATTACAAAAAAAGGAAAAGCTTTACATATTGTAAAGAGTATAAAACACTTTGTCTTGTAACTAAAACGCACCAGGCTTCTGTAAGTGTGTGTCAGGAAGGTGAAACATGCTAATATTAAAGTATCTTTATCTTCTTAGTCGTAGTCACGGGTTAACATGATCTGTGTAACTGTAATGACCAAAGTCATTCCCAACTCTCACCATTTCTTTAAATGTACGTGCTTTTCTTCACGACAAGGCGTGAGAATCTTTCGTCTACTTGAGCTTTGGACCACAAGAAAATCTTTGTTTCACATCATACGTAAAAGGTAAAAGGGGAACATTTAATGAGCTAATTAAAATCAGCATGAAACAAAACAATCATTTACTTCTCTCTTTCTCTCACCCACAATACCGCATTTGTCAACGCTTAAGAGCGAAAATGTAAACGGACTGTGGTGAAAGATAACAAGAGATGTACAAAGGGCGTTTGATCCGCAAAATCAATTTCCATCTGATGACAGAAAGATCATAATCTTGTGTGAGCATTACCTTGTTGAAATTATAAGTCATTTTTAGAAAGTTTAGAATTTCTGATTTTCCCTTTGATCGCGACAGTTTTATTAGACTGTGAAAATTGACCATAGCTATTTTAAGTCATTATCCTTAAACATAATTTTATTATAACTTCATTCAATTTCAGTTCAATGGACCTTTTTATTTTGTTAAATGCAGTTTTCAAAGTTAGCAAGAATGTGGTTCGATACACGAAGAACTACAGCTGTAAATGTTAGATAACGAAGAAAAGAATTAATTTTAATTTGAAAAACGGCACTGGGACTTTTGAAATCCGCATTTCAGGAAAAGTACACTTAGGACAAAGTGTTTGAGGTATATATTGTAATTTGCACGAATCTTTTAACAAATGCATCCGAATTTATCTCAGTTAATAACTGTCTCTGTGAAAATATTACAGTATCAGTTTATTTCGATTGGTGTTTCAATACAAAATAGATTATTTGTTGCAGCACTCTATACCTTTGATGTTTATAATGATGTAATAAAAAAAATAAGACAAACCGTTCGGGATGACATCAAACATGTATTTTCTCAAGATGGTGGGATATATTCGGTTTCATTCTAATTCTCGTAAATCCGAGTCACTCGGGCGCTCGATTCTCACACGTTCAAACATGCGATTTTTACACCAGCGGTGTCAATGGAGGACTTTAATTATAATATCAGTTACACGCAGCAACAAAAATGCAGAATCATGCAGTCGATTCCAAACTCTTGCACAAATTTCGATTTAGTACTGATATGTTTTTTTTTTTTTTTTTTTTTTTTTTTTTTTTTTTTTTTTTTTTTTTTTTTTCTAACTCGAAACCATTAAGCCTGTTGATTTAACCGGAACCAAAGAACAATCGACCAGTTGCATATGTCTCGTAAAGAAATAAAGAATGTCTACAGCCGTAGTACAGGTAAATTAGACACAAAATTTGATTTCGATAATACACAGATGAAAGGGTAACAAATAGTTTGCTCTATAATAACCATTTTGCAGCAGTTATTGTAAAAGCATTTTTTTTTTCGTTTATTTTCAAGAAACTGTATTCATTCATTGAAGTCTGTATGTATACAGCCACTTATCTCATACTGGCAACATTTCAAAATCTATATAATAACTATTAGTTTATAATATCAGTAAGACGGGGATATAGCTCAGTGGTAGAGCATTCGACTGCAGATCGAGAGGTCCCCGGTTCGAACCCGGGTGTCCCCTGAATATTTTGGTACCTTTTGTGCTTGTTGTCTGGGTCGTAGCTGTTATTACATTGTAATAAATAACAGTTTTACACATTCTAATATCAGATAATTTTGCTGTAATTTTAAGATGCATAATACAGGAGCAAAGTAAAGCAGAGGCAACTATAAGAAATGTTATTAAACATATCATCAGCTTTGTTTTGGCATTTACCACCATTAAAAAGCACTAATAACCTTTCCTCTTGATGCTCGTGTATTTCCAAATGAATATAAACCATTAAAGTGAATATCTCTGACATCAAATATTACAAAATGATTAGTGTTTGTGTGAAGATGGAATGGCTGTGCAGTGCCTAAAAGTCAAGCGGCTACAAAAACCAGACAAAGGTTAATCCAATTTATGTCCATACAATATAGTTACACAAACATCTGTATGATTATGTAAACACGAGAGGTCTTCAGATCTTGTTTGAAACGTATAAATCACCAATTGTAAAGATAGCTACAGTATCTTATATTCATTTATATCCATCCAGTGTCATCGTAAAGCGGGTCGTATACATGTTATATCGTAATATTTTGATAACGAGTCTACTTATAATCCAAGGGTAGCCCGTGTCACGGAATAACAACCAAGACTTTTGTCTATTTTTCGACAATTAATTTGCAATTTACTAGGGATTTTGAATCGCCTCTTTATTTTAGATTCATATATTTCATACACAGTATCTTGTATTATCAATGATATTTATTTAATGGCGGCATGTCATACCTGCGATTACGCTTTTCAGTTTGTGAAGAAAAGTAGCAAAAAACACAAGCAGTGGTAAAGACAATACTTAGAAGGCTAAAGACTTGCACTTTTTGTCCAAAGATGTATATCATTTCTAGCTATAAGCCTGTTGCTACAGGAAAAAACTGAATTCCTTACCACTTTTCTAGGAACCAAACGAACCATATTCTAGCTTTTTTAAGTCAGCCTTGTCGGTAAATTATGATATATTTTGAATTAAATTGTAATAACACCATGATTTCCAGTCGTTGAAAACTAAAAAAATAAAAAAACGGTTCACAACCAATGCAGAATATTTAAAAAACTAACAATTGTATACCTTTATGTAAGATGAAGTGGGAACAAAAACTTAATCAAGAAATTAAAAACAAAGAATGGAACAAAATACTTGCGCTTATATTTGACATTACTAAAGATACGACTTTACAATGGTTTAAATATAGAATTGTACATAGAATAATAGGCACTTATGAACTTTGATTTAAGATGAAGTATATAGATGATCCCAGCTGCAGTTTTTGCAAAGCAAATATTGAGACTTTAGAGCATCTGTTTTGGAATTGTATCAGCATTTAAACCTAATTCTTATTTTCATGAAGAAATATATATACTTTTGTAAAATGAATAATAAAAAGCCTACTTTTGATATTGCCAAAATACCATTTCCAAATTGAAAATGAAACACACATTCTAAAATACAAAAATGATAGTTTCCAAAAAGATTGGGAAAAGATTAAAATACTGTTTACTTTTTTAATGCAAATGTGGACTGGGTATTTACTCTCTTTACTGTCTAAACACTCTTATAATACTTAATATTACTGAAAAAGAATATTTGTACATGACTATAAATACACAAATAATTAGATTGTAATTTATAAAAACGTAACAGGTAAAAAAAAAAATTTCCAGTCGAAAACAACCACACCCTGCGTTCCGCTAAATCCTTGGTGAAACAATCGCACACACGCAACCTATCATTCAGCTGTAGATGAGTTGATTGATATTGATAATGAAGAGGACAAAGAAAAAATAGGCACTGTGCACACGTTTATGTGCATCTGTAATAGCAAATCAGATATTTGCTAAAATAGCAAAACATAGAGAAAACAAGAAAAATCATTAAAGAAAATTGACATGCTCACCAGGGGCTTACTTCAAATGCTGTTCGTTTGATTTTAGTGTTTAAATAAAAAGTCTGACATTTTGATAACAGAATGCTCTTAAAAACTCAAAATACACAATAGAAAATAAAATTAGAATTGACCATTTATTTATGCTTACAAACAACCCGCTGTCGCTGTAGACATCTGGCTATAAAGGCAGATCAATTTCATGTACTGAGTAAAAATGACCTTGCATTAATTATGATATTAAACATAGTTCTGATAAAGAAATGGCATTTATATACGGTAACATCTTGCGGCTATCAATTGCTTAATCACGTCCCAGACAACAGAGGGAAATGACCATATTGTAAGTATAATGTCTTTTATATGTTAACAGTCGGAATGATCTAAAATGGTTTTTGATAACATAAAATTGGGAATACACAATAATTGCTATTTTGTGGGTTTGCTGCGTTACTTCAAATTGTACTTTCTTGTGACCATCACCATAGTATCTCCGACTTTGACCTGGCTGGCTTTACAATTGATCTTAACTACATCATTACAATTCCGAGCGGTGGTCCACTTCTAAGTGTTTCAGTTTATGAAAAGCAGGCAAATAATAATAAAGAAAACATAAATAGATTTTAGAAAAAAAGAAGGGGGGAAAATGGCGCCAGTTTTGCCATTGCTGTCAAGGAAGGGTATACTGTAACACGCTGAACATGTAGGTGCACAAACTTGAGACGATTTTTTTAGCATTTGATATTTCTCAGGACGTTTATTTTGATAAGCAGTTCAAGTAAGGTTCGAATCTTAAGAACTGACTCTTCTGACCTTCCGCTGAATGATAATTAAAGTCTAAAATGCCTTTACCTACAAAAGATTAAGGTGACACTTATTGTAATTATAGGCCAAACGGAGGACAGCGCTTTTCCCTGCGGACATTCCAAAGATGTCCCTCTCCTAAAATGATATATGTTAAATTGACTTGACCGGGCAGTAGAGGTTAAGTGAGGTCGTCATAAACCTTATAGCAGAGAAGAATCAAACTTGTTTTCAGTATGCACCGCGAACATGAGATGATTTTGAAATGCCTCTTCAAATAGTTCAAGTTCAAAGCATATATATGCTTTCCTTCTCGATGTTCATGGCCTTTGTAAACACGCGTCCAGTCAACCTGCCTTGATTTGATCCACGGTGACCTTAACGGACTGACTTGGCCCCATGCAGCCCCGGTCACTGTAAGTACCCGTTTATTATCCCCATTTTTCATACATGATTTTTGTGAAGGGTCCTTTTATATGCTTTGTCATTTTCGTGGGCATTTTAAAGGTCTTTTTACCTGTTAATGACGGACGCCGTGAAAGAGAATAGAAATTAGGGTAACCCTTAAAAGCAAGTCCCGTTGACCCTTTATTTGAATTTATGGAGTTTTGATCATTTTGTTGTCCGAGTAGTCTGTTTTATGACCAAGGTGGCGGGAACAAACGTCAACACCAAGATCCCTTTGCCCCTTACCTTTGACAAGACTGTTTCATATCGCTGTACGCTTATTGTTGGCAGTCTAGAGCCCAATGTCACGACAACTTAAGCATTTACACAAGTGAGTTTGCTGTTTCAAAAGGAAATTGTTTTCTTCACTTGTATGAATAAAATACTTTTTCAAGACAAAAGCAACGGAGGGCTGAAATCATAAACACACAAAGGTAACATGTGTATGACATGACGCTGGAGGCAACTATTTAGTTAGTACTTACACAAAAAAGTTTTATCGCATACTTCAGTATATTTTCTGGAATTGTATTGCCTTACTACTACAATAAAAATGGATGAATATTATTATGATACTGATTCAAAAGGCAAGTTTCAAAATAAACTGCAAGGTTATATATAAGCAATAATACACACCATTTCGGACCTTCTTGCCTTATAATGACCTCCCGGTCAGCACCAACCATATAGCGAGGCCTAAGCCTTCAGCATCATCCGCTATATTGTTGAGGGCTTGCTAGTCAGTCACTATAAGGCGAGAAGGCCCTCAATGGTGTGTACTATTTCTTAAATATATCTTAATCTTAAAATAAAGAGATTGTCTTTTACACTGACAAAAAGTTTCGTGTCCGCTGTAGGAAGGAACATTGCAAGTATTTGAGAATTTATTCACTCATGCATTTTGTTATGATTCTCACTGATTGATCGATTTTAAAATTTTGCAAAGGCACGTAAAAAGAAGTCCAATATAACCATCAATATTTTGAATAAAATTGTTTTCCAACTGTTTTTCAACGTGATCTCCTGTGCTCTTATCATGCTACGAGGGCTGCGAGGGTCTTTGCACAGACTTTCTAGGATAAATCAGATACATTAGTTTACTGGGCAAACGACGCTAAAGTCACTTTAAAGAATTTGACTGTTATTCGTGTTTACTCTCACCATCATAAATTTAGTTGTTTGCACCACGTAACTCTTAATGCACCGAGCACGTTTTGAAAATACGTATATCTATCTAAGTTTTAGTGGTTGGTTTTGCTCTAGGGCAACGTATTCCACTGGTAATCACTAGCTGTCGGAGAAAACATGATTTCAGATTTTCAGTTTAGTGAAAAACACTCTTTAGCGACATTAGTGTTATTTCAATATAAACTCCCGTCAAACTGAGGTCTAAATTATAATATTTTGAAAACCTGATCTCTATATTAACGAAATGCACTTCAAACAACGAAAAAGTCCCATCCATACTGGCCCTATGATTATCATCGACCCTTCACGACCTTGTCATCAAGTGAACGGCGGCCATATTTTTCCCCCGCATGGACACATTTGTTGTCTTTTGTTTGTCATGCAGCGTCCTGTTCTTGTCATTGTTTTGACAAGAATCGATCTGCGTCTGTACCTTCCTTCATACATTTATCTTCAAAGAATCTAAAACTTTTGGACCCGAAGTCATCAACATGGCTGGATTATATTTACAAGATAACCTTGTTTGACCCACATGACCCGGTCATGTGGCCCCTTGAGGACAGGGTCACCATATCTAAGGTCAGCTAGCGTTCTGTCCAAAATTTTCGGGTTAATTGTAATTTTATACAGTATTTATGAATAAAAAGTGTGAAATTCTATAACAAAACACTTACAAATAAAGTTGCCTTTTGTGAAAAATGACAGCGTGTTCTGTGTAAATAAATTGTCAATTTTAAGATTTTCTGAGTTTGACCTAGCGTAAGGTAAAATGTCAGACAGGGTCGTGGGATCTAATGCTTTTTCTGAACAATAAGTACAAAGAAGGTGAAAAGTAAGAAATCTTCGTTAATTAAGGGTACTCCTCGATTCTAACGAATTGCAATTGACATGTTAAGCTCTTGGTGAATCGATTTGCATGCGGTCATTAAGATGTACTTAACCTCGACAGCAGACTGAAACAGCAAAGGTCGGGTAAAAAAAAGAAAAAAGGAAAGAAAACTCTTCTTTAAATCAACATATTGACAAATAAAGTGCTAACTGTCTGGAAGTAATGAGTCGGAGAAGTAATATGGCCTACCATAAGCTATTGCCTACAACTAGAAGTTTGATGAATTGACTTTCCTCGTGAACTCAAAGAAGAGCGTAATAAAGAGAAGTTTTAGCAAAATTAGGCGACAGGTTCCTAAATTTGAACTATTTAAGATGATAACGATGAAAAAGCCTGTCGTCTGATGCATTACTATGGCGGAAATATCTACCAAAAGCTGACAAAAGATGGGATTTTATGGTGAAATTAAATATTAACATTCTTTTCCCATTTCAGTTGATATTCTTGTGTCCGCCAAAATGCTGAGCAAAATGGACATATAACACTAGTTTCTGACAGACAATTGCAGATAATTGTCATCAATAATCGCGACTTATTCTGACCGTTATGTGCTATATTCCGCCTGTCACCATCTGTCAGCCTTCCTCAGTGCCGATCTGGTCACCTTATGGTCACATCTGGACAAATGTCCAGACCACTTTCGTCTGTGGTCAGTTGTGGTGACAACTTTAATGATATAAATGCCATCTTACTTGGAAATGATGACAACGATTTGTCATGCAAAATTGTTCGTTATTTTTCTGAAACCGACAATTAACCCGCTCAGACGAAGAAATTTGTGATCTTATTTTAGATATGAATGATAATTGTCGCCATTATCATAATTTTTCGGAAAAGAAATTGACAGTTTGAACCAGCGAGGTATTGTTAAACTCATTCTATGTCCGAATAAGAAAATTAATGAAATTTCTGAAGCAGTACTTCTCTCAAAAGTCTAATAATTTTCGTCAAAGTATTTGCAAAAGTTGAGTTGTCAAAATGAGATGAGAAGTACTGAATATTGTATCACTTTATTTTACGGTTTCAAATGTATAGCCATCAACGACAGGCGTACCTGGATTTGTGGTTAACAAAATAATTATTTTTAAAGAGGCATACTCTAAAATTTCGAGTATATTTATTTTATTCAAAATCATGTAAAAAGGAAAGGTATTGAATGAATTGTTACGTAATGGCAAGATGTCTAGTTAACCGAATGCATTAAAATTAGTCTTTATATAGCGCGTTGTTGATGGATCAGCTGAATTGATTACAAATAAACCATTTTTAGTTGCTATATGCCTTAAAGAAACAGTTTTGAACATATGTATTTTATTAAAGTTCATCTTTCAATTGTCATTTGTTTTCCCGTTAAAGAGAATGAACTAGTATAAATAAATGGAGTATATCTTCGGTACATTTTAGGGGTACGTCCCTTTAAATGACAAACAAATAAATAGAAATAATTATAGAGGATAGAACAAACATTTGAAGAATCCTCCAAAATGAAAATTTGACTTTTTTATGAAGATGACGACAATAATGACGACAGCGATGATGATGATGATGATGGTGGTGGTGGTGATGGTGATGATGATGAATTTAAATGATTAAGAACCCCATTTCTGATTGTATATCCAGACATTTGTTATATTTTAACAACAAAGTAAAATTGTATACCAATCTATCTACGCGTTACAAGTATTTGATTTAAATTAAAGTCGGTTGAAAATCAGAGATGCTTCTTCAAGAGTTAGACATTGTTGCTTTCTCTTTTCCTCGGGAATGTTGCCAATGAATAGAATTTCCCATTCCAGAGACATTCTGGTTCTTTTTCAAGCTATGGCTATATGGTTCATCAGAAAAAAAACAATGAGAAGTGTTATTTTAGAACAGAAGAATCGAACTTGCCATTCGTTGTACGAACCGCGGATCCGCTCCTATCGCATGTAGACTTTCCTCTAAAGAACCCAGTACAAATTAACGTTGCTGATGGTTTGAACAGGTTCCCAAGGTTTTTTTTCCCACCTGGCTAGGTCCTGCCTCAAGATATTTACACATATTTGAAAAACCATTTATTTCTACACAACAAGGTACAAGGGGTTAACAGCTACGGAGTTATTCAACCCCAGGTCGTCTATCCGATCAGTTCAAACATCCGAAAAGATGTTTCAAGTGACATATAGTCGCTAAATTGATTTGCTCACAACCGAACTGTGCAAATATTATCCCTGCCCTGACTGATGTTTTCTTTGTATTTGAAGATAGAAATCTTGACTACTGATAGTTACAGCAAAAGTAAACAGAAGTAAATGAACTTTAAATTATCTTTATTTGGTTAGAACTTGCCAATATTTTTATAAGAAATTGAATGCAGTTGCTACAACTAAAACGCTTACGAATACATTTGGATCAAATTTCATCACCAAGGTGGTCGCGATGGCAGTACGGCGTTTCTGACGTTTTTCGCAGTGGTGATAAAAATTAAATTACAAGAGATATAATATGAGACGATTTCCATTAAATTTTTTCAACATGCACTTTTAAATGAATTAAAGGTTGTTTTTTCATATTTTAGTCGACCAAAACTTTAAGATAAAGTGCTTTAATCGTATCAAAGCCCTTGTACTCTTTGTCGGAAATGTAGTCTGTGTCGATTTTGGTTCATTTAACAAACAAAAATATAACATGTGAAAGAGCTTTATTTGCTAAACCTAACTACGGCTTCACCTTCAATACTGTGCACAAACAAGTGTATATGAAGACCATCAATGCTCATAAAATGCATTAAATTGCATTGCATGAATGATTTCAGCTCTTAACCATACATGTGTAACAAAATATAAGCATAAATCAACAGTAGAAAACTCGTTAACAAATTCTTTCAAAAATGGTTTAGAGATTTATAATGTCATATTTGTAAAATAATTCGATGGTGGTTGAGGAAATGGGTATGAAATAGCATGATTTGCTAAGAACTAGCGAAAGACTTTCGGTCTCTCATGCATGCCATAACCTCCCACATCAAACAGTGGCGCGCAAATGTGCGTCTTTATAACTGAAATTAAGGAAAATAACTGAAATTAAGGAAAATAACTGAAGAAGTGCAAATACTGTTTGGTAAATGTTTCGTTAAAATTCCTACCATGAAAAGAATATCCAATGTTCAAGAATGATCACATCATCGTAACATCATCGATGAACTTGTAAAAGTGGGTCCGAAACTTTTGAGCTCCTGATTAGTCATTCTACATTGTTTGTATGAACTGTTTTCTGACAGAATCAATTCACAAAAGAAGAAAAAATATCTGAGTAGGGAACACCTTTTTTTGCGCGCCCATGATTTACAAAATTATTGCTCTGGCACTAAGTCATTGTATTACCTTTCCGGTTTTGATAACCATCATGTGTTAGATACCCCTTTATGTTCGTTTATTAATGTTATTTTCCAAATGCCTACATGCCCGTTTCCGTATTTTATTTTCCAAATCCTATCTGTCCATTTACTCTGGTGGTTTTCAAAATGCCTACATGCCCGTTTACCAATGATATCTTCCAAATACCTGTATGCCCGTTTCCGTGTGTTATTTTCCAAATGCTATCTGTCCAATTTCTATTGTGGTTTTCCAAATGCCCACATGCCCGTTTGCTAATGATATTTTCCAAATATTTGTTTGCCCGTTTACGTTTGTTATTTTCTAAATGCTACCTGTCCATTTTCAATGGTGGTTTTTCAAATGCCTACATGCCCGTTTCCTTATGTTATTTTCCAAATACATGTACCTGTTTGACCGTTTCCGTATGTTATTTTCCAAATGCTATCTGTCCATTTTCTATCATGGTTTTCCAAACATCTACATGCCCGTTTCCTCATAATATTTCCAAATACCTGTTTGCCCGTTTCCGTTTGTTATTTTCCAAATGCTACCTGTCCATTTTCAATGGTGTTTTTTTCAAATGCCTACATGCCCGTTTCCTTATGTTATTTTCCAAATACATGTACCTGTTTGCCCGTTTCCGTATGTTATTTTCCAAATGCTATCTGTCCATTTTCTATCGTGGTTTTCCAAACATCTACATGCCCGTTTCCTCATAATATTTCCAAATACCTGTTTGCCCGTTTCCGTTTGTTATTTTCCAGATGCTACCTGTCCATTTTCTATGGTAATTTTCCAAATGTGCACATGCCCGTTTGCGAATGATATTTTCCAAATACCTATTTGCCCGTTTCCGTATATTATTTTCCAAATCTTACCTGTCCATCTTCAATGGTGTTTTTCCAAGTGCCTGCATGTCCGTTTCCTTATGTTAATTTCCAGATGCTGCATGTCCATTTTCTATGATAATTTTCCAAATGTCCACATGCCCGTTTGCTAATGATATTTTCCTAATACCGGTATGGCCGTTTCCGTATGTTATTTTCCAAATGCCATCTCACCATTTTCTATGGTAATTTTCCAAATGCCTACATGCCCGTTTCCTTATGTTATTTTCCAAATGCTACAAGTCCATTTACTCTGGTGGTTTTCAAAATGCCCTATTTGCTAATGTTGTTTTTTTTTTCCAAATACCGGTATGCCCGTTTCCGTTTGTTATTTTCCAAATGCCATCTCTTCGTTTTCTACGGTAGTATTCCAAATGCCTAAATGCCCGTTTCCTCATGATATTTCCCAAATGTCTACATGCCCGCGTGCTAATGATATTTTTCAAATGCCTAAATATCCAGTTTTTTTTTCTTTTTTTCAGGTTATTAACTTAAGGCTGTTTATGATTATAATTCTAATACATCTACTATCATCGTTGAATTGTATTGCACATAGAGCAACTTATAAGCATCTTTAAGCCGGGACTGACAGAGGTTGGCAAAAAGTCAGGTAATTAACTTGGACAAACAGTCGATAGCAAATAGTCATGTAGTATGCTGGGACTTACAAGCGGCAAGTCACGAAGTATATCGGGACACACGGTCAGAAGCAGGTGGTGAGTCGTTAGCTGGTAGTCATGTGTTATGCTCAGACTTAAAGTCATAACCAGGTAGTCATGTGTTATGTTAAGACTTAAAGTCATAACCAGGTAGTCATGTTATGTTAAGAGTTAAAGTCATAACCAGGTAGTCATGTTATGCTAAGACTTAAAGTCATAACCAGGTAGTCATGTTATGCTAAGACTTAAAGTCATAACCAGGTAGTCATGTTATGCTAAGACTTAAAGTCATAACCAGGTAGTCATGTGTTATGCTAAGACTTAAAGTCATAACCAGGTAGTCATGTTATGTTAAGAGTTAAAGTCATATCCAGGTAGTCATGTGTTATGCTAAGACTTAAAGTCATAACCAGGTAGTCATTAAGTATGTTGGGACAAACCAACGTTAGCATGTAGTCATTTGGTATATTTTGAAAAACTTTCATGGAGTACACTTTGACCAAAGTTTAGTTAGCAAGTATTCATATGGTTTATCGAACAAACTGTGGTTAAAGTGAGTTCTGTAGCCTGCCGAGACAGTCAGTATCGGGTAATCATTTGGTATGCCGGAACAAACGGTTGCTGGCAGTCAACAAAAGTAGTTATCAGGTAGATACGTGGAACAACAATGAACAAGAATTTAAAAAAAAACTGTATTCTTTATTTAAAATTGAAAAATCTTAATGAGGTAGATGGTGGGGCTCCTGATGCTTGCCTTTGTAACAGGTGTTTGGTGACCAAAACAAAGCGGCAAATGAACAAAACGAAAATAAATTGTTTCCAGTTTAAACGCTTTTGCCAAGTAAAATATATTGCATTCTACATTAATTAGTGAATACATGCGAATCAGTAACCATCATTGTTTCTAGTTCGTATCGGGTTTGTATGATATACTTCTGTTTGTAATTTGAAACATCCGTAAGGTTATTGTAAACGACCTTTCGACGGAAATACATAATCTTGAAAGTAAAAGGTATCAGAGTTAAATCAAGCCGTATTTCATTACAAGATTTGCAACATTTAAATTATTCACTTTTCCAAAACAGAATTATATCTTTCACTTCAAATTACACCAAAAAATCGTATCACCGTGTGTTTTCTTAAACATCAAAGCTTTGTGCTTAAACTATTAACGGCAAGATAAAATCTGATATTCTTACAAACCTAACTAAAGAGACCATTTTGTAAAAAAAGCATGCTTTAAAAAGGCCATCTAGTTTCATTTGATATGTGAGATATCAATCTATCATGCGCTTAACAAAGCACTTAATTATTTAACTTGGTATGGATGCATTTCCGTTATAGAAAGACGTAAATAAACAGTATGTCTATTGTAATGTACAACCATTTATTTCTTTTTTTATGGTGTGTGCAGAAGTCGGAATGACATGGCACCCTATGTTTGGATGTCTTCTTTTTGACCTAGAGTATTTATTTGGATGTGTAGCCTGGCACTAGGCTAGATTGTTTAAATTATATATTCATATACTTCTGCTACTACACTGACTTCTCACTTCATACTGATAGAGCAACAATTCAGGAGTAAGAAAATAGAAAAGTCTACAAACAAGGGAGATCATAAATTGAAATCAGAACATAAGGACTGGAGCCAGTCTATTGGATGTGTCACTGGTGCATAGTTTTAGACGTGTTCCTTTGTGTCCAGTGTTCACAAGCGCCCAGTGCTAGGACAGACTTATTGAAGCCGTATTTTTTTTAGGATATCTACAAGATTTTCGTACTGTAAGCTTGTTGTAAAATGATTGTAATGTCCCACCACTTTTGAAATAACCATTTTTGAAATAAAATTTTCAAGTTGAGGTCAGTTTTTACTTTTGCTATAATAAACCTTCTGATGTCTCCCGCCGCTGACCTGCCCATGTGCAGACCACACTTACATCATTTTACCTTAAAATTACCTTCCTTCTTCATACACCGTCCGTACATTTAAAAAATGATTGCCAAGTACATGTTTATTTCAAAGCTGGTTCTAATTTCAAAAATGGTTGTAATGTCCAACCACTTTTGAAATAACCATTTTTGAAATAAATACTTCAAAACTGGTTTTTATTTCAAAAATGGTTGTAATGTCCAACCACTATTGAAATAACCATTTTTGAAATAAAAGTTTCAAGTTTAGATCAGTTTTTACTTTTGCTATCATAAACTTTCTGATGTCTCCAGCCGCTGACCAGACCACGCGCAGACCACACTCAAATCATTTTACCTTAAAATTACCTTCCTTCTGCAAACACCGTCCCTACTTATAAAAAATTACTGCCTAGTATATGTTTGTTTGTTTTTTTTCAAAACTGTTTTTTATTTCAAAAATGGTTGTAATGTCCAACCACTTTTGAAATAACCATTTTTGAAATGAAATTTTCGAGTTAAAGTCAGTTTTTACTTTTGCTCTCATAAACCTTCTGATTTACTTTCGATCAGTATCTGTATCACTCACTGTTATAGCAATTTCGACAGCACGATGCCGGTGATCAAATGTGTAGACGTTTTTTAACCAAACATAAGTTATGATATGCCCCTCTTTATACGCGCGTCGAAGACGGGACGTATTATGGGATCACCAATGGCGGGCGGGCGGGCGGCGGCCTGATGTTTGTCCGGAGCATTACTCCAACAGTATCAAAGCCATTGACTTGAAACTTCATAGGTGGATAGATCTCATTGAGACAGAGTGCAGTGTACAAACACCATCACTCTGCACTTGAAGATTTTGAAGTTATTGCACTTTGTTTAGTTATTTTGTCCGGAGAAGAACTCTAATACCTTCAAAGTTATTGACCTGAAACTGCCTAGGTGGATAGATCTCATTAAGGCGGAGAGCGGTGCACAAGAACCATTACTCTGCTCTCTATGATTTTGAAGTTATTTCTATTTGTTAAATTCTCTTCTCCGGAGCATAACTCCTACATTATCAAAGCTATTGAATTGAAACTAGATACATAGTTATGTTTTATTTAGGCAAAGTGTAGTGCACAGGAACCGTAACTATGTACTTCATGTTTTTGGAGTTATGCCCCTTTGTTTAATTTCCTTGTCCGGAGCATAACTCCTACGTTATCAAAGCTGTTGACTTGAAACTTCATAGGTGGATAGATCTTATTGAGACATAAACTTGGCAATTATTTATTAAATGTACAGACGGTGTATGAAGAAGGAAGGTAATTTTAAGATAAAATGATGTAAGTGTGGTCTGCACATGGGCAGGTCAGCGGCGGGAGACATCACAAGGTTTATGAGAGCAAAAGTAAATACTGACTTTAATTTGAAAATTTTATTTCAAAAATGGTTATTTCAAAAGTGGTTGGACATTACAACCATTTTTGAAATAACAACCAGTTTTGAAATAAACATGTACTTGGCAATTATTTTATAAGAACGGACGGTGAATGAAGAAGGAAGGTAATTTTAAGGTAAAATGGTGTAAGTGTGGTCTGCACGTGGTCAGGTCAAATGCTGGAGACATCACAAGGTTTATGATAGCAAAAGTAAAAACTAACCTCAACTTGAAAATTTTATTTCAAAAATGGTTATTTCAAAAGTGGTTGGACATTACAACCATTTTTGAAATAAGAACCAGTTTTGAAGTATTTTTTTAAAAATGGTTTTTATTTCAAAAATGGTTGCAACAGGCCTTTCATATCAGCAAACAGTTACTTGGAGAATACTAATATCTCGCTCGAACTATACGTTTTACATATTTGCTGAATTATGAGGCTCGTTTTGAAATTAATGAAACAACCTCCCTGAATTTATTAAAATGAGGCACCGTCACTAAAGTTTTATTGATATTTGATTACCAATAATAACTCCTATCCCATGGAATTTTGCTATTGGACCGACTCGTCCCTGTGTTTAATATTTGCACAGTAAAAGAATTGTAAAGATGATGTTGTAGTGGTGTGTCCTTGAATAAGCAAATCCTCTTTTTATTAGTAAATAAGTATAATAAAACTAGTCCTCAAGTGTGTCAAATCACACGGCTGTATAATGTTGGTACTTCTCTAAATCTATGCTTTCACAATCGTTCACGGCATACATGAAAACTATTTAAATTTATTGAAGTCGTATATATTGAAAACTATTCGTATTTATTGAAGTCGTTATATGAAGCACAATGAAAAAAGGGAGCTTGAAAGTTTCACGCTTCTGAAAAGTGAATTGTTTAGTTGACTGTACATTCTCCAGTCAAGAGGTTATGATATGAGTATCTAAGTACAATTGTATCACGGCTAGACTTACGGGACCAGGTGAGAGCGCCAAGCTTGGACAAAGGGTATCATTTGTTAGAAATAATTAAGAAAATATTGCTAACAGAAAGTAGATAAATAACTGTAATTCTGTTCTGATACCTTCCAATGGTCACTATTTAACATTTTATTTGTAGTGGATTTTATACGTTCTTGTTAATATCTTAAGGTTTATACTATCCAAATAATAAAAGAAATATATACTGTAATCCACATATACATAATGATTATATTATTTCATAATGAATATTAAATAAAACATCATATATATCTTTAATTAAATATATTTTCCTGTTCTTTTTCGCAAGAATATATTTACACGATTGTATCGATTTACACCGAGCAATTTATGGTTTTGGACACCACGGACGCATTAAACGAAGAACCAAATATTTTCGAACACTTTGGCATTGTTTTATACTTAAGCTAAAGGCTTTTGAACACTATTGTATCACTTTCTACAAAGTGCTAAATGCTTTTGAGCACTATGGCATCCCTTTTAATAAAGGCAAAATGTTGATGAACATTATAGTATCGCTTTGATCAATAGGCTGAATGTTTTTTAAACACTTTGAATAATCTATACAACGAATATTATGATATAACGTTTATAATGCTTTAAATGTACCAAAACCTCTGTATTTTCTTTGTTTGTTCGTTTGAACACACAATTCATTTTACACAAACAGTAAATGAATCAAAGAGAAAGGAAACCCACCATAAGACATTAATTACAGACAGAAGTCTGTGAAGAAAAAGGCGTTTTTAAAGTAAATGAAGCACGCGCAAAAGTATTTATTTTGTCGATTTGAAAACTATTTCAATTATTTCAAAGAAACGTAGAATTTTCTTCTACTATTTCCAAATGCAGAGCGGGCGCTCACGATCGCGTTCAGTTAATTAACAAAATCACAAAGGTCTTAAAGCATCCGCTGTACATAAGAAAAATGCAACAACGGCTATTTTTGCCAACTGATATGTTAGATTTTTCTCAAATTTCTGAAATAAAATAATTATATGCAATCACTTGCAATAAAATAGTATACACCCAATTAGTCAAATTGTTGTTCTCTTTTTCTCATGCAATGGAGTGTAAAGAAATAACCGGTTAATGCGAAATAAATACATCAAAGAACGTCGAGCTGGTTTACAGGTGGGAACAATTTTCAACAAAGGTGTTCGAAAATATATAAAAACAAGAAAACTCTTTCATGCGTTAGCAATTTCTATTTTGTAAATTTTTGGCGAATTATACGGTGAGATCGCCCAAAGTGGAAAATGAGCGAGCCCCAACTGAGTTGTACAATACAAGAACACACGCGTTGTAATTTGGTCCAGCAACTTATACAGTTAATGAGCTGGTCACTTATGGTCATATGGGCAGCTTGTGGTCAAGACGGACGTCTGACCGAGTGAGATATACACGGACAGTATTAAACGCTGGTCATTTCACCCTTGTTTTCAACACCTGGAAAAAGTGCTTTGTTAGCACAAGCTACAAGACAAAATATATAGACATCCATTTAAAGAAGTTTACAAATTTACTTTTATATTTATACACAGTCACTTGATAGCGAGATTTACTGGATAAAAGAAAAGAAAGATGTTAAAATCTACGAAGTAAATCCCCAAAGCTTTACAGTAAATTAAGCCACGATCATTAATTACTATACCTTTATTCTGTAACTACTCCCACTGGACATTATCAACTCATTAGGTATACCGAAATGGTTTGCTTGTGTAGAAATTTGCGGTGGGAAAATTCTTCTTCCTTGTAATGGCCCTTTTCGATTGATAAAAAGGGAAAGTTACCGCCTTATGGGCGTAGAGAAGTATTTTTACGCGAGAATAACGTGCTATCAAATATGCTTTAAGAATTGGGTGAATGTGACATTAAGGTAGCCATTTAGTTCAAGTAATGTGCAAATTATTGCTAATGTCCTATCAATGATGGGGTTCTCTTTATTACTACAAAATATTCGTCACAAATGTTCATAAATTACAGCCTTGTGCCGTTAGTGAAAGTAGCGGTTTTGAACTTTGCATTTTTCTTTGCGGTAAATTACTGACCGTTTTGTTCATTATTAAACAACTGGCTCATTACTTGAAAGTGTATCGAAAAGAAAATCATTTAAATAATGAAACAGGCAACAAAAAATATCTAAAATAAAAAGGTGCATAAGTTCACAAGTCCTAATTGAAAGCTGTTTGATTGAATCAGGTACCTTGTGAACAGGGTGATATCTAATTTCCCACATGTACAAAAATGTTTCTATCTTTCTCTAATCGAGACATGGGATACATGCTTTAAGGGAAAACGTAACAGCAGACGATAGATGTACAGACGACAATAATTGACGCGCTTATTTCAATCGTCTGTGTGACGCAGATGTAGGAGATTTTATATTTCCTTCATTATTGATAACCTCTAACCCTTTGTAAAAAGGACACATTAGTATCATTAGTGTTATAACCTTTTTATCTTTTTTATTTTTCTTTTTTTTACAAAAAAAATATCATCCTTTTACCCAAACAAAACAAAGGAACAAAAGTTTTAAAGCAGCTGATGCCAGGGAACATTATGACTGACCTTTTTTCTGATATTCTTTTCATTTTTCTATCTTTTGTTACATTTTATTGAAAGCCGCGAACATTTTTTTAACTTTTTTTTTCTTTCATATTAGTGACAGCAACATTTTTGTCTGTAGTTAAATCAATGTTTACTGTTGGTACATCGCGTGTTGACAACAACATGTCAAATATTACACGTGTCATGCGCGTGCTAGGTCAATTTAAGAGACCTAGCGTATGGCATGTTGATAGAAAACGGCAAAGTTACAATATTTTTTTGTCCATTTGGAACATATGTAGTTCGTAAAACATCAGCAATGTTAAATGTCACAAACGGCGGCCCGGTCAAAAGTAACGTCAAAACTCCTGCTGCCTAAAACATTTCAGACTCACATTTTAATTTTACCGTCAGCACGCGCGTATGAAGGAACACCAAGACTAGAGTCTGGGCAAAAAGTAATGCACTCATTTTAATGAAAGGTAGCATTTGCCTTTCTGTGAACAACTAGAAAAACAATCAAGATGTTATAGAAAATGTAACGCTCGGATTACGGATTAGATATACCTTAAAGAAATAATGATATTCAAAATTGAGTTCCGGAATGACAGTTAAGAGTTTAAACTTCAACATTACGAGTTTTTAACTAAAAATACCTGTAAAAGAATGAAATAAACTAACAAATGATTATAAAGATCTCTCCATGACAACTCAAGTTGAAATTCCTTCAAATATCAAGACATCTTGTTTCAGTGAAAGAGGAAACATTTCTGTACCACTTGGACATCTCCGGAATATCCCAGGAGAGTAAATCTCCCTTATAACGAACGTGTGTGTTGGCGGAGGTGGGGGGGGGGGGGGGGGGGGGGGGGGGGGGAGGGCAATAAGTGATTCCAACATGTCTGCGGATTGCGTCAGAGGCGAATTTTGGTGAGAAACACTGATGACACCAGGATGTTCTGTACCGTCACAAAACTAGGACTAAAAAAGAGGGTGGGTGCAAGTAAAAGGAGCTTGATCTGCTCCTTTACTTTACCGGGCCTTAAACATTCAAATTCAACACTTGTAACTTTATACAATTGCCTTTTCAACAAGGTGGATTAAAAAGTCCTTCCCTCCCATAATCTTTTAGATATCAAACAGAAACTGAGATTTTTTTTCTTTTCTTTTTTTCTGTCAAAGAGAGCTAGTGTTTGGACGATAAATCAGGATTATTTACGACGAAAACTTATACCATGTTATAATATATTAGATATTATGTCATCCATTCTCTGTCCAAGCTCCCTTTGATCTATTCTCTGATTCCTTACTAAATTTTGTTTGAACAGGCTAAACCTTTTATTTGCGTTGACCCAGGAGGATATGTGCAGAGACTGTTTCCCATTAGACACGATTGGTTCCTGGCATCAAAGACATTCTGTTTATTTTGATAAGCCTAATTGGGCCCTGGTCGTGTGTTTCCAATCACCCATTTAATTGGCGTCTGTCAATTTGTTTTAGGTCAAAGTTTTCAAATGTTGATAGATGTTCTTTGCAGGCACGTTCAATGTCTCGTTCACTTTCTGTAAATTTTTGATGTCAAGACAGATTCAAGTAATTTGTTTTGAATGGGGGATACAAGAAGTGCAAGGGCAATTTAGTGCATCATTAGAATATGCAAAAAGTAACGATAAAATAAGGACTGGCAATGTCCGAACCTTATCTTTATCTCCATTCGATTTTGCTGCATTTAATGTTATCATTCTTCTTCTTTTTTTAATCTTCAATTCATGACATTTTTGTAATAATTTTGAAGCTATATTTGAATGTTCTTGAACTATTACCAGCCTTTTCTTTTCATTTTGTAATGGGAAAAAGTTCGCTATTTACGAGTGCATATAGCTGTAGTATAAGAAATGCACTCACTCTCACGAAACCGCATACAAACAATGCACGCACTAATGAGTTGTCAATTATGCATTTAGATTCAACATTTGATAACACTTCCAATTAAATCAAAATTGTTATTAGTTTTAGCTATTCATATAACTAAAGGCTATTTACCATACATAAATTTACGACTGCCAAAACAAGATAGCATCTGCATTAGAAGTTATGTGCAATTTCTGATT
Organism: Cyclina sinensis; assembly: GCA_012932295.1. Taxonomy (NCBI): domain Eukaryota; kingdom Metazoa; phylum Mollusca; class Bivalvia; order Venerida; family Veneridae; genus Cyclina; species Cyclina sinensis. Next base: position 37,050,120 of record JAAONU010000015.1, on the reverse strand, counting down.
TTGACACGTGATTTCGCGGTTTTCCGTCTTCTGAAACGTTTACTTAAAACTCCTGTGGTTAAGATTATCAGCCAAGAGTTATATAAATTGAAGACTGTTTTCTTCAAAAACTGCTATAAAAATGAACGAATAACTTCAAAAGGCATTATCAAAATAGAAGTAAATGAAATATCTAAATGAATCGTTCTAAGTACGTGAAAAACAGGAATAAGACGATGAACAATCGTCATTTCAGTTTAAGGTATAATATACTTGTATTTCAAAGGTCGCGTCTCCACCAATACTACTGCTTATCTTGAGATTGAAACAGAGTAAGTCTCGGGCTCAGCCGGTCTTCTACCCGGTCCAGAAAAATGACCCAAGCTCGTCACAACATCAAAACGTTTTAATAACATAGAGCTATCCAAACGGCAAAACTACGTGATTCTGTCGTCTGCTTTGATTAGCATCTAGACTGTACTAAAAACCATTGTGATTTAGATAGTTGTTAAAATAGTTTTATATATTTAACTCTATCTTGGGGTAGATATTTTCATTAAGTGGATCTAAATAATTTCGATAAATGGTCATAAAAGTGTGTCCATTTAAGACCTCATGCCGATTAACTTTGTCCAGATGAAATTGATTTTGACTCAAATTGCCCCGGAGCTAAACTGTCATGAAAATGTAAATTTGAAAATGTGTGAAAATCCCATTAGTACATGGTCAGCAGATACCTATCTCGGACGCCATGTCAATATTCTAATTTTCGATAAAAATCGGCAGATGTAAATATATCAATAAACTGATGATAACACGGGATTTTATGTAAACTTTTATAATTGGCATGTAGTCTGGACACAACGGCATGTTTTTGCAAAATGTGACAGTGACCAAAGGGCTCTTCTGCTCAGCTATTGATTGTGAGAAAATAAACTTTTCCTTGCTATTCACAATATCAACAATCTACAAACACTCTGTAAAACTTCTACGTTTAAAGAAGCAGCAGTTTCCTAGCTTCAGTACTGAAATTGACTATATGTCTTGTTAATTAGTATAGATAATTCTGTATCAATAAGAGCTTTCTTAAAACGCAGTTGGATTTCCGTTCGTACAGTGCTTTGCAAAAATTATCCTGTATCATAATTTTTCTTGTTGTTGTCGTTGGCGTTGTTGTTGTGGTGGTGGTAGTGGTGGTGGTGGTCAAAGACTTATAATACTATTTTAGGGCTTTCAAAGTTGTGGCTGTTTTGCAAAATGAATTCAACATAAAGTTTTTTCCCCAATAGGAATCGTTACAGTATTATCAAGTTCAAATCTTAAAATAAAATATTATTTTCTGCAATTAAGGGACTGGAATCTTAAAAAAAAAAACAACAGAAAAAAGATAAAATTTCAAGCAAGAATGAAATAAAACTTCCATGTTATCCACTGTCTGAATATGGACTGTCAAAAATGCCATACATTTAGATTGATCTCAGCCTAAAGAAAAAAGTAGAACAGCTGGATGGAAGAGGATAGGCAACTGACAAACGATATTTTATATATAAACATTAATTACATACCAAACTATGACAGAAACCATTCGATGACTAGTAATTACCTTAGGTAAACACAGAAGCCATTTTTCGTAAAGGAATAACATTTTCTTAAATCAACTATTTCAACAATTTGCTGTTGCTGTTATGTTTATTATTTTCATTGTTCTGTTTTATTATTTTATTTCATTTGACAATGTTTTTGAATTCATACGGTAGTGTTTTGACAAACACAATGTAACTTACACAAAACAAATATGGCAACATTCTTTCATGTTGTCAAATCTTCTCAAAATATTTATTTTTCAAAATGACAATTCTCTACTTGCCACCTGACATGAAAATTTTCACAAGTCATTTAATACATTCGTACCATCTTGCAAATTTATGAAAATATACTCGTGCGAAGTGTTTTATTATTGACATGTCATAAAAAAATGATATGAAAAATACGGCACGATTTTATATCAATAAATTCAATCGGAAACAACATCTGGATACCAACGTTAGCTATCGATTTCGCTGGGGGAAACAAGAGAAAATAAAACAGTTTATCAAAAAACAATGATTTGTTTTTAAAAGGTGACGCTGTTTTGTAAATTACTGACAAAATTCAAGGAAAGCTATTTGTTATTTTTCTTTCTTCAAAATATCCTGATCGAATACATGACCCCATGGATTATTGCTGTACCTGTTACCGATGAAATAGTTTTAGATTTTTTCTCAACAATTCTCACGCTATAGAATATTGTTACTCTATTATTTTGCAATCCGTCCGTCGGCCCGGAAAATCTGACCCTGTATAAATAAAATATCATCACAGTTGAGAAGCTGCGGCTGCGAGACTTTGTATTTTGAAAAGAAAATCTACTTTATACACTTTTTGCTAGGACAGCAATCCTTTTGTCAAGGGCTGAGCTCAATGTATTTTAACGTAGGATCATAAACTATATTTTAACCTAAATAGCAACAGCTTAATCTTGACCATGGTGTTACAGAAAAAGCAAGTGAACTTCGCCTGAATACTTCCTTAGCTAAACTACAAAATGAACTCTGCAATTTTAAGGCGGCAATGCTTTCTTTTCTACGCATAGAAATATTTCATTTTTTAATAACGCTGTTGTCACGTTGCAATAAATATCTATGTCGGTAAAGGATTGCATATCTATATGCTAGACGAGGGATGGTAGCCAAAATTACACATCATTCTGATCAAGAAAAGAACATTTTTTTCTTTCATCAAAAAATATTTAAGTAACTACATATTTTCGATTTTCTATTGCTGACATAAATAACCCGCTATAAGAAAATATATTGCCCGATAGATCAGAGGAAAATTGCAATGAACTTCAAAAAAGAGACTACCATTTACCTGACCACCTAATTTTGTAGTTTATATATTGACAAGAAGTCTTTTTAAAGTCTCTTTAGTTTTGTTGTCACCAATATCTTCTTTAAAGCTATTTAATACTGAAAACAACGCAAGTGTCCAAATACAAATTTACCATAAATATAAATTTGTTGGCACTCAGTACCGTATATATATTACAAAAAGTGTTACATTCAATCTCACATTTCAACAGTTTCATATTTCAAATGGTTTCATACGCAATTAAGTTTTTTCTCTGCAACGCGTAGGTGAGGACATGTATTCACTTAAACATTCTAATTAATTTCATTACAATTTCTTCTTTGTATATATCAGATCGTTGTCAAAGTTATATAACCAGTTCAAGTATGAAATAAAAAATCATACTGAGGCCCTACAGTATATTATATTTTTTCGTGTTTTGAGATAAAACTTGCCCTCGAGGTGCGTACAGGTGTCAAGCCATCCTAAGATTATCTATTTAACATACTGATATAATTTTCATAAACGCTTTCCTAGGGCTTGATATTTTTGACAAAATAACCGATAGTGCTGATAAAAATACCATAACAAAATCCTTTCCCACGAAATCATAAAATGTCATATTATTTCTGGTAGTAAACAGCACTTGGTCACTAATTGCCAACCTTTTTTTCCTACGGCTTGACTTGGTTTTTAGTACTATTTCATTTGTACATCTTCTGCCAGTTTTACTCTCAGACCTTTTTGCATATGTGAGTTTAAAGTAGGTGTGACATGGATATTTTTGCAATTATTTATTAAGTCATTTACAATTAACTGTTAATAGAACAGAACAGAAAAATCATTCTAAAACTTAAAAAGTTGTCAGTTTGAAACTATGATACTATGATATCCCTGAAAGTGGCTGTTCTCTTGCAACAATTTCACCGGTAACATTGGAAACAGGGTTCTGAAAAAATAACACTCGTAAAATGGGAAACAAGGTTCCGTAGAGATAACAGACGTAAAATGGGAAACAAGGTTCTGTAAAAATAACACACGTAAAATGGGAAACAAGATTCTGTAAAAATAATACAATTAAAATGGGAAACAACATCCTGTGACGATAACACACGTAAAATGGGAAACAAGGGTCTGTGACGATAACAGACGTAAAATGGGAAACACTTTTCCGTCACGACTACTCTCGTAACATGTCAGACATGGTTCCGTTACGACAACGCTCGTAACATGGGAATCAAGGGTCCTTTACGATAACTCTCGAAAAATGGGAAACAATGTTCCGTATCGATAACACTCGTAAAATGTGAAAGAAGTTTCCCTTAAGAGTTCGATCGTAACATTGGAAACATGACTTCGTAACGATAACGATCATAATATGGGAAACACTGTTCCGTTACGATTTCTCTCGTAACATGGGAAACATGTTTCTTACACTAGCCTTGAGCTCCATGACCAGCAGCAATCCTTTCCGTTAACTTCGGATAAGAACCTCATGACTTAAGAACGATGAACAGAAATCATCCGACTTACAGCAATATGTACCAGGTCATTGCAGTGTAAATGTGAGAATTGTCCTATGCTTAACTATTGGCCTTGCACAAATGAGTGAAAGACCGCCTTTAGTACAGCAATCAGTCCTTGTCTAATACAGTAGGGGTCATTTACGTTACAGAAACTAGAACATTTATTTTGAGGACCATCCTGCAACGGTATAAAAAGTTTTTGTCACTATTATACCGTCCTCTCGTCAGAAGGGGAGATAACGATGTAAGAACTGCAAGTAATTTTCTGTTTTACTATGCGATATGCAATTATATATATTTATAACAAGTTTAAACACATCCATAACAAGTCAAGACTTGCCCTCTAAAAATATTCATTACCTAATGCTGTAACCGCAACATCTTAATATAATAAATGTGTGCGTTTTTTGCCATTTTAATGACTCCTCACTTGTTAATGAAACGGTGTTTACTTTGATTTTTCAGCTCTATTGATGAGTAACTGAATAATGTATATTTAAAATGTTATGACGTAAATGTTATTTATATTATGTTGGTGGATGAAAACATGATTCTGTTATTACAATGGCTGACGGTTAGAGGTAAAGGAAACAGAAGAACAGTACGAGGTAAAGGAAAGGTTACAATTCCGTTTAAGTAACTACAGTTTGAAGCCATGATGAAAGCAAAGTTGATAATATATATGGGTAAAAAAAATTGAACAGAGGACACTCAACCACATAGCCATACTGAAAAATCCGATGTGAGAAGAACTATAGGGTCTGTATTATAAGTTTCAAGTAAACCCCAATTCGTACACCCTCTCCTCAGAGATCAACATTCTTTGAGTGCTATAAGTCAGTGGTAACTTTCTACGAGTGACAACACATCTTCATGTATTATTTACACTCTTACACTAACTGTTCTGCACACTCATGAGTTATTCACAGTCTTGCACTCATGAGTAGTAAAGACTCGTGAATAATAAACACTTCCACAGTTATTTTCACGCGTGATTACTTACACTCTTACACACATGAGTTATTTACACTCTTACACTTATGAGTTATTTACACTCGTGAGTTAATTACGTTCTGTATATATTGTAACCTAGACATTTCCACAAATACCTGATGATAAGAAAAGGAGTACAGCTGTATTATACCTGATGATAAGCAAAGTAGTACAGCTGTATTATACCTGATCAAAAGCAAAGGAGTACAGCTGTATTATATCTGATAATAATCAAACGAGTACAACCGTATTATTCATGATGATAAGCAAATGAGTACAGTCGTATTATACCTGATGATAAGCAAAGCAGTACAACCGTATTATATCTGATGATAAGCAAAGTAGTACAGCTGTATTATACCTGATCAAAAGCAAAGGAGTACAGCTGTGTTATATCTGATGATAAGAAAAGGGGTATAGCTGTATTATACCTGATGATAAGAAAAGGAGTACAGCTGTATTATACCTGATGAAAAGCAAAGTAGTACAGCTGTATTATACCTGATCAAAAGCAAAGGAGTACAGCTGTATTATATCAGATGATAAGAAAAGGGGTATAGGTGTATTATAATGATGATAAGCAAAGGAGTACAGCTGTAATATACTTGATCAAAAGCAAAGGAGTACAGCTGTATTATATCTGATAATAAGCAAACGAGTACAACCGTATTATTCATGATGATAAGAAAATGAGTACAGGCGTATTATACCTGATGATAAGCAAGGGAGAACAGCTGTATTATACCTGGTGATAAGCAAAGGAATACAGGCGTATTATGCCTGATGATAAGTAAAGGAGTACAGTTGTATTATACCTGATGAAAACCAAGAGGATACAACCGTATTATACCTGCTATTAAACAAAGGAATACAGCCGTAATATACCTGATGAAAAACAAGGGAATACAGCCGTATTATACCTGATGATAAACAAGGGAATACAGCCGTATTATACCTGATGATAAACAAGGGAATACAGCCTTATTATACCTGATGATAAACCAGGGAATAAGGCCGTATTATACCTCATGATAAACCAGGGAATAAGGCCGTATTATACCTCATGATAAGCAAGAGCGTACAGCCGCTTTATACCTGATGGGAAGCATAGGAGTACAGCTGTATTATGCCTGATGATAAGCAAAAAAGTACAGTGGTATGATAAGCAAAATAAGCAAAAAATAGTAGAGCTGTATTATACCTCATGATAGCAGAGAGAAGTGCCGTATTATACATCTTGATAAGCAAGAGAGTTCAGTCGTATTACACCTGATGATAACAGACAGTTGTGCCGTATTATACACATCATATAAAAGGGAGTACAGCCGTATTATACATCATGATAAGCAAGAGCGTACAGTCGTATTATACCTGATGATAACAGAGAGTAGTGCAATTTTATACTCATGATAAACTAGGGAGTACAGCCGTATTATACCTCATGATAAGCAAGAGAGTTCAGCCGTATTATACCTGATGATAAGCAAGGGGGTAATGCTGTATTGCACCTAATGCTAAACAATGGAGCAGTGTTGCATTACACATGATGATAAGCAAGAGAATACAGCCGTATTATACCTTATAATAAGCAAAGGGACAGTGCCGTATTATACCTTGTGAAAACAAGGGAGCAGTGCTGGAATACACCTAATGATAAGAAAGAGAGTACAGCCGTTTTATACCTTATGATACGAAAGAGGGCATTGCCGCTTTATACCTGATGATAAGAAAAGAGCAAAGGTCGTTTTTAGCTGATGATAAGCAAGGATGAACAGCCGTTATATACCTGATTATATGCAAAGAAATAGTAACGTATTGTACCTGATAATGAACAAGGGAGTATCGCCGAATTATACTTGATGAAAAACAAGGGAGTACAGCCGTATTATACCTCATGATAAGCAAGAGCGTACAGCCGTATAATACCTGTTGATTAAAAAACGAGTACAGCCGTATTATACCTGATGATAACAGAGAGTAATGCCCTATTATACCTCATGATAGGCAAGAGAGTACAGCCGTATAATACCTCATGATAAGCAAGAGAGTTTATCCGTATTATACCTGATGATAAGCAAGGGGGTAATGCTGTATAACACCTCATGATAAACAATGGAACAGCGTTGTATTACACCTGATGATAAGCAAGAGATAAAAGCCGTATTTTACCTTATTATAAGCAAAGGGACAGTGCCGTATTATACCTTGTGAAAACAAGGGAGCAGTGCTGGAATACACCTGATAATAAGCAAGAGAGTACAGCCGTTTTATACCTAATGATACGAAAGAGTGCATTGCCGTTTTATACCTGATGATAAGAAAGGAGCAAAGGCCTTTTTTAGCTGATGATAAGCAAAGATGTACAGCCGTAATATACCTGATTATAAGCAAAGAAATAGTAACGTATTATACCTGATAAAAAAACAAGGGAGTATCGCCGAATTATACTTGATGATAAACAAAGGAGTAGCGCCGTATTATACCTGATGATAAGCAAGGCGGCAATGTTGTATTATACCTAGTGATAAGCAAGGGGCCAATTCTGTATTACACCTGATGATAAACAAATAGTACAGCCGAATTATAGCTGATGTTAAGCAATGGGGCAGTGATGTATTATACTTGATGGTAGCGAAGGGAATAATGCCGTATTATACTTGATGAAAAGAAAGGAGGAAGGGCTGTATTTTACCTAATGATAAGCACAGGGGTACATCCGTATTATATCTGATGATAAACAAGAGAGTACAGCTGTATCATACCTGATTATAAGCGAGACAGCAGTGCCGTATTTTACCTGATGATAAACAAGGGAGTACAGCCGTATTATGAACCAGGTTTTCAACAAAAACCGGTTATTGTAATGCTGAATTCGGCAGGCAGCGTTAACTTTTGGTTTACGCTAAATAACTTGAGTTTGCTTTGGCCTATTGACGCCAAACTTGGTGTAGGGGTAGCTTATATCAAGAGGCAGCTTGAGATTACTACTTCTGTGATCAAGGTCAAGGTCACTGTTGCTAAAAATAGAAATTCAGTATTTGCTCAATAACTTGAGTTTGCTTTCGCCTATTGACGCCAAACTTGGTGTATGGATAGCTTATATAAAGAGACAGCTCGGGATTGCTACCCAGGTGTCTGTGATCAAGGTCAAGGTCACTGTTGCTCAAAATAGAAATTCAGTTTCCGTTCAATAACTTGAGTTTGCTTTGGCCTATTGACGCCAAACTTGGTGTGTGGTTAGCTCATATCAAGAAGCAGCTTGGGATTGCTACCCAGGTGTCTGTGATCAAGGTCAAGGTCATTGTTGCTAAAAATTGAAATTCAGTTTCCGCTCAATGTCTTGCTTTGGCCTATTGACGACAAACTTAGTGTGTGGGTAGCTTATATCAAGAGGAAGCGTAAGGCAGGATTTCTACTAACCCTACATAGGTCACTATCTGCATGCAACCAAAATAACAGCATCATTTTTTTTTCACTGCCATATTTCATTCCAAATTCCTGTCACAATAACACTTGGTCGTTGAAAACCTGGTTTCGTCGCATTGCGGCGCTTCTTGTATATGATTTTAAGCAAGTGAACAGTGCCGTATTATACTTGATGATAATCAATGGAATACAGACGTATTATATCTGATTTTAAGCAAGGGATTAGTGCCGTATTATACCTGATGATAAGCAAGAGATTAGTGCCGTATTATACCTTATGATAAGCAAGGGGGCAGTGCCGTATTATACCTGATGATAAGCAAGGGGGCAAAGCCATATTATACCTGATGATAAGCAAGGGGGCAGTGCCGAATTTTACTTGCTGATAAGCAAAGGGTAGTGCTGTATTATTCCAGTTTATAAGCAAGTGTATTGTTTTAATGCCGTATTATACCTGATGAAAAGCAAGGGATCAGTGTTGTATTATGCCTGATGGTAGGCAAATAAGCAGCATGATAAACCAGGGAGTACATCAGTATTTAAACTGATTATAAGCAATGGAATAGCACCGAATTCTACCTGACGAAAAACAAGGGGGTACAACTGTATTCTACCTGATGATAACAGAAAGCAGTTTCGTATTATACCTAATGATAAGCAATGGAGTACAACCGTTTTATACCTGCTTATAAGCAAGGCAGCAGTGCCGTACTACATATATGATAAGCAAGGGAGCAGTGTCATATTATTTATGATGATAAGCAAGGGACCAGTGCCGTATTATATATGAAGATTAGCAAGGAGACAGTGCCGTATTATTTATGATGATAAGCAAGGGAGCAGTGTCATACTATTTATGATGATAAGTAAGGTACCAGTGCCGTATTATATATGATGATAAGCAAGGGAACAGTGCCGTATTATATATGATGATAAGCAAGGGAGCAGTGCCGAATTTTATATGATGATAAGCAAGGGACCAGTGCCGAATTATATATGATGATAGGCAAGGGAGCAGTGCCGAATTATATATGATGATAGGCAAGGGAGCAGTGCCGTATTATACCTGATGATAAGCATAGGAGCAGTGCCGTATCATATATGATTATATACATGGGAGCAGTGCTGCTTTATATATGTTGATAGAAAAGGGAGTTATGCCGTATTATTTATAATGATAAGCAAGGGAGCAATGCCGTATATTATACCTGATGAAAAACAGGGGAGCAGTGCCGTATTTTATCTGTTGATATGCAAGGGAGCAGTGCCGTATTAAACCAGATGATAAGAAAGGGAGCAGTGTCTTATTATATATGATGATAAACAAGGGAGCAGTATCGTATTATATATGATGATAGGCAAGTGAACAATGCCGTATTATTTATAATGATAAGCAAGGAGCAGTGTCGTATTATATATGATGATAGGCAATTAAGCAGTATTGTATTATATATGATGATAAACAAGTGAGCAGTGTCGTTTATTATATGATGATAAGCAACGGAGCTGTGCCGAATTATATATGATGATAGGCAAGGGAGCAGTGCTGAATTATATATGAAGATAGGCAAGGGAGCAGTGTCGTAAAAATAATGATAAGCAAGGGATCAGTGCCGTATTATATATGATGATAGGCAATGGAGCAGTGCCGTTTTATATATGATGATAAACAAGTGAGCAGTGCCGTTTATTATGTGATGATAAGCAAGGGAGCAGTGCCGAATTATATATGATGATACGCAAGGAAGCAGTGCCGTATTTTATATAACGATAGACAAGGGAGCAGTGCCGAATTATAAATGATGATAGGCAAGGGAGAAATGTCGTATTATATATGACGTTAAGCAAGGGAGCAGTACCGCATTATATATGATTGTAATCAAGGGAGTAGTGCCGTTTTATATATGATGATAAGCAAGTGAGCTGTCTCGAATTATATATGATGATAGGTAAGGGAGCAGTGCTGCTTTATATATGAAGATAGGCAAGGGAGCAGTGTCGTATAATAAATGATAATAAGCAAGGGAGCAGTGCCGTACTATATATGATGATATGCAAGGGAACTGAGCCGTATTATACGTGATGATAAGCAAGGGAGCAGTGTCGTATTACTATTTTTGATAAGCAAGGCAGCAGTGCCGTTTTATATATGATGATAAGCAAGGGAGAAGTGACGTTTTATATATAATGATAAGCAAGGGAGCAGTGTCGTATTATTTATTATGATAAGCAAGGGAGCAGTGCCGTTTTTTATATGATGATAGGCAATGGAGCAGTGTTGTTTTATATATGATGATAAGCAAGGGAGCAGTATAGTATAATAAATGATGATAAGCAAGGGAGCAGTGCCGAATTATATATAATGATAGGTAAGGGAGATGTGCCAAATTATATATGATGATGGGTAAGGGAGCAGTGCCGAATTATATATGATAATAGGTAAGGGAGCATTGCCGAATTATATAAGATGATAAGCAAGAGAGCAGTGCCGTATTATTTATGATGATAAACAAGGGAGCAGTGCCGTATTATACCCGATGATAAGCAAGGGATCAGTGCCGTATTATATATGATGATAGTCAATGGAGCAGTACCGTATTACATATGATGATAGGCAATGGATCAGTGCCGTATTATATATGATGATTAGCGAGGGAGCAGTTCCGTATTATATATAATGATAAGCAAGGGAGCAGTTCCGTATTATATATGATGAAAAGCAAGGGAGTAGTTCCGTTTTATATATGATGATAGGTAAGGGAGCAGCTCCGAATTTTACACTTACTCTTTTAGTCAGTAACTTTACAGTGAATGGGACATTTGGAGATTTTAGACACTTTTGATGTTCCATTTAAAGTAATTTCTTTTTAATTAAGTATTGAGCACTTTTAGCGTTTTCAAGCTTAACTGTTCGTAATAAACTGTTTTCGTTTTATTAGGGAACGTTTCTCCGGACAACAACAACTAATTATTCACTTGGTTACAAAACCTCCACGGCATCTCGATTGGACTCAATCGTTGTTTGCCAATTCACCTCTTTGTGCCTCTCATTTCCTCTTGTTTTTGTTGTTGTTTTTGTGTCTGTGCGCGTGTGTGTGTAAGTGTGTGTTTTATCAAAATTACATGCAAATGAGTGCATATATTTTAAAAAAGAAGTATCCATTTAATCATGTAGTGAAACATTCGTCTGCCTGAGATAAAGTAGATATATCTGACAACAATGCAAAAGTTGATGCAGACGCTGATGAGTTTCCGGTTTAGAGCTGTTAAAAATGCAAACGTCATGCAAAATCAGTCATCTGTATTAAGTGTAGCGTTTGTAAAGGTTTGTAAAAGTTTGTCATTATACAAAGTGTCAAAAATATATCATTAATTTACTGAAGGACGCACTTACTATAAACGATGGCAGTGTACTATAGGTCACACTAAGTAAAATCTGAAGTGTTTTGTTTACTATAAATGGAGAACATAGTGAGTTTGTGTCACTTTCACCGGAAGCCATTATTTATAAACTATTCGAACAGCAATTCACAAAAAATTTCCAAGGGTCTTCAGGTAGCATCTAGTCTTTATATAACCAAGTAAAGAGGCCCCTATTTAGCAAATGTAAATATAACAAGAGCAATTGTATAGAATTGTATTTACATTTTTCACATTTAGACCTTTGCCCATATCAAAAACAATCCAGCGAAAGTATGTACACAGCTAGAGAAATCTGTAACAACTCGAAATAGCCTGATAACTTTTCACATATTGAATAAAGCATACACTTTGAAACTAGACAAATTCTATGAAGGCTAGTCTTTATTTGATAAATGGATGACTCTGAAATGCCAAATGTCACAAAGTGAATTTAACCTCATGCAACAAAATTCAAGCGATAAACAACATCTAGGAACAAACGCGTTAACAAACAAATACGAAACAAGCCAAAAAGCCAAACGGCGATAAATATTATAAAACTTTGCCAAAATGTCTATGAGGAGGAAGAATAATAATGTACAACCGGAAAAGCATTCAATGTTTTTCTTGAAATCCTATTCGTTACGTAACTGTAAGTTATTTGTATGTAAATTTGAGCAAAAGATGTACAGGAAAATATTCCTGTGTATTTAAGTTTACAAGAAAGCCATGAATAACATTTGAGATAAATACTGAAAATGTAGTAACGTAGATAGATCATTTACCAAACCATTACTACTCTGGCAAGTAACCTCGACCTGTAACCAACAGTTTCATGTCGACAGCAGGACTCGAACCAACAATCTGCGGACTCAAGATGGTAACACTGAATAACAAGAACATTGCCTCCCTAACTTTTAGACGGGTTTTACTACACTTACACTAAACTTATTTTTTAGATGCGGGGCATTTTCCTAAGTTATCACCTCACATGTTTTCAACGTTGTTATTGACTTCTTGAAACGCCAAGTGTTTTAACAATTCGGTCGACATTTTCTGATAAATATCATCGTTAAAGGTCAAATACCATTTAGCAATGGGTCATTGAGTAATTCTGCGTTTCTGTTGTAACTAACGCTCTAACGACGTGAAACGTTGAAATGATGCGTGACTTTTATGACACGAGAAATCTTTTCTCCAAATGCTTAACGCAAAAAACATACGTGAATAACGTTCAATACATGACCTTAAACGAACTCATATTAATCATTATTCGCATAAAAAGGCAATTGTATTTTCCGTTGTTATAGGGTTTTTTTGCATTATCTCAATTGTAAATTGTATCTTTTTCACTTGACACCACTCAGGGCGGACACTTTTAATCAGACAAGATTTTTTTATGTTGCTGTTATAACTTGTAACTAATCTGGAAAGCAAAAACATGCGCACAGGAAAAGCGATCGATCAAAAAGATTTTATCTTGCCATATTCAATGTTTCTCATTTATGTATGTAAAAAAATTATAAGATTTCTGGTTTATACACTTCAGAATTTATGTTTCCAGATTTTTATGCCTTCAGAAAGTTGCAATATTTGCAAAAAAAATCCTTATCCACCAGAGCAGGTTTTGCAGTTTTTCGCCATTTTGCATCAGTTTTGCAATTATGTATTAACTAAATGTTGTATGAAAACTAATATATTTTGTCATAGTTTTTTTTATCTTTTTTTTAATTTTGTGCAATGATCATTCCCTGTAAATTTTACCTACAATTTTATAAGCTTGTTTAGCGAAACTGATAGGAATTGCTCTTTGCATCTTGCTTTGGCCACATGCAGCATTTCTTTGATCATATCAACAGTTTAAAACGCCATTTTGTTGTTATTTTGTTTTCGTCTACATGCTCTTTAATGTTAATAGTTTTTTTACTCTCTAAATACAGTATGGAAAAACGTATGGAGTAAATATAAAAGGTGTTATTTGTATCACTGCACCCTAGCTTGCATTATTCAGCACTCATTTATGCATCATCAGTCGTAAAAGCAATTCGCAAGTACCGAAATTTGAACTTATAACAAGGGAACGGCCGGCGACTGGTCGCTAAAAATCACGGAATAACGTAAACTAGTAAGAACTGAGCATGTTCAAACACTCCTGTTATCTGGGAAGTACCGGTTTATCATTTTGCACATATGCAACGCATTTTAACAAGATATTTAAAGAAGGCGTTCTTGTCACTTTGGTACTTCTGTAGTGACAACAGTTATTTGGTCATTTTTGTTGTTCTCAATTTGTATTTTAAAAAAGTCTCTTCGGCATCAGGATCCTCTCTTTATATTCTTAGATATAGGCGTGCTATGTCTAGTCTGAATATTGAAATGTTCAGCGACTAACGTTTGACATTTTAGTATGGATAAAAGTTTTGTTTGACCTGTAGAATAGTAAAATTCACAAGGATACATGAACTTTAAGAATATAATCTAGAACTTTCAAACACATTATATCGTTATGATTTTCAACATGTATGTGTTTTAATGGACTGCTTTGCCCAGTCAACAATCATGTCCACTTGTCTTTTGGTCACGGAAAGTAATCAACTGAATATCTTTTTTTTTTCTTCATGCTCTAATACTGGTATTGTAAAACTTTTAAGGTATGACTATAATAGAAAATATTTTTCTTCTTTCCATATTTATTTTCATTTGATTGTAAAATTATATCTAGAAAACGTCAATTTTTTTATCAGTTTATGTCCACTTGAATGCTATGGTTTATTATTATTACGCTTTTGTACATTGTATACCTATCAAACTACATACTCCATCACTGTTGTGGTAATTTTTCATCCGATTCTTTGAACTTTAGCGGTAATGATACTAAAACATCTGTACATATAACTCTGACAATGGTCTTAGACCAATTAAAACACAATGAAGCGGTTAATGGCTGATAATCATAGCTCATAAAACCGTTTTATTGATGAGCTAGCAAGGACTTTGTTCAAAATATTAATTGTATATATGTAAAACTGTCATCTTTGTAAAACACTTTGTTATATATGAGCGTGGCTTTTATTACAGAATTTACGCGACTATCAAAGAAACTAGCACAATACAAAAAATCTATATCAAAGGTCTAGCCGTAAAACTGTGACATGTTAGTACGCTTGAAACAGCTTTGATCTTGTACAAGACATAGTATAACTTGTGACAGTTTTTTTCCCTACAAGAGACACTCCGTAATAAAACTATGACGTACATTTGCAAGATCTTACCGATCTGAATTCATAAATGCGTTAAAAGATGCTGGGTTTTGCTTTTTTTATTCGCCGTCTACAATAAAGAATGAAATCTCGCAAGATTTCCTGGTATGCGACACATTACTACTACAAATAACACGGAGAATGTTTTGCCAAACAATCACATACAAAGCGTAGGCATGAAAATCATCAGCGGTCGCTCTGGGAGGTTGGGGATTGGAAACTGTGAAAAAAACGCTTCATAGCTAATTTCGTACTTCACGTTGCCAAAGTTGTGACAGAAATGGCTGAACGACGTTTCCTTTCAAGATTCCACAATAATCATGACAACGGCCTTTACTGAATGAAAATGAAATTATTTGATCCTACTGACAACTAACTTAAACGGCTTTAAAACCCTTTACCTACTAGTATGTGTTCAAAACAGTTTATCCGAAACGTTCACGAATCTTTCTGGGGCACTAAATGCTCGAGGATTCAGAAATTACCAGCTGAGGTCAGCTTCCATAAGCCTGGAAAGTGAATCGAAGATCTGCAGGTAGCTTGCAGCTGCAGCACTGAAACACATGATGGCAATGTAACAAAGAGAAAAAACATATTTTTATCACACTTTTGTTTGAAAACTTTACCGGGCCTCAAATAGCAGGGAAATGCAAATCGCAGACAGAGGAAAACTTCAGATCAATTTTATAACACTGTCTGACATGTTGACCAAGCAACAAAAATCAAACCTAACAATAATCTACTGTAGTCAACTGGACCTATTCTGACAACGTAAGCTTTTTAAATATTCTTTGTATTACCACGGAGCATGAAAAACGAGTCGCAAGCATAATTTAGCAAATTTACCGAAATGAGTATTTGCATGTTGACACAGGAAGTGTTGTGTTTCAATTTCTAAACAAGACAAACATGAAAAGTCAAAAAACTCTACTGATGTCATACAAAGAGCAGTTACCATACCTCTTAACAATTTTATTGTCGTTTCCTTACAAGAAAGGAGATATGACAACATGCTGAAGTGTAAACGGCGTACTTCAAAGAGAAATACCTGTCATAATATTCGGTTATAATCGCGCTGTTCAGAACTTCAAACAGGATTTAGTGATAACATTATAAAATACAAGTGTAAAATTGTGTTATATGTGCCCAGATTACGCTATGACAAGTTTGAAAAGAGATTTAATAATTCAGCTTATGTAAACTAGGAATTTGGCATGCGTAAAGTTGTATTTGTTGGTAAATGTTGTATTGTAATCATCCTCATAAAAACATCTTGTGATACAACTGTTTGTCAAGGTTACGACAACAGAAGCTTTATGACGATGGCGAACGATATTTTACCTAATAATAATATGAACAAAAAAACATTCCCAAAGATATGTCTTCCACACACAAGCAGCTTGGCTGAACGTCCGTCCACTTGTAACAAGCCAAATGGCACTGTACCAGCAACTGGACATAAACATGCAACATCATCGAATACTGATACGAAAAATTACGCAATGCATTTTGTCTCTGTCTTTTGTGAGGTATGGTAGCTAATCAGTGACACATATGTCAGACTATACGTAAAGTCAAGTATTAAGTTGCCCCACTGCAGAACCATCTCTTCGGCGAAACATTTATCTTTTCACAGAAATGATCTATTTCAGTTTTCTAGAAGTTATACGAAAGTAAATGCATAATCACTAGAAGCCTGGCAAGTCCATAAGTACTGGACTGTTCCTAATTCGCAACCCATGCGTTCCCTTTTTGAATTCCTAGTACAAAAAGGTGAACAATGAATACTAATGCATTACTAATTTCGTTATTGCTGTTACGAGTATGTTTTGTAGTAGTGGTGGCATTAACAATGGATATAATATATGTTGATAAACGAATGATCATTCATTTAACCCAATTTTCCTAGAACTTTTAAGGACAAACAGACAATATTTCCATAATACAAGCACAGGAAATTGTATAAGATTAATAAACACGTAGTGCGAGTTTGTTAGATATCTGAAGTAATGCAACTAATTGGTCCTGACAAAAAAAGCATTGTTACGTAAAGTATGTCAAAAGTTACACGGCAGGTGGAATAAAATGTCTGGAGCGCTTCGACCCAGGAGAGGTCTAAACTTATCTTTCTGGAGAATTTTATCTAAATTGAAGTAATTCTAGAAGAGATAAGTTGTCAAAGAATTACTAATTGCTTCATTAATTCCAGCTACCTCTTCAAATACATCACACAACTCTATAATTCAAATCCCTGTCAATTCAATTCCGTTTCAGATAAAATCAAAAGCGAAATATCGTAGCTTATCAGTAATCAATAAATCTAAATGTGTTACCTATGAATTAATGATTTGAAATCTATATATCTATCTCTGTTTTACGGTTTGTATCTTTGATCCTTGATGGCGTCTGTTGAATATTTGATACCCTAGCTATTGCGGCCGTCAATCCTGTTTATGCATACCCGATATCAAAGGTATGTTTATCTTGTTACATGCTCCTTGGCCTTTGGTAGCAAAGGTTATCAAAATCTATGAATATGATGACCAATTCAATTGTAACATTGATCACGCTTGTAGCTAGCAAGTGCCCCCAATACTTAAAGATGTGAACGCTCTTTGATTTTAAAGGGTTGTTACGGCACATTCTTTGATGACCATCTGACCAGCTATTTATTGTCTCGCGCCATCAATCAATTTTATTGTTGTTATCAACCTCTTACTGCCTGGTATTGTCAAATTCAAGTACATGTTGCAGAAGCAACAAAAAGGTGTCCGTTACCCTCTAAATGTGAGTATTTAACACGCACTTTAGAATTTATTTACTTAAATTTTGTTTATCACTCCCCTTAAATCTATTATTGGACTTATGTATCTAAGTAATATGCTGTATGGGCCGTCTAGTTTTCAGGGTATCAGGGTTTTATGCCATTACAACCTTTCAAGCTATATTACCTGATTTTTTTAATACTCAAATTCTTAAAGCTTGTAATTTCAAACTTCTGACTATGCACAAAATATTCGAATACAAGGTATAAAAAAATACATTAATATCGAGACTCCCTGGGCTGGATGGACAAGCCTTACTGACCAGTACATCAGTAGCTGTGAATGTGTTATCAGCGCGTGGGGCCTGCTTCAAAAGATGCCAATTTTAAATACAATAACAGTTCGTGCGAAAGTATAATGAAAGATAGGATCTAATAAAATCTCACTTATATTTCATTTCGCATATATATAAGTAAAATGTGTGTGGTCCAACAGAATTAACATATTCCAGTGGAGGCCCTCACGGAAGCTGTTGACATTTTCAGTATGCAATAGTATTCTCGTCATTTTTCAAATACCGCAAAGCATGAGTTTTAAACCTGCCTGAATGTTCGAAAAATGATTTGTGACAAATGATCGCTTTTCAGGCAGAAAGTGACGTCTATTCTGCTGTCTTACTGTCATTTCATATAACAACTTTTTTTCTTTATTGACAATTATATAAATCATATAAGAAAGCCATGATTCAATTTGCATCCGTAACAAAAACTCAGGTATGTATTACAAAAATGTTGCTCGGGTGAACATTGGGTCAGCAGGTGAATAAAGGACAAATTAAATTGAGCTCCCAAAAATGTTTCTCAATATTAAAATATATTAAAGGGCTTAACCTATTTTCTGAAGAAAGAATGATAACAAGAAATCCCAAGAGGTCCCAAATCGTCAAACTGAATACTTTTCTGTTTTCGTCAAACACAGACCGGGCGACCTTATAAATATTAATTATATTAATTATTAATTGCTTCGATAACACATTGTTCCTCGCTGTATGTTTTTGATAAGGCGAACACAGCAACTCGTCAAAGCACATTCATACTTACGACAGCTGAAAACATAATGTAAGCGAGCATTATGCTGCTCAAGTTATTGTTGATGTTGTTGTTGTTTAAAGATGAGTGTACGATTTTTTTCATTAAGTTAAACTAAGCAAGAAAATGAAAGTGGGTTCATAAACTGCCTGCATTCTCCAAGGTAGCTGAGGTAAAAAGTAAGTATGATCATTTTGTCCAAGGTTGTTGTTGTTCTTGTTGTTTGTTTGTTTTAAGGTCTGTTGTTGTTGTTGTTGTTTTGTTTGGTCTTTATTTTTTTGTTTTTTGGGGGGTGAGGGTGTTTTTCGTTTTTTCTTAAGGGGAACGCTCAATCGGCAAATTAGTAACGAGTGTATTGTTCAATAGCTTCAGATTATGTCTTTTTCAGCAACGGTTGACCCTTTTCTAACAGCAGGTTTCGGTCATACACCGTTTATTGAACCAGTGGAAAGGTCAAGCCCCGTGACATAAGCAAATCTTTCGTATTAAGCAAACATTAGTCCCTCAAATAATTGCTGTTGACTGCCTTCACTGATGACTGAAAGTCTGTTTCACCTCATGTACCCTTTACTTCATCTTTTCTAAAGATCTTTTAAATCAGATAACATGTCTTCCGATTTACTAATTTATTCGTTTCTCCCTGGCCAATTTATTTGAACGTGTCACGGTCAAAAGTGATGGATTTTATTTGCTTTAGCGAGATTACTACATCCCTAAATTGGGTCAAAACATTGTTACTTTAGATAATTTGTAACTTGAAACGTAGTAACGAAAAGTCCTCGAAACAATTTACTCCACTTTATCATAAAATTTGTTTTTGATTAAGGGGCACTAACAAACCACTGCACCCAAGTGTTCCAAAAAGATCTTTTCTCTCTTTTAAACAGAGAAATTACATGTATTTCTTTTCGTAATTTCTGACGACAATTTTCGGAGTGTTACGGCGATTTAAATATTTTTCGTCAGACCATTTGATATCCCCTTCTTGACCCACTAATTCCTCGCCTCTACAAAAGTAGACATAGTCAAACAGTGCAGACCCAGATCAGACGCCGCAATATCTAGGTCTTCACTGTTTGCATAATGGGCCTTTTTTCCTTAAATAGAATATTTATACCAGAAACCCTTTTAACTGAAAATGGAGTAGACATGGCATAATCCATTAGGTATAAATGTAATTAAACATTTGAGGGCGTTGAATTGCAGTTATAGGATAGACTTAGGATTCGTATCACTTATACAATCAATTTAATTTATTTTTCTGTGCTTTTATGTGGGTAGGTTTTAAAGTTTACCTAGCAATCTTGACCTTTGATTACATCAGGAAACGGTAATCACTTTGGTAAAAGTTAGTTTTATTGCTTCTAGATTCAAGTAAGTACGGCTCTCTACTGATTTGTAGAAATGCTGAGATTTGAAGTTTGGTTTCTTACATGTGGAAACTAACAATATGCAATCCCCTGAACCAAACTATTTCAATCATAGCGTTCCCTAGATGATTTTTGCACTTGGAAAAGTAATGTTTCCCCTCGAGTAACCCGCACGTAACAGATGTGCCGTATAAAAACTCTTGGCATGTGTTTTCAGTTAAATCTGATATTTACCACTCTGTCATTTTAAACTACGGTTTTACACACTCACACAGATATAGTAATGATAGGCTCGAATACTATGACCTATTTCCCATGTAGTTGTGTTGTGTTTCAACGTAAAAAATCAAAACAACACGTTCCACTTGACCAATATTTTGCGGCGGAAAAGTACAAATGTACATTGACTTAACTTTCCGAACTGTTTGAAGTAAATATCATTTTCACAAGTAAACAACACCTAAAACGAGTAAACATGGCCCAGTTCACTCTCTCTCGAGGAAAACGTCCGCCCAAATTACACGTCAATGGCAACACTAAAGATTAAAATTATTAAGTGCGTTAAGACTACTGTGGCCTACTTCAGTTTTAGTGGACGTCCATTGTACTGACCTGTACTGACCGATTGCTGTCCTTACGTGTCCAGTCGTTTACCTTAGCTGACCTATAATCAAAATGACCATGCAATGACCACTTCGATCAAGCTGGATATTTATTATTCAATCGACGCTATATACACTCTGTCATATCTCACTTATGATCAAGTTTTTCCCTCGCGAAGACAGAGAATGCTCTATTTTAGGAAGTCTTTCGTTGTATTGCAGTGACCTCAAAAGATTTTCAAAGAAGCGTGATTTACTAAAATAGCTTATGGTTATACCGATTTCAAACAAATGCTGAAGATGCTGAAAAACTGTGCGTACGTGCGTCATAATGTGGCCTTATGTCTGTTACTAAGCAAAAATGTGTTCTTTCATGCGAAAGTCTACTTTTATGTGCACACAATTGTATTTTAGTTTCGATGTTGTCCTATTCTTGTCTCTGAATTTAACGACAACCACAAAAATAAGACTTGAAATGTCAGTTTTCTGCGTAAGTGAAACGTTTCCAGGACTGTTACAGTACGTGCTTGGCTTTGGGTCTGGTTAGCAACGGACAGTTTTTAACTGATTAAACGTGATGGTGAAAACATTTGCGTACTATGCAGTCACCTGTTCGTGTTAGCCAGATTGCAGACACAGCATTACAGGCCGGGCAAAATAAACCAGAACATGTATGACACACGCTGCTCAAAACTGTTGTTTCATTATTGCAATAAAATGTTTGACCTTGAAACCAGCTTAATAGGTGACCATTCAAACCCGCTGCCCGATCAAGAGTCGCAATGATCTTTTAAGCTGGCTGGCACCTTAAAAAAGATTATACTCTCATGTAGCCCAACAAATTGTGCGCCAGGGCTCTTTATTATATAGATGATCGCCCTTCGCCGACATCTATGTAATATCAGTTTGTAAATCGGTCGGTCTTGCAGTCGAAATATTGAGACTAACTCTCATGGTATCTTTGTAAACATTAAGTGGTATAGCAAATAGACAGTCATAATTAACTCTGTACTGAAGCACCAAGAATAAAACAAATCTGTGTCGTGTTAAAATGTTACTTCAAAGAACTGTACTATCAAATGTTAGATGCACTTGCTAGTACTAACTTCATGTCGGATGAATTTTTGCTGCCACTTCTGCATAATTTAATTTAATTTTGTGACTAGAGGTACAGTCCATAAATTTTCATCTACATCTGAATCTAAAAATTTTCCATGCAGCCTTCAACCTTGGTAAGAGTGCATGTAAGTTTTACGCAAAAAGGCAAGCTGTAACTGGGCGAATACTGTTTTTGTAGCGTAGTAAACAAGTTTAGACTTGAATTAAAGCATTACAAAATTGGAGTATGATGAAACTACCGACAATTTACATAATATATACCACGGCTAAATGTAGCGTAAACGTGATATTTATGAACAAGTGGGTTGGTTAGATAATGAAGTGTGAGGCAAGTCATAAATATTAAACAATCATAATTTTGTTCTCATGTGGTATATATACGCTTATTGGAGGACAAGCAAAGTCGCACTGTACTGAAAAGTTCGATAACTGTCGTAAACAGTTATTTTCGCCCTACCTTCTGCCGACTTAAATGCTCCAATTTCGAAAGGCGTACATTATCTTCAAAATGTCATAAGTTAATCCGCTTAGCTTTGGAGACGCATTTACATGTACACTTCAACACCAGTTCTGCAGGCGGAATAGACTATAAGTCTGTTAGAGATATTCAGATTTCTATTTCAGGATTATTTGGCAAATTTGTATGGCTAATCACGTCTGCATATTTCTGCAACATGTGCTTGGTAACTAATAAGTGCAGATGCCCTAGTCTACTGTCTTTTTGACAAAAATGAGGCAAATAAATAAATTTACAGCTCGTCTTCAGGTCACGTAGCTCTTACTATGCTAATGATTTAAACGTAACAGGTTTCTACCAAAAACTTGACATTTCATTCATGATATATCAGCAGACGTCACACACTTTTTCCACTCTGTTTACAATGCTGCAGCAAAGTAAGTGAATTAAAATACATTATAATTAATTAATGTCACAGTGTGGCAGATGAATTGGGGTTTCCCAGCAGGTACGAGTTTTACAATTGTCGCCATTTTGTAATTTGACCGTGATGATAGCGCACATGCTACGTGTCGATAGCCAGTCTGAAGTATGAACAGACCTGGCAACAGAGAAACCGGCAAAAGCTTAAATTTCGATTGATGAATGTTAAGATTTACAAAAAATGATGTACGGCATTTTAATTTGAATGGTTAAACTGTTTATTAATCACACCACATGGTACGTTTTAAGTTTTTCGGTTGGAAATAAGAATTGTGCTTGATGATACGGATTTGATTAAAGGAAAAATTAATGATCTAATGGGCTGTTATAAAAATATTAATTTCTTTTTAATTAGAGTTTACTAAACATGCATATATAATGTAGTACTATACGTGTACTATTGTTTAAAAGATTTCCATTCAACTTATGTTAGTGGCTGTTTTTGGAAAGAAAACTAACAAATTCGTTGCAAAATAACAGAAAATGTGTAGTAGGTAAGTTTTTCATTGGTAAGTGGCATGATAATAGTACCAGTAGCAATACGATGTAAGTTGTTCACATCCAGCCGCCACCTCAAAACACGCGCTGAAATAAAACAAAAGAGTATGACAGTTGTATAAAAAGAAGAACCATAGAGATGAAATGTACAGGCCCTTTATCCCTACTTTCTTTTCCTAGCACTTTCGCGGTCAGCAACCATTGTCTGTTACAAACAATACGTTCCTAATTTTCCACAGAGAGTCCCGGTTTTTGTATCTCTCAAGCTCTAATACATGGTTTCAAACGAAGCATTAAATTAGTTACCATGTGCGCGATAGAAGTTCCTTAACTTCAAATAATCTCTATCCATGGCATTTGATTGATAAAATAAACAGTTATAACTCAGTCCGTTTGTTTAGGAAGACATCAAAAGGCTTCCGAAACATGGGGTTAGGCACCTTCGTTTATTCTTAGATTAGCTGCTACCTTACTGTGTCTTCAAAAACGCATTTCTTGTTATGAGATATAAAATTAGATTACACTGCCCAGGCTAACGGTGGAGCTTTATATATCTTCCAGATGGAACTATCTTTCATCCACTATGTGAGCTGTTTACTCCATTTTGGCGAATGTTCCGTTACCTGCCCAAGACGAGACAGCATGGAGCATGGAGCGTATTTGGATCCGCTATCTCCCCGGCATCTCTCCGAATGTCTACCATCAAACTTATAAATCTTTACCCTGTTCTCTTCAGAAAGCAATAATTTCTCCGGAAAACTAAGCCGTCAGACTGCTAATGATTGAGAAGAACTTGAAGCGACTCTTGTTGTCTGGCAGGTTTTAAAGATTTAAAGATTATATTTATAATCAAAGTTAATCCTACCTCTTGAAATTATGGTTGAGCATCTTGTAAAGGTTATTTTATTATTATTAAGACGGTTTACTTTGGTTTCCACGTATACATGAATTGATTTTAGCTTATTTGTAACGTTTGCTAAAACTGTTTGCCCTCTATAAATGCCATTGGATGAAACAACTGTATTTATAGAAGTGGGGATGTAAATATCTGTTTAAAAAAAACACTATCTTACGACAAAATATAAACAATATAAAACATTTTTACCAAAAGATATGAATTTCAAATTTTGCAAAAATAAATAGGTCTATAAAGCAAATAAACAAGCATTTCAAAGTAACTGCTTTTTTGGACCTTACCGTAAAAAACTACAGTAATAAGGTATGTAATTATTCACAGTTATAAATACCTAATGTCTATTAAGAATAATATTGTAGTCGCCAAATTGAATTTCATATTCAAATAGAACTTACACGTTTTGACAACAATAAGTATCTGCCACATCGATTAATTGGACTTGCTCTCAGCAAGATTTAATACTTGAAACCACGTGAATACCGTTCCGCAAGCATTAGTGTCAATTAAGTGCAACATTGCCTGGCAATTAGCGCATCAGTATCAGACTAATAAATCGCCCGTCTACAACTATTTCATTCACTCATAGATATTCAACAGTGCCCCTTGTGGTCAATTACCTTAATTACCACTAATTATAACACAGACTCTTTGGGGAACATAGCTGGCTTAAAATGTTTCATAATGACCGGATTGTCCAGCCCACAGCAGGCATACTGTGCGGTATAATACTTTGATGTCAAGTATTTGCGAAGTTATTTGTAATTTTCAATTTTTTTCTCTGAAAAAAAAATCTAAATGTGACTTTTCCAGGAATAGCTCGATTTTATTTTGTTTCTCTTTACGTAACATTGCTGACTCTCTTTT
Source organism: Cyclina sinensis (assembly GCA_012932295.1). Lineage (NCBI taxonomy): Eukaryota > Metazoa > Mollusca > Bivalvia > Venerida > Veneridae > Cyclina > Cyclina sinensis. The sequence continues at coordinate 37,024,483 of JAAONU010000015.1, read as the reverse complement.
ATTGTATATTGCTATTGTTCCTGTTAATGGGTAATTATTGTTAATTTCCTGTATTCAAAGTTTATCTAACACATTAACTATATTATATCCAATCCCAGTGTTTCGAGAACCCATTGTTCTATTATGACGAATGTAAAACAACACTTTCTAAGAAACCTATAAACGTCAGCTTATCTAATATTGCCTATGCACTGTTTCAACGAAAATAACGACAAGAAACAGTATTAAAAATACTCTTAAATTTGCTAACAAACTGTTTTCCCTTTCGTTTTGTTGAAACGTTGTTTTATTTACACGACAGTGTTGGAAATGTTCAGCTTTTACTATGAGGAACACGGATATTATTTACAAAGGATTGTTTGTATTGCTCTCAATTAGGTTGCTAGTGGTCCTTTCAGGGCTGCCGTTCAACTATTGTACCAGCATGACACCTTCGTCAACATTTTGCTGTGTGCAATCGTTCTCAATCAGGTTCCTGGTTGTTCTTTGGGGCCAGTCTTGTACAAGCATGACACCTTCCTCAACATTCTGCTGTGTGCAATCGTTCTCAAACAGTTTCCTGGTTGTTATTTGGGGCAAGTCTTGTACCAGCATGACACCTTCCTCAACATTTTGCTGTGTGCAATCGTTCTCAAACAGGTTTCTGGTTGTTCTTTGGGGCCAGTCTTGTACCAGCATGACACCTTCGTCAACATTTTGCTATGTGCAATCGTTCTCAAACAGGTTTCTGGTTGTTCTTTGGGACCAGTCTTGTACCAGCATGACACCTTCGTCAACATTTTGCTGTGTGCAATCGTTCTCAAACAGGTTTCTGGTTGTTCTTTGGGGCCAGTCTTGTACCAGCATGACACCTTCGTCAACATTTTGCTGTGTGCAATCGTTCTCAAACAGGTTTCTGGTTGTTCTTTGGGGCCAGTCTTGTACCAGCATGACACCTTCGTCAACATTTTGCTATGTGCAATCATTCTCAAACAGGTTTCTGGTTGTTCTTTGGGGCCAGTCTTGTACCAGCATGACACCTTCGTCAACATTTTGCTATGTGCAGTCGTTCTCAATCAGGTTTCTGGTTGTTCTTTGGGGCCAGTCTTGTACCAGCATGACACCTTCGTCAACATTTTGCTATGTGCAATCATTCTCAAACAGGTTTCTGGTTGTTCTTTGGGGCCAGTCTTGTACCAGCATGGCACCTTCCTCAACATTTTGCTGTGTGCAATCGTTCTCAATCAGGTTCCTGGTTGTTCTTTGGGGCCAGTCTTGTACCAGCATGACACCTTCGTCAACATTGTGCTATGTGCAATCGTTCTCAAACAGGTTTCTGGTTGTTCTTTGAGGCCAGTCTTGTACCAGCATGACACCTTCGTCAACATTTTGCTGTGTGCAATCGTTCTCAATCAGGTTTCTGGTTGTTCTTTGGGGCCAGTCTTGTACCAGCATGACACCTTCGTCAACATTTTGCTGTGTGCAATCGTTCTCAATCAGGTTCCTGTTTGTTCTTTGAAGTCACTCGTGTACCAGCATGGCACTTTGAAATCAGTCAACAAACTGCTGTTCAATCGATGCAATGATAAGCTAATGATACAGATCTCTGCCTTTGATGATGCTGTCATTTACTGGCTCCAAAACCGGTATTCGTCTGCAGACTTCACCCTCTCTATCCTACCACGATGCCGTCTTGCTTGTGTACTTTGAACTGAATTTGCCTTGACTGGCCACCATTTGATGCAGACCAAAGGCATCGGCTGCTCCAACGTTATGCTCTTTGGCCACTTGCTCAACTATCCTTCAGTCCGCCACATTTTGGCTCTAGACATATGTCTTCTGACATGAGTATTAAATTTTCCCGGCCTATTAAATAAGTGTTAAACCACAACGGCTTGCATGTATGTCAAAAAAGAAGATGCAATATCCTAAACAGAAATTGTACAGAAGTGAGTGTATAGACTTATTTTTTTTTAAACATATCAGCATACATATCGTTACAAATGTAGATATACGTATATTTTGTTTAACGTCTTGACAAAAAACTGTCCTTTCTCAATTCAAAAAGTAGGGGACACCCGGGTTCGAACCAGGGACCTCTCGATCTGCAGTCGAATGCTCTACCACTGAGCTATATCCCCTTATTCTATAATTGTGCCTATTTTTGATTGTTGTATATTCTTTTAGAAATTCAAGTCTTGGGAAGTAACAGGTGGTTTGACACTTAATGATATTGTAATACAATGATAAAATGTGTCAAACCCTAATGTAAGTGACAACTTAATTTTCAACCGTTTAAGAAATGAGGAGTTATTTACGCATCTATTTACATGATAACTTAGATTACTTTTCACTACTTTGGACCATTAAGCTCGATGGTTTCTTAAGGTCTCCATTTCAAAACAAAGCACTTCAACCACCAAAGTCACCATGGGAGGGTATTACATTGATGTAGTATGGCTTATAGGCAGTTGAGTAATTTATAGATATAGCCTCTGCGGCTGAAATAGGACTTTTCCCTTTAGGACTGTCCTGAATAAATCATTAAAGTGACTAAGCAAATAGGTCTTATTCATTAAAAGTAATCAATGTATCGTTGAAATACAAGAATGGACCATCAGTCAAATTTGACAGAAGCCGTGAACTGACATGTAAAATTAATTTGCTTCCTAATTACAAATTTGTCACATTTCTTATTTAGACGAAAATGAGTCATGAAGGCTTCAGATTTTGCAACAAATTGAAAAAGTGCGCTAACATTTTTTAAGTATGAAGTTTTTGCATTGAACACTGGACATTATTTTGTTTATTATTTATGTAGGAATTTAGAATTATTTAGGAATATTTAGGATCTGAATGATTACTAGGACAAGAAGCGTTGCATGATTTGAATGCATGTGAATACCATTAAAAACTTTTTCGGTTTCGACAATACTTAATAGGCACCATATTGAATGGCCACGTGCAATACTGTGGTAACGTCTTCTTTACCTATATTCAGTTACAATAGTATTGCTTAGAGCCATCTATACACTATGATAAATGTAATATAACACAGAAAAGCCTTCTCCAATATATGTAGTTTTCCGGACATTCTATTGTTATGTGCAAATCTTCCTCATATTGTTTCCTCGAAACCACTTAAAATATTTCCTTGTTAAACAGTATAGATCTTCAGATATTAATAAAGTTTATGATTTTGTGGCTTCTCAAACAATTAAAATTAACAACATTAGGCGAGATTAGTTTGCAGTTATCAGGCCCGTTTGTAAAATAAAAGGGCTCATTTTTAGACTCTAAAACATTTTTTCAGCTCTTTTCACCTCCTAACAGAAACACAATCAACCTTTCAATTTGCAATGGTCATGCAATATTGCGTAACAACTGATAACGAGTTCGCAACTTTATAGCCGTGTATATTATACAATGTACCGTATATTTCGGTGGCACAGATTATCCGAGAGTTCTCCAGACTGATCATGATGTATAGTTTTCAAGCGTCCATTAACCTTGATGTATTTGATAAAGTTGTTAAATGAGCGCCTGCTGACCATGACTGGTGATGATGCAGATTTTCACTGTTTTCTGTAGTACCTTAGATTCTATACAAATGGCATTTTGATTTTTATAATGATCATTGTTCAACAGTTTTAAATGTTTGGCATAGATGACTCACTTTTATATTGAATTGGATTAAATTTGCCTATTTGTAAAAAACGTATGGGACGACTATCTGTTTTGTGGGACATATCAAATCCTCACAACCATGGTGATGATAATGATGATTGGATTTGTGATGGTTCTTTAATGATTTTAATGAATAAGTTTGATTCTGAGGACTAATTATGGAATGATTATGATGATATTGTGATGACATTTTTATTTGTTATGCCATTTAATTTATAGATAAATTATATGTTTCAGGGGACTTTATAAATATAAAATAAAAAAGTTAAACATAACGTATCTTGTTTTTTGCTTCAGTTGAACATTTCAAAGAATACCAGTATATTTCTTTTAAATTCTCACAAAAATTTCATTATATTTTTATGCCTAAAATGCACATTTACTCCACTTTTTTAGAAATTTTTCTTGGTGGAGGCCCCCCAACCCCCCCCCCCCCCCCCCCCCCCCATGGAAGGGGGTCAGCACCTTCCGTACCTTCCCCCAAGCACCTCCAGTCAGAAATTCTGGATCCGGCCCTGGTTATCTTGTAGGGAGCGGTTACAATAAGATAAACTTCTCCGGTACACATATACATTGTATATATTTTATATTCTATTATGTGGAAGTTTCGAATGGAGTGAACAACTGAAAGCCTTTATTTTATTTGACTCCAAATGTAACATTAGTGATATAATCTTATTTCTTTGGCTATCAAGTTTCAAGAATTGTTTTGGATTTATTTCTGACACGCGTCTGAATATTAAGGTGGAAATTAGACCCAAAATTACTGTTCAATGTATTAACATTCCAGCCATCTTGACACTTTTTGTGTACACGCCTTTGAATTGTTGGCGCCATACGTGTAAAAAGAGGACATTTCGTAAAAGAGAAAAATAGACTTGTCTCTGAAGAAAGTCACATGTTATGGATCTGTTTATCGCGCTGTTGAAGAAACTCAGTTGGGCTATCTAAAACTACATTTTGTAGCTTGCTATGAAAATACAGTCGGTCGAGGAGCGGATCAGTGGTCGAGTGGTAACGTACCGGACTGGTAACCTAGGGGCCGCGAGATCGATCCCCTGCTCCTCAACTAACATTACTAATTTTTATGAATTGGTTAGTATTGAAATAAAACATTTCCATTCATTCCACGGCAAGATGATTGAAATGTGAAAGAGAACGGAAAGAAAAGAAAACACTAAAACTCTTAAACACTCAAATCTGTTTTACAATAACGTTGTCGGTGATGATGATGATGAAGACCACAACGCCAATGATGAATTATCATGATGACTGTAATGATAAATTATGATATGATAATGATCACACACTTACTCACTAACTAAGTAAGGAACGAACGAACGAGCGAACAAAACAAAGACAGAAAGAAAGAAAGAAAGAAACGAAGGACGGACGGACGGACGAACGGACGGATCAACCGGAAAAACAAACAAATGAATAAATAAATAGCATTTTAGATAGATTTGAACTTAAAATGTTACTTAATTTCATTGAGACGAAAAAAAAATAATTCAAGGAGACGTGACTTGTGAAGCCTAATGCATTTTTTATTTCAAGAGAAAGATGTATTATGTAAAAGGTTATTACTGAACGTGGGCGCAATTAAATGTGTGTATATTACTACTGCAGCCTCGTGTAAAATGGCGCCGATTTCATTTTTATGTGTTAACCGCAGTATAATAAAGAAGAAATTATGCTACGCTGGTTAAACGGTAAAAAAATGAGAAAATTTCAAAGGTAATTACAGTTTTTCACTGGCACGTGTGCATTTTACACTCTTCGACCAAAACCATAAACGCTGTAATAAACCCCTTTTAGAGATGCACGTGCCTACGTCAACCAACTGACCACAAGCCTCGTTATCGTAACATTGTATGCGCCAGATGGCGCTATCAGGAGAACAAAGAATATACGTTTACAAATAGATGGAAAGCATGTTTCACTTCTGGACAAACATCAAAGAAAAGTACTTATTACTTTTTTTAAAAAAAAGTTCTTTGAAAATACAGGTTTACAATACACGAATTCAACTATGCTTCATAGATTTCTATTTTAAAACTATCCGAAAGAAATGTGCGTCCGCTAAGGTGCGTCGAGGGCCACATATTTTTTTCAACATGTGTTTTCCTTTGTTGATTATATACCATGACTCATAGTGTATATGTTCCTCGTTTGATTTATATTTGAAGTGTCAGAAAGCTCTCTAGTCTTGGAGTTAGGAATCATCGACGTAAATGATACACGTGCAGCCCGTGATGATAAGAAACAGCTGTGTTTATGAGATAATTGCCTGGAAACGGGAAGATTTGAAGATGATGCTAATTTATGTTTTCTGATGAAATTATAATGATTTTCTGTATATCAAACCGCATTTAAGAAACAGGCACGTACAAAAAAGACCACAATATTTCTTTTATACGCTTTTAATCTTCACATGTACAGGTATTTCTATTCATTCAGATACAGAAATGTCCCTTATTCAAATGCGTTTTCAAATATAAATGTTCCAGTTTTTTGTGAACAGTGTATTTTGCATAATAAAGTCTGGTGTATTACCCCGCAGCACCCAATACCAAACACTTTGTCCTAAACGAGAAAAAAAAATGTTGCGATCCACTTTCCTACCCGCTGCACCCTTAATCAAAGAGCATTTATCCTTACACTGATGGTGTTCTGAATCTTGATTTTATCCAAACCCTATACCATTGTATTTCCAAAATACGACAAGAGAGAATTTGTGCTACTTTACAACCAGCCACAGACGCTTACACACAAACCATTATATTTTGCAAGTAGAAGCTTGTAGAATTGTCGTATTGCTCGTGTAATCCGGAAGACAGATTGACAGAGGAACAAAACAAAACTAGACAGAATAAACATCAACGCGACAAGACGAGGGTGGCAAAAATATTCCACATCAGTCAGAACCTTTGTCTTCTAGCATGTCAGTCTGGGTTAGAACGCCAGTGGTATCAAATACTTACTCTTGTAGTGTGGAATGTGTTTCCCTTGAAAAAAAAAAGATCTTTATTACATTCAGAAGATTCTTGTAAAAAATAGTATCTGTAGAACTCTTTTTCAAAGTCCCAAGACTTAAGTAGCTGGTGTCAAACGATTTTAATTCTATCTTAACTACGGCGTTTGCAAAGATTCGGTGACCTTCATGTTTTTCTCTGGTCGTAAATTTAATTCGGAAACTTGAAAAACAAGTCATGGCTGAAATCGTACACGGCATTATCTATTTATCTGTAAGATGTACTTAAATTCTTGAAAGGTGTATCGCACCCTGTGATAAGCTGGCTCTGGTGTGACAAGAAAGGCACTAAATTGCGATAGTGTATTTGCTTCTGTTTTGAGACTTCAAAGATAATTAATGGAACAAGAGGAATTCACGACATCCCTATTGCTTTGATGAATTTTCTTTTGGTGGAACGCCAAATGTATGCATTACATCAAAGAATTTGTTTCTAGATTAAGGTTTTGAGAAGAAAATCCTGTTATTACATTCCGGGAAAGCTTCTTACAGGATTTTAAAGTATTTGCAATGCCAGTCTTGATACAGAAAGTCGACTGATGCTATTCATTACAGTTAACGCACATGATTGTTTAGAGAGCTGAATACTAATTAGCTTCTTCATTTCCTTAACGAGTGCAAGAGCGCAGCACACAGCAAGGGAGGATAAAGGGTCTTAATGCGTTCCATTTGCAAAATAAACAAGCCAGAAACCGTTAACTGGAACCAGATATATCGTCTGCTTTTCCTGCACGCGCCGAGAACGCTCGCGTGCCTTAAGTGATTACAAACATGCGCATATGGTACCAAAAATGAGTGGAATTTAGGAAGACAAGATTCCAATTCCTAAATTAATGATTTTTTTCGACGGAGAACAGAGAAACACACTCGGTATGTTTCGATACTTGTAGCAGCTTGACGGTTTGCGGTAGGGCAGACTTTGGCTCTAATATCTTTTGTGTAACGGTTACACCATGTTTTCCTGAAAACAAAGGTAGCAAACAAGATTGATTGCGGTCATCAATAGCAGAGTATTAACTGTCAGTTTAAATCATATTACCAAATGGAATGTTCGAATTCTGTGATAAGGGAAAATGTATGAGGGATATTATTTTAGAAAAAGTGAGCCTTGATAATTTTTAGATGACAAGGAACAGTCTAGCCCTATCAATTACTCGGCTTACTGTTGTAGATTTCATACGAATGATATTACAAACCAATTATCGAAAAATAAATACAAAAACAGCAGATGTACACGTTGAAACCCAGCTATCTTGTCCTCTGAAATAAATTAGACCATGCCCTGAAAGACAACGCGTAATATAAGCCTAATTGATTTTGCATGCCCATACGGTTTTACCCTTTATTCCTCATTAACATATGATTTTTACGCTTTTTTTAATATTTCATAGAACATCTGTTGCCCAAGATGTTACCGCAGCCAGTATCATCAACAACAACTGTTAATATCCGGTGTATATATAAAGAGCACCATATGTAATCCATAATTTATCGTTAACGTAAAAGCAAAGACAAAAAAGATCATAAAATCTCATCAGAATACAGGAAATGACTTATGGAGGTCGAGTATATCCGAATGCTTAAAAGAGGATTATGGAACTGAAGAGTTTTCTTCCGTTAATCAATTAACATTTTCAGGGGCTTTTTTTCTAGGCATATCAAATCTTTCAGTAATTGACAGAAAAATAAAATATCAAGAATTTCATCGACAAGATCTATAGATCTGAAAGTTAAGTTAAAGTTTAAAAATAGAATAACGCATAAGGGTCGTCTGCTATTATATGCATTTATGTAAGAACTTGTCAAATTTAATTTCCGCGATAGAACTTAGCCATATTTTAAAAGCTCAACAAATTTTGTGAAAATATACAGCATTCTTTTTTTTCTAATTTAAACTTTGCAAAATAGACAGGTTTGTTGTGTAAGTTAGTTTACATTTCATGGCTGTTCTATTTCACTTCTGAACGAGTTTGACTGACACGTAATACAAATTTTTGTCTGGCTTGCGGGAAAGATACTGTAGAAAAGGTGTTCATGTTAAAAGTGTGTTCCAGCTACAAGGCACTGATAATTTTGTGCTTTTCTGGTGGACTTTGGCACATCCCAGGCCTTCGAGTCTGATTACGCGTGCAACAAGACTGCGTTTTGTTTTCACGTGCGTTCATCTGGTTAATTGATGGGTTTTGTCTATATTGTTGTAGATTTCACGCTTCATTGATTTTTTGGCAGCATCTGTCTTTCCCAGTTATTCTACCTTATTCTTTTTTTTTTATTTGAGTGGCATTTCTGTTTTTTATTTAAATAGAACAACTCTTTGAGACATTTTTAAACGATTTTCTGAAAGTTTTCTTCAGTCTTTTATTCAGGTCATCTGTGAGTGATGTACGTAGTACAAATTGTTTTTAACGTGGTTTGGTGGTAGTGGTGTAGTTGCCTTGTTTCTTTGTTCTCCGTCTATCCTATCCTATCCCGTCCCGTCCTGTCCTGTCCTGTCTTATCCTATCCTATCCTAGTCCTGTTTTGTCCTATTCTGATCTGTCCTGTTTCTTTTCCCGTCGAAGCTCTAAAGTGCTCTTTTATCTTAAATGTTGTTTAATTCGGCAATCTATACTGACATACATATTATCTTGATTAGAATAAATTAATGTTTTACGGTCAACGACATTATATTCTACACCTTTTTACTCCTGTCATATAGATTTGGATCACAGTTGTATGTTCGTAGGAGTTTATAATATAATACTTACTTAGTGAGTACAAACTCTATTTCATGGTTCGTTTACATAGGTGAATAAACTTTATGCGAAATTGAGAGAAAAATATATCACAGCGTCCATCTCTACTGAAGGTCAGAGTTCGTGTCTAATAGCGCGTGGTGTCATGGCAACGCCTGACCTCGCCCGCGTGAAAGATTGCAGTCGTCCAATTTTCATTGTATACCTTACGCCTTTATTACCCATATTTATGAGTCAACTAGGACCGGTAACTAAATGATTCTGACACAAACATTACCATTACTGTCAAAAACAATTTTCCCCCTTATTGATTCACCACATCTCGACGTTCCAAAAGGCAAATGGTGACAAACTCATCACAAAACCTTGTTATAATTACATACAAAAATGACATTGTAACCATAATCTCGCGTTTATAATTGCAACCTTTCGGTAGAAAAATGAAGTTTTCTTTTCCTAACCAATGCATTAATCTTCATTATACTTGTAGCCCTTTTTCTGTCTCATTGGCCATCAACAAAACATCTTGAAAGTTACCACAGATGCCTTATTGTGTTAATCTGTAGTAGAGCCTAATTTGCCGAAATGTCTAATTAAATGTTAAGTACAAAGATGACATTTGAACAAAAATGCATTATTTTTTTTAAAAGGAAAGATTATGTAGCTTAAAAGTATTGCACAAAATAAAAGCACGCGAGGAAACCATTGCATGACAACGGGTCTTTTCACAACACTTTTGAAGTCTAGCTTTTTTTTAACATTGCTGACATTCTATTCATAACATGTAGTATTTCAATCAATCAATCAATCAATCAGACATCTACTCATCAAAAAGATCGACTAGTCGTTTCGTCGGTCCGTCTGTCTGTCCACCTGTCAACAGAAAGCTTAGAAAAGGATGTGTATGTTGTGTTAATGAGAAGCTAATGAGATCTGATAAAAGACAGAGAACAGTATGTAATGTGGAGGATTTTCTACTTTATCCTGTAATCTAATAGGCAACAATGGTTGCCATTAAATACACATTAATTAAAAAAAGTGACGATGATATGCTTGAGATAAAAGAGTTCGGTTTATGCTTGAGATAAAAGAGTTCGGTTTATGCGTAAACAAGAATTTTCCCCCCACAATATCTAGTATGTCTTTATACTTATCAAAGAAACATAAGCATTTAGAAAACTCTTTTGTTCGGTATAGTTTTAGGCATTATTATTCCAAGAACATAATGCATTTTAAAACAAGACAGGAAGTAAGAATATGTATACCGGGTACGTTTAAGAGTAATTTCTTTCTCATTGCGTTTTTCATTTCAATATCTTCTTCGAAATGGAAAAAGGGCTAGAAATGAACACATGTGTTTCACATTAAAATGTCGAAATGTTAGACAGTATTATATTCCGATGCACACACAATCCTTGTCTTTGATGAGGCTGGTCTGGAATAACTTATCGTTAAAACAATAATGAATGCCTTTAGTGTGTACACAAAAACAATTCCTGTTATGTTTGAAGTGCAAAACAATTCTGACACAAATTATTTTTATGGCTACATTAAAAGAACACCACAAACAAGAACTAGGATAAAATGTGAAATACATGGTAGCTATATGCAAAGTAAAGCATTTATCTATCTATTTTAGCTTATTTATCGTCGGTACCGGTTACCCATATGACTGACGCCCCCTGAAGAGATTACTTATTTTATGTTGTGGGAGTAGTGCAAGATACAGAAAGCATCCCGTTCCAGAAACACCCCTGATACATTGGACCTCGATTTAACGTCTCATCCGAAAAAGACAATTAATAATGTTAGTGGAGGAGAGGGGGATCGATCTCGGGACGCGCGGGTTACAAGTCCAGCGCGTTACCACTGGACCACTGATCCGCTCCTAAAAACATTTAGATTCCGAAATATGCCTTTATACCCTGCAATTAATACGAGGTAGGTTGGTCAGCTCTTGATAAACTACCACTGACCGTCAAGGAAGCGGGCTATCCTTTTAGTATGCTCAATTTGTCGTTGTTATTGTTTGAGTAAGTTTCAGTAACATTATTGTTAATAATAACCAAAACGCATAACAGTTTAGATAAATGCTTGCGACAAAATGAAAGTTCAGAATCATGTAAATTGGAAGTAACGCATACTTCTTTTACTTCTAACAGATATACAAATGAAAACATACCTTCCAGTACAGTTGTGAATTTAACCGAGTCAGTCATAGAAATATTTTACTGTATTCATCTTTTCTCAATTTGAGTAAAGCTTTTCTTTAATGAATACGTTTTAATTTTATTTGGTATTGTTTGTTTTTCTACAAAACACATCAGTTCACATTGATTTATTTTAGATATTCATAGTCAAATTGGAAACTTTAACAATCTTAACAATCTAACCTAGTTCAGTAATACAAAACAAATGTAAATTTATTTATTTCAGAGCGAGAGAGGGGGAGAATAAATTCTTATCACAGAATGTTTGTCCTTGAGAAAATTTCAGATATAAACGTTATTTTGTTTCCGAACATAGAATTATGCATTTGCATTTTTGTCAGCAGTTTCAGAGAAATTATATACTGAAAACTTTGACTAAATAAACAATGATGACTCAGCATTTTTTTCAGATTTACGCAGGCCTTCAAACCGTCATGCAATATTGTTAATTGTGGCTTTTAAATGATTATTCTATAAATGTTATCTCTTTACCTTTTTACTATTTATCAAAAAGAAATGCGGTCAGGCTGGCTAAAATGTTACAAAAGGCCATATAAACGAGTATCATTTTCCTTTCCTATACAAAACTATAAAAAGTTAAGCCGTGTTTTAGCACAATGGTGCAATGATTCGAGACGAGATAATTTGTTTTTTTTTCTTCGACGCTGATACAAAATCTGATTTATTGTGTCTTCATTTGATCTTGTAGTTTGATACGATTATGAGATGGACTTCTAACAATGTCAGGAGATATTTTATTCCAATGTTCATTGCGTGACGTCGTCGGAATCAACCAAAAACTGTTCGGTAATTTTGTCATTACCTGTTGTCAGAGTGAATCTTTAAATATGAAAATTTGCAAAACAATGGCGTAAATATTCGAGCTTCCGTGACAGTTTTATAAGCATTTTTGTCTCTTTTTTTCAAAAGCTAGTCTTTTTTGCTCTGTAAACCTGGCTGTTTTGATCAAAAATACGACAAAAAACAGATAATTTTCTACTTTCAGAAAGTTATTGTATCCTGTCAACCAGGTTTGAGTTATTTTTCAACCTCAATGGTGATTTCGTAACAAATCTAACCCTCTCTTAATGTTCTTTGCCGACGGTCGCCGCAGTGGCGTCTAACACCCACGAAAATAGAAATCACTGCTATTTGGGTTAGCCTGCACTATTTGATTTCACTTTTTCGATTTACATGAAAACACTTTGTGGACTTTAGACATTCTGGTAGCTAAAATTTGCCCCGTAAAGTGCTAGACATGAAATCTATTATTTTCGAAAAAAAAAAAGCATGGCGTTGTAACTGAAATTCTTATTATTTCTCTAAACTTTGCATCCTTTGACTGCGGTACGTTTCATCTTAACTATTCATCAAAGGCACTGTTCGTCTCTAGGGAAACATGGAAAAACACAAGCTTCGGGAAAACGCGAGAAAATCCGAGATTTACAAGGAAAACATTGTTTATTGTGCGACACTGCATTTACGATTGATGCTCCACTATCAAAATACACCATCAACTATCGCACGTAAATCAAACAAATCAAAAGGGGTTTTATGTTTTCTTTTGGTCGACTTTGAAGCTCCCTTTCTTGTGATTTATGTCTAAGTGCAAATAAACGTCTTGTCTAATTTCGACTGAAACTCATTTTTTTGCCGTATCCCAGGTGCTCGCTTGTTCAGAATATGTATCTTTAATCTTTGCTTTGAAGATTTTATACAAACATGTATGCATATAATATTACAATGTGCTGTAAATGTTTTTGCATTAATCATTCACTGGAACGAACAACTTTCTTTCAAATCTACTTGCTAACAGTTAGTACGGTAGTACCCTGTCGTGTTTTGTTGGGAAACGGGGTCTTTATTTTAAGATGTTTTACATCAGACTAACACCATGGCTTCCTATTATCGTTCTTCCTTTGGAGGGTGGTATTGTCTGGACCGTAGCTTTCTAACAGATATATGGGGCTTTTTGCGTCCAGGGTAACGTTTTTTAAAATACTTAAATAATATTCTTTTTTCTCTCAGCCCGTAGAGAAATCATGACGCAACTGAAAATTAATTTTGAGTCTTGGTTGGTATTCCGTTATACATCGTGCAAAGAATATTGGTGACAAAACTCTGAGGGTAGTTGCCAGTGGTCAGTCAATAATGTCTACACTTAAATGAAGTATGGACGAAAACTTGAGAAAGTTCATTATTTTATATATCTCTCACTTTATTGCAACGTCTTTAAACAGGTAATTAAAACAAACCACAGACGTACGACTGTCATAAAACTTTCCTAGCCACAGATACGGTGGACAGAATGAATGGAAATAGACAATTATGACGAATTCATTCGGAACTAAAACTAGTATAAAACTGCAATAAAAACAAATTGGCTTTCCTTGAGTGATAAAATGCGCACTGGTGACGACGCCACGCGGTCAACACATTCTAATATCTACATAAAATGGCAACAACTTTTCCATGATGATAGATAAGTGTGTGTCACTGGATGGTAAGACAGGAGATAAGGTTCTTTGACACCGTTAGCACAAAACAATTAACGAGTTTGTTGTTGTAGTAAAGTAAATGTTTTCCTATGTGCTGATATATTCACCGCCATTGCCTTCCGCCAAAGTTTCAAAGTATGAAGCAAATATTGGGGTTCAAAATTAATTACCTTATAGTCACTTGCGTCCTTTCGGCTGATATAAGGCAAGGTCTAGTGTCAAACGATGATTACATGCTTTCGTATCGAAAAACATTCAAGATTAAAATGCAGGTGCGCTTACACGTGACTTACTTTATACCCTCTGAAACAATTACAACTCATTTGGAGGTCAGTAAAAAGACTGACTTTACATTTCCTTATAGGAATTTTATAGACAAATATTGTTCAGTGACAACGATATTCTATTGCACGTACTTAGCTTTCAGACGAAAAATCTTTTTTCAGATCTTAACTACATTTGTTGCTAGGGAAAATCAAATCAGGTTGCGGAAGAAGGAAGATAATTTTTTAAATTGCTGGTAAGATTAAATTATATTTCATGATGAATGAAAATCAGAAAAAAAAATGTCTAGAGGTTATCCGGAGAGGGACACATAACATTCGGCTTGCACGGAAGCTGAAAAACCAATTTACAGAAATAACGTGTGTGTTCACTAGAAATGTGTTCAGATATTAAAAAAAGGAAGAAAAAACAATGAAACGTTAATTCTGATAGGTATACGTGGCCTTGACCTGGATGTCTTCTTTTGAATTCATCAAAATAGTTCATTTATGCAGGGTCTTTCAAATAGAAAGACCCTGATTAATGAAAGAATGTGAACAATCAGGACCAGCCTCTCCAACAAAATTTCTTGCTCACGATAAGCATGTAGACAGAAGCCAGGGGATTTTTTTCTGTGCAGAATTAGAGTTTCACTTCAACTCCGTTCACCGGTAAATAAATTTCTGAAGGCATTACTTTTAGTCAAACACTTTCAAAATGTGGGAACTGGTAAGAATATATATTATACGATGCATTACGATGTTCTTGTAACTTCCAACTGCCCTCTGAAGTTTGCCTATTTCCGTTTCCATAGTAATATTGAACTGCCCGAAACTAACTTATTTCTGCGCATGCAGAGTTACGTAATCTTTGTTATTTATGGTATGATTATATGCTGTTAATGGACTGAGGAAATTATATGTATTTGCATCAAGCAGTTTTGGTTTTTCCTCAAACCACTCATGTCGTAAGCTGCATAAATAGCGCTGTTTAAATAACAAGTTGTAACATGTTATCATCATGAAGTCATTACTACTTAAGAAAATATAAATAAACATGGTACAAGGTCAGAAACGTAATTGTGTCATAGCTTTCTTTAATCTAAAAATAAAGTGCATGTGGTGTATTGAAACGGGAGCAATTTTTTCCGGTCAACAGCGTTTCAAAATGTTTACATGCTTTAATGTTGTTTTTCAGAGTACTCTCTATCTCTCTGAGGATTGCTTATTTTGGACTAGGATCCAGGCTTATCTGGCCCATTCTTTTACACGTTTGTTCACTTTGAAAAAGCTCGTGAACCTCTAAATGCCATTATACCACATCCGTTCGCCTTGGGCTCGAACAAAAAAAAATGTCCGTAAGTATTTAAACACATCATTACGAGATCGCGCGAAATGATACCCGCAATATGTTAAACGAGGCTATAACCGAAACGGAAGTGAAAATGACCTACTTTTTGTATTTTATTTTTATTGCAAAATAATATTGGGATTCTGATGCATAAAACTGTCAAAAGGATATAAGTTTTCATTACAAAGGTGGTTTCCTAATAGATGTCAAAGGGTCGGGTTAATATGTGATTTATCTAGTGTCAGAAACACCTCAGGCGATATTGCTGCCCGCATTATGTTTTTTTACCCTATTTCCGTGAAGGAAATAATTTGTTGTTCTTTTTTCTTGGGATAGCGTCTAATCCACTGTTGGAAGGCTGGCTTTCTAGCACAAGTTTATCTGTGCAAAACTAACGAAATAATTTTGAAGTTCATTAAGGAAAATAAAAGGCCTATGTCAACTGCGCACTACAACCAAGTAGCTGTTTTCATTTTCACAATATTAACACTCAGGGTCATTAAAAGGTATGATACTAATGCAATGAAGGTCTGTTTGTGACAAATTAAGGGCTTATCAGAGATATGCAAATATACGAGATTTCACTCTTTACAGTGTAGCAGCTGCGAAGCAGTCCCCCCACCCACCCCCATCCCCTCTCCAGCAACTCCCTCCAACTCTTAAATGAAAAATGTATGGTAAAACGAATCAACGTAAATACTTCGGGGAAGGCGAACCAGTTATATGCATTTTCACAAATTATTTTCCCCGCCTCCGTCTCCTTTCCGGAAGTGTTTGCAAGCCAAAGAAATGAAAGAGAAGCAACGATACATCCTGATCAAAATTGGGAAAAGTATCTAATTGTTCCTCGTTGCGTGATCTTAGATAAACCGTCTGCATCCGCACATATCTGGACTTATCAGAGACCGCTTTTGTAGAAAGTCTGATAAAAATGTCCACTTAATAAAGCTGGCGATTATTAAAGAGTTGTTCATCTAAACAGATGCTCGTGTTACTGCATTGATATAATACTAAATTATGAGATAAAATGCAGCATGGCGTGTGAGTAGGCGCGTGGTCACACTATAAGATATTATCTTTTCGTCTGAAGATCAGGTCTTGGTAAATTGACCCACCCAGCAAGTTTTTGTGAAGACATGAATCAATAACTAACGGCCAGGAGCAAATGCGCGCATTACTGACCATTATCATAAAAACATGCGTCTGGTTTGTATCATTTGAATATTTTTTTGCATAGATTATCGTGGAAGTCTTTCATCTACGTCTATAAATCAGGCTCTTTAAATCTGGTGTGAAGTTTGTGTCCGTCAAAGCACGTTAATTCTTCACCCAATTTCCATCCTCTATTAACAGCCTTAACCGTAATAAGTTTTTTTTTCTAAGGTAAGAATGAGCGAAAGTAGATGTACAGAATTTCAGACAAAGTTCTGTTTTTTTTTTCATTGAAGAATTCTCTTGGCAAAGTACAAATAGAAGGTTTTCTCGGATTATAATTTTCGGCAAAAAATGTGAAAAACTGTCGTAAACGAGTATTTTCTGTTACACTGCCATGCAACAGATTGTGAGCCCTAGTATTTTCTGTAACACTGCCATGCAACAATTTTTGTGTCTTAGTATTTTCTGTTACACTCCATCAGGGCTTTAATTCATAAACTGATTTATTCTGTAAGGCCCTGCTGCTATACAACAACATGTTTGCCCTAGAATTTTCTGTTACACTGCCATGCAACAATGTGTGTTCTCGAGTATTTTCTGTTACACTGCCATGCAACAATGTGTTTTCTCGAGTATTTTCTGTTACACTGCTATACAACAATTTCTGTGCGCAAGTATTTTCTGTTACACTGCCATGCAACAATGTGTGTTCTCGAGTATTTTCTGTTACACTGCCATGCAACAATGTGTGTTCTCAAATATTTTCTGTTACACTGCCATGCAACAATGTGTGTTCTCAAATATTTTCTGTTACACTGCCATGCAACAATTTCTGTGCCCATGTATTTTCTGTTACACTGCCATACAACAATTTCTGTGCCCAAGTATTTTCTGTTACACTGCCATGCAACAATGTGTGTTCTCGAGTATTTTCTGTTACACTGCCATGCAACAATTTGTGTGCCCGAGTATTTTCTGTTGCACTGCAATGCAACAATTTGTGTTCTCGAGTATATCCTGTTACACTGCCATGCAACAATTTGTGTGCCCGAGTATTTTCTGTTACACTGCCATGCAACAATTTGTGTGCCCGAGTATTTTCTGTTATACTGCAATGCAACAATGTGTGTTCTCGAGTATTTTCTGTTACACTGCCATGCAACAATGTGTGTGCCCGAGTATTTTCTGTTACACTGCCATGCAACAATTTCTGTGCGCAAGTATTTTCTGTTACACTGCCATGCAACAATGTGTGTTCTCGAGTATTTTCTGTTACACTGCCATGCAACAATTTGTGTGCCCAAGTATTTTCTGTTACACTGCCATGCAACAATGTGTGTTCTCGAGTATTTTCTGTTACACTGCCATGCAACAATTTGTGAACCCAAGTATTTTCTGTTACACTGCCATGCAACAATGTGTGTTCTCGAGTATTTTCTGTTACACTGCCATGCAACAATTTGTGTGCCCGAATATTTTCTGTTACACTGCCATACAACAATTTCTGTGCCCGAGTATTTTCTGTTACACTGCCATGCAACATTGTGTGTTCTCGAGTATTTTCTGTTACACTGCCATGCAACAATTTGTGTGCCCGAGTATTTTCTGTTGCACTGCCATACAACAATTTCTGTGCGCAAGTATTTTCTGTTACACTGTTATGCAACAATTTTGAGCCATAGCACTTTCTGTTACAATGCTATGCAACAGTGTGTGTGCGCAAATATTTTCTTTTACACTGCCATGCAACAATTTGTGTGCCCGAGTATTATCTGTTACACTGCCATACAACAATTTCTGTGCCCAAGTATTTTCTGTTACACTGTTATGCAACAATTTTGAGCCATAGTACTTTCTGTTACAATGCTGTGCAACAGTGTTTGTGCCTTCGTATTTTCTGTTACACTGCCATGCAACAATTTCTGTGCACGAGTACTTCATGTATAACATTCATATAGCAACTTGTGCGCCCGAGTATTTTCTGTTACACTGCCATGCAACAATGTGTGTACCAGATTATTTTCTGTCAAACACCAGTTTATGTCCATGAGTTTTTCTGTTACACTGTCTCGCAACAATTTGTTTGCTCGAGTTTTTTTCTGTCAAACTGTCATACATGTGCCTGAGTAGTTTCTGTTCAACTCGGTACAACATTTTTGTACCTTACCTTTCTGTTTAATAACTGTTATGCAACAGTACCCATGCGTAAGACTGCTGCCGCTCTTGATGCTTTTGTTGATAATGAAGGCAATACTGATACATAGTGTGTTGATGATTACACTGATGATTCTGACAGTGAGGTTTCTGAAATAGTTGTTTTTGGTGACGAGTGGGATTTTCAGATGCTGTCACTGTGATAAAGATGATGATAATGATGATAAAAGTCGAAAACAAAGAACTGTTTCGTCAGGAAAATATATGATGATTAACGTGATGATAAATATATAATTAAGTTGAAGTTTCTTAAAAGTTGCTTTTTTTGGGAAAAAAGTGTTATATAAAATGTTTAAAGAGTCATTTGGAACAACTAGGTAATTCGTAATGTATTTTACTTGTTATCTGTTTACTCGATAAAAGATATTTGGAGCCAAAGTCCTAACCTGGCCCCTTTTGAAAAGTGGTACGACGCCAGACACAAACAAAAAACATGACATGGCATGGCCTTGTTTTTAATCTATTCAATGGATGTTGCGGTTTTTATGGTAATTTAGACATGTACTCAACTCAAAGGGGAGGTGTACTTTAAACCCGCGTGTTAATGACTGGCTTGGTTCATCAAGATCATCAGTTGTTGCTGTTGTTGTTGTTCTTTTTTTTGTTGTTGTTGTTCTTTTCGAAGGGGTGGGGGGAGATAAAGATAGATATATGAGGTAAGTAAGTCTTTTAAGATTTTTTTTTGTGATTTTAGCCAGTAGCACCAAGTAAAATCCAAACAAAATTATTAAGTTCGGTGTGTCCGGATGGACATTAAAATCTGTTGCGTCAATCGAGACCCGCTGGAACCAGTACCACATTGTGCTGGGCTAGTTAGTGTTCGGTTCTTTGACCTATACAGTAACTGTTCTCTAAATGTTAGTTTAGTTTGTTTACCGAACGACTCAATTAATAATCTGTAAACATCCATTAAACGTCATGAGCACAGAGTTGAACAAGTACGTGCACTCTAAACTTGCCGGCATTAAAAGCATTCCTCGTAAAAGAAATGAAAAACGCTGATATAGATCAAACGTGTGCACTTGGTTGCTTCTCTTTTGTAATAATCTAACTCCACTAATGAATGCGTATGAATTGATAAAGACGAAATTTAGCCTTTTATGTATGACACAAATATACTAACATCTTAAGATTATGAGAAATCACGACAAAAGCGCGGGAAAAAATCGATAGAGTACAGTGACCTTATGCGTATAGCGAGGACAAAAAATGTTAATCATTCTGGCAATGATGCAATGGTGGTAACGTTTGAAAATTCGAGATTATTTAAAAGTTTATGAATTTACAGTAGTTACAAAATCACATAATGTTTTCTGTTTTCTGGTATCACCTGATTAAAACAGAATACTAATAGGTGAAATATTAAATGCAACATGTACATTCACTGCACATTCACTGCATTCACACCTGTAGTACATGGAGTGAGCATTGCAGAATGTTGAAATAGATGATCATTTTAAACATTTATTAATAACTTCACAGCACAGCTTCAAGTCTATTTACAATTTTTAAAAAATATTATGACTTACAGTGGGTGTTATTCAGTCTAGCGATTCACTGGTTTCCCGTCCAAATCGAAAAAAAGGAAATAAAAGAAGAAAAGAAAAAGCCTAGATTACCTGAATCTTTTGGGTTCCCAGTACTTGTTATATTAACATAATAACCTATATAAGTGTTAGAATGGTTTGTGATAGATGATTCAGGACTCACTATTTTCTGACCTGTATATATTTATATCTCTGAAAAGTATTACGCAATAAAATTTGGACAAGATTTGCGCATTTTACAGAAAATCAAAACTTCCCCAAACTTTGTTTCAGTTTTTCGAAGGAAAAAAAAATAACTTCCTCAAAGGACTTAAAATGACACGCATATCGGCCACGAAAATTTCATGTACAAAATCCAGTGAATGTTTTATCATCCTTTTGCTATATACAGAGATCCTTAACGTACTTATAAATTGGTTGAGATTAATCAGTACTGTTTCTTACGTTGTAGGTCTTCCTGCCTGAGAAAACCGTGCGTATAGAACTTGATACTGAACGCTGAGAGCACAGTAAGGTAGAGCATAATTTTCATGTTTGAACTAAAGGAAGTTAAAATGATCATTTAACAAAATTTCATGTTGATGTTCTTTCCGCTGTACTTTTTCAACTCTGTGTTTTTCTGTTCTGTTCTTTTTTTTTTGTTGTTGTTTTTTATTTGTTTTTTTTTTTTTTTGCCATTTTAGTATATTTTGCTCCTTTTAGTTCTCCTTGTTTTTGCTAATCTGATTACTCAGCACTGTTTTTTTTTCTATTTTATATTTTCTGGTGCTCAGCCATAAGCTGTACTATGTTCTGCTCTGTTCTATTCCGCTCTGTTGAGCACTGCTCTGCTCTGCTCTGTTCTGTTGAGCTCTGCTCTGTCCTGTTAAGTTTTGCTTTAATGAATACGTTTACACAGTATTATCAGAGGTAATAATAATAATACTAATAATAATAACTAATTATTATTATAATTATTATTGTTGTTATCACTATTGGTAATAATAATAAATAACAATTATGATAATGAAAACAATCATGATAATAACGCTGATGATGATGATGATAATAATCATCATAATTCGACTTATTATGATAATAGATAGGTGTCGGCGATACAGAAAATGAAGCACATTTGTACAAGGGCGTTTCCTTGTAAGATCACATTGAAATGGTTTTATTATTTTCTCTCTGGTGCATGCGTATGGTCTGTACGATGATGTATCATTATGTGTACTGCCTTTTACACGGAAGATTTTTTTATATCATTTCTGTTTTGGTAAATGTATGTATTTATGTACTTACCAAATATAACAGTCTTTTTTATCATTTAAGAAACATTTTATGAAATATGACGCTTCTATCACTCACGGAGAGCGAATTTTCTCTGTCTTGTATGATATGATAGCATATCAAGATAATATTTCATTACAATTTACCATGGATACCTAATAAATATGACAACATATCAAACAAAATTAGGAGACTAAATACTTGCGCTTTCCGTATCATAACGTATACTGCGTGTTTTATGATGCACTTGACGCTTCAAGCACTTTATAGTCATTTCTTTGTGATTAGGATCCCTCGCCTCTTGATTCTACAAACAACCTCGTGTCACAACTTGTGAATATAATCTTTGTGTAAATATTACGTCAGCACCGATGAAAATCAGGGTAATCGGTACGAATCGGTGAAATATCTGACACCGTTAAATAAATTGGACATGGAAATATTTAGACAGGTTATTAATAATTGGACACTGGCATTTATGAATGACCAGTAAGAAGATATCCTGAAGTCAAATACTGTGGGTAAGGCAAAATCCCAGGCGTGAAATACCTCATATGAACCTGTATTTATCTCGTTCCATCTTATCAGGTTCGGCTTGACATATTTCAATTAGGATGAACGCTTTGGCTGAAGGAATTACAAGAATGTAGTATAGCGGCTGGCTGTGATAATGATTGACCACTACAGATCGAAACAGATTTCAAACTAGTTGACCAAACAAACTGAATTTGACATAACACCCATCCCTTAATCGTATCTCTATCTTTTAAGTGTTTGGACAATCCTTGAATAGTTTTCTACACGTTCGTATATTTTTTTCATATTGCGTATTCATTTTTGTCTAAAAGTCAACCCCACCCCCAATAAAATAAAGATTTTCCTCTTTGTAATTTGTAGGCAATGTTCGAGTCCGCTAGATAATTTTTTTAGATAGATTCATTAGAATGTGTGTATCGTTTTCTGTCAGGAGTGAGCGACAGTTTAATTTTACAAATATAATTTATATTTTGTACAACTGGATACCGGCACCATTACTCGCATAAAAGCACGGTTTTTGTTAAGAAACGCAAATTAACATAATTATAAGTAACCACAGAACAGCTCCTTATTAAATCCAACCCACAACTTAAAACTAAGTGAATTTTGGCATCGTTTTGCAATTATTTAAGGCTTGTAGTAAGCCGATCTTTTAAAGTAAAACAGAGGAGGATGCGCTTTATTTATACAATATTAGTGTGCATGACGTAGGTGGTAAAAGCGGACATTAACGTTGACCTATGAACTTTCATAGAACATTTAATTGGTGGTCTTGCTAGAAAACATAAAAATTACTTATTTTATTTAAACGCCGGTTCATATTTTTTCTATATACAGGAGGAAAAGGACGAAACATGGGAACATGTCCATCTACACAACCTACATACCAACATAAAAAGCCAACGAGATACCTTACGATGTTAGAACTGATAGTATCCGGCATTTCGCTAATGTTAACATGAGCATTTCCCCTCCTTATAATTAGTGGCCATTGATAAGTTTAAATGCAACATTTCTTTATAGTAGTTAAAATCACTATTATCTCTCGATCGGGGAATCCATTAAGTCCTATTGTACAAATTGTAACAACTATGTATGCTGCCGCTGATTTTTAACAAAGCCATGAATTGGTAGTGATAAAAATCATACAAGATTCAACTGATTTATGGTTAGTTAAATACTTTTCAAATTTTCTCCTTAAGGGCTATCATTTAAAAATCAAAGGAAAGTTATGTAATAGCGACATTTTTACACCAGAAAGGCTTTTTTCGCTTCTTAAGAACACCCTTAAAGTATGGCTTAAGGGTGTTAAGAGATTTTTGGCGGGAGACAAGATTTACGTATCTCTTTAAACATCTTGTTTTTGCGGTATTACTGGTATTATTGGCGGTGAATGTGCGGAAAATCTTCGCTTGATGGTCTCTATCTGTAGGGCCCGGCTTTCATTTTTGTTATTTAATGGACCAGAAATAATGGTCTACTTCTCAATTGTAAATTGTATTAGTCCACTTGAAAGATTGAAGTTGTAATCCAAGGAAACTATCTTCTACATGATTTAATTTGTCCAAAATTACACCCTCGTAATATTTAATTAGTTCTTTAATTTCCTCTTAACACCTATAATCTTCCAAAGATTTCCTTCCCAAGCGGGTATAGTGAAATGTTATTTTGCGCGTTCAGCACTTAGGCATGTATATATGCGTCGAGTGGCGGGAAAATCAGCATTCCGTCTGGGTTAATTGAGTTATAGCAGCCTATGTGTGTGGTAACAGATTATGCAATCACATTGATAATTAATGAATATGTATTCATGATGGTGCGTTAGACCGGCAGCCTACGGCAGAAACAAAGACATATCGTTATGAGCCAGCCTGACTTGTTACCAAAAAGCCCGATAAGCCGTCTTAGTTTTTTGGATCAACCCAAACTGTGCTCAAAGTTCAGTCAGCCATAGGAGTCAATAATTCTAAGCAATTTATTCATTCTTAACCAGGATAGACAATTAGAGGCCCGCACTTCCGGTCAGACCGGTCACGGTCTACACGGCTCTCTATTTAATCTTTTTTTTTTCAGTCAATGACCCTTTAAATGATGAATAGTCTGTCCGAAGTGAGGATTAAACAAGTCTCATTTTAAAAGATTAAGGGGTGAGGGGTAATAGATACAAAACAGAACTAGAAAGGGACATACAAGATTCTGTTCCTTTGCTTTCAGTGTTACTCCTATTTCTTCCTATTTTGTGTTATGTATCAAGGCAATCACTTGAACGCAGTTATGGTTATCGTTGAAACACAGATATGAAAATACTTACAACATAAGGGTACGCTAGACCTCTGCGTGAAAACTTCTAACTTTTTCAAACAAAAGATTGCTTGATGAGTAAAAGAAATGATCGAAGGACAGAATTTGAAGTTAAACCTTTTAAAACGATACCGCGACATAACATAGACCTTCACAATAAATTATACGATAAGTGTATTTCTTAACAGCCAATAATAAATTATGATACATAACTTTTTTTTCAAATTTCGACAAGTGTTCTTAAGTTGTCATTTCCGATTGAAAATTACTCATTTTGCGGTTTTGTAGTGAGAGAAAACTTGTCATGCCATTCATTTAAAGTTTGATGGATATTTTCCTCTCACAAAGAAGTACATATTTTGAGTAAAGAGAATTTTAGTGTAAGAGCGTACTTGTGTTTTATTGTTACTTTTTTATCAGAAAAGATAATTATATGCTTTTTCATAAAACATACATGTTCCAAGCGGACTCAAGGGGCTCGGCTCATATTGAATTCATAAAAATCCCAAACCCACTGAGACATGTTCGAAAAAAATGACTAATGTCAATAGCTTATAAGCAATTAGATATGTAATAAATTCTATTACATAATGTTATAAGTAATGTTAAATAATGTTATGTAATTAATGCACTCAATATTCGGCCAGACACATGAAACCATTCAGTGTACGGAAGATAAATAGCTGGATTGTAATATAACCTTATTTCTTTTAAAACAAATGGTTCTTTGCTTTCTCCATTTCCTGAATGTTCAGTTTGTGTGTGTGTGTGTTTTTTGTGTATTTTTTTTCGAAACTTTGAAATACTAAGTGTTATTTATTCATGTTTGCATATCAATTTTGCTGACTTGGGGAACTTTGGCTATCTCTACATTCTCGCAAAAGATTTTATAATTGCATGTATTAGGGAGAATAAAAAAAAGTTAAACGAGGTCTCTCTTTCTTCTGATGACTCATGTATCAAACAGTTCGGATATCTTATTAGAATAATGTTCCTTTCACGTAGCTAGACAGAATAGTTTTGTCCACATTGGACAATTTGGGTCCTGTCCAATAGCCTAATGTACTTCAATTTATCTACATCAGTTAAATTTATGTCCAGCCACACTCGTCCACCCAAAATGTACAAAATACTCAACCATAAATGTCGAAACGTTGGAAAATTAATGAAACAGACACGAAATTGTATGAACTTGCACAACCTCGGAGAGGCAAGTTTGTTGTTGTTGTTGCTCTGCTGTTGCCGCATTTTTTTTCTTGCCTCTTTCTACTCCTGAATGGAAATGAAAACAGTATGAAGAATATATCTTCTTTGAAAGACAATTTAATAGTTTTTTTTCGTGTAGATGATGATTTGTATTATTACACGAGTTACGAAAAAATGCATTGCCCAAATTTTAATACTGTTCGCAGACTCTCTAAAGAATACATCAAAGTATAAATTCAAACGTGCGACTTAGATTAAAGTGTGTGCCTGTCTGTGTCTTTGTTCTGCAATTAAATAACTATTGTGTTCTGTTTAAAACACGCAGGGGCACATACCTATGATCTAAGTGAAAGATATTTCTCACATCTGTTACTCGGCAGTGACCGTGATAGTGTATCAATGTTCTAGATATCTATAGTTGCTTAACATCTGTGTGGTATTATTTTTCCCTTCTTACGTCAGCGGAATATATTATCATTATTAATTCTATTTCTAATTATACCTACGCGAATAAACGAAGGCACTTTTATACACTTTAGAACATATTATTTAACTTGCTCTTATTTCGGAATTCCTCTGTTATTTCCACTTACATTTTTTGTCATACAGTGTTCCTGTTTTTCCCCTGACTCTTCAACTAGATTAATACACTTCTTTGCAAGGCGTTTCTTCCATACAGACCAATGAGAACTGCTAGGTTGAGAAAGGACCATATTTTTCATTAACAGAACCGAAACAGAACACAAATCTATTTCATTATTTTTGTCACGTGATCAAAGATCAAGATTTTTCACGACCCAGAAATGCCTGATGACATGGCGCATGCGGTAGTGTACATCTTAACAGAAAAGAATCGAAATTTGATCGCATAGTCTCAGCTCGTGTAATATGTAACGTACAAACACAAGAACAAATTAAGACCACCGATTTTCTGGTACTAAAACTGCTGAATTACATCTTGATCATTTTAGTCAGTTGGGCTGGGTAAAATCGCGTCAGTTTCCCAACAGTCAGAAAGCGATGTGTTAATTCTTCTTGACTTTAGTTACGCCTGGACCACACGCCATATAGTCATTACCTGGACATTCGTGGTCAACCATAGTCGTCAAGACTAGACACGCGTGTTATAAAAATGATGCAAAAGTCACTTTCTTCACCTCAAAGATTTTTATCACATTATTACTAACAGTGTGTTGCGTTTGCACCATTTCATGTGTTTAATGACTTATTTCAACAATGAAAAAATGAAATAAAATCCATCCGCGACAAGATCAAAAGCTCATTTTTTTTCTTTTTTATATACTTTTTAGTCAGTTCTATGTTCTGTACCAAACCAATGCCAGTCAAAGTGCTCGTGCAATATTGCTTTATTACCGATAGAAGATTTTTGAACATGTGCTTGGAGTGGCAGTGTATACTTGACTATGGTGCATAAGGTTTTGATGCTCTTGCCGGATTCTGTCCAACACTTTGATACTTCAGAACATATGTTTACCTCAGCATTTTCATTATACAAAAATATATTCTAAATTACGGCCTTTTTGAATTTCTGCCAAATGATGAAAAGCAGGTATACAATTATAAGGTAGAGCCAGGTGTGAGCTGACAGGTGCGTGTCATGTAGATGTCTAATTTGATACGCCAGAAGTAAAGAAAACATTTACATTTTTTGTGTCTATACCTTTCATTCTAAATTGACAGCAACCTTTTTAGAACAGACGAAGAATATCAAAAAATTACAGTATCTACTGACAGACATCAATTTAAATATTTCTGGTACTATCTGAAACTTCGATTAAGACATGGTTACATTGAGTCCCTGCGAATTTTAAACGTTTTTTTTTTTCTTCTGTTGGAGCACATTCAGTTGCATGGACGGTCCGAGAAGAGTTTATAGACAAGCTAAAACGTGACTTGTAAAACATTAACGATCCTGTGTTCTACTTACGAACAAAAGGGAAGACTTTCATGGAGAATACTTACAAAATCTTTTTTTTTCTTTTTTTTTGTAGTCAGGCATGTATACCTCACAGAAAATGTTTAGTTACTTTTTGAACAACAAAAACGTTTGATAATTGGCCGACACCCTTTCCGACTTCTGACCATAACGTTGGCTCGTTCCCAATACATCACCTGCAAACGTCTATTTTACACTGATAAGCCCTTCATGCTGGGTTTATAATGAATAAACTGTTTATTTTTGACGATGCTATCATATTTTAGCATGTCTGTGGCAGCAGAAAGATAAGATACACACGTGCAATAGAAATTTTTCGAATACTTCTAACATTGGGCCGCAGTATAAACATTTTAGACGCTTTCAGCCTCGATGTGGCATGACGCTTAGGTCAGTCTGGGTCATAAAATTGGCTTACATGTCGTCTCCACACTGTGCTCGCCAGATGCGTGTTGATGGATTCATTTTCAGTGTTAAATCAATTCAGCTATATACCACAACAGCACACTAGCTGCCAACAACTTCACTGTGTATGTAGGAAATAAAGTTTGCATTTATTTGTGGATGCACGATTGTTGTAGCGCTGTAGGCTTCAGTTTTTCAACTTTTTAACTTTTTGTTGGGCGGCCATTGTACATAATCATTTAACTGTCTCCAGTCATCAACTGCCCCTTTTCTTACATGATAGACGGCCTTGAAGGCAGAATAGTTAACAAAGCACTATATTCAACCAAGATGCGGACATTTATGGACAACAATGCCAAGTGTTCCTTTCTTCTTCAAACTTACTTAGCGCTTTTTCTTTCAACAATGCCTCTCTCTGTGCTTTATAGCACTTGAGTTTCTTTGTTGTCTATTAAAAACCATTTACTTCGTAATTTGCATCCAGTAAATTAAGGAGGGTAAGGAGATAGACTGCACAATTTCAAGCACGGGTTGCGGTTGTTGCAGTTAGCGGACGTAGACAGTATATCACGTGACTGGTTTAAAGGCCAGATTACACGCGCACAATCTCAAAAACCAAAAAAGCTGAATAGATTTAAAGCATTATTTTTATTATTTCAAATATTGATATAAAACAATTTACCATTGTATGCATGGTCGCATAAATGAATACTAATGACCCAGGTGTTTTTCCTATCAAAGTTAGTTGACATACACAAGCCATTTCGCTTATCAGCTAAATTTGATAAAGAAAAACACATGTAATAGATATTAAGAGTAAAAGAATACATGCACTTCATTCTTCCAACTTTTCATTATTTCACTGAAGACACAAAGGTCAAGGACTCTGTGACTTAGGAAACACTGAAAGGTGCCTGTTTGGCCCTCCGAACATTCTGAGATCTATTAATTAACAACACAATTTTCATAACAAGTATAAGAGCTTTGCTGAACAGTGAACCAGAATTTAATATTATCTTTGTTCTTTGATAAAATCAGTCTGCAAGAAAATTTGTGGATCGAGGCCTACAGTCATTGTTAAAATTGTTCTGGCAAGTTGATGGCATTTCAAGTTTTTCCCTTCCAACAGATTTAAGTTAGTTAAGTATTCTGTTTCCTTTCTGGTTCACTCATATATAATTATCATTTGGCTATGTAAAGTTTCAAAGTTTCTTACCAAATGTTATACCACCAAACAGAATGACTCACATATTTGGTCATTTTGCTTCAATGACTTTGATTTCAATTGAGCCAGTGATAAGCAGTAAAATACTTGCTCCTCCAAACTGGTGTTAAACTCTGAAACTTTACACATGCTTTCTCACTTTCCAAAACAGTATATAAATAATAAATAACATTATCCATATAATTATTAATACACTTTGTGTATATTTTTATTTACAACATATTCACATGAAAAAAAAAGCAAAAGGTTAATTTCATATTAAATATTTTTGAGATCAACAAATTTTAACCCAGAAATGGGTTTTCTAATAATTGCACATAACCAAACCAAGCATAGTAAACAACCATTCTCTGCAATTTTTTTAATTTTCATCTGAAACAAAAATTGGACAAAGATAGAACATGCAATAATTCAACAATTTATACATGCTTGCCTTAAATTAACATGTGAAACTTTCTTAAATCTCACGGATTAAATTGTGAATTTACAAATAAATTTTTCACAAAAGAACGAAATTTTTTGTTTTCTTTTAAACATGAGCAACTGTTAAATATGGAAATTTATAGGATCTGTAAATGAGTTTATCAAAGGGCATAATTTATGTAAGTTAAGACATCATACAAAAAAACATCAAGACAATGCAAACATTAAATGCTCAAAAATTGCACCAATTACATTGATGAAGTAATGAAATGCACTTTTGGTAATTCAGTCTTATCGAATCTGATTAAAGAAACAAATAGTAACATACATGACGATAGAGATATTTTCTGGCAGATAAAAACAAAAACCAGATTTATCAAATCTTTGAAAGAAAGTGAAATTGAGAAATTTTAACATAATTAATTCTTTGGTGTCACTGACATCTCTAGGAACTTTTTAACTAAACATCCACTTATCAATGCAAATCAAAAGTACATGCAAAAAATGTTAAGAACAAAAACAATGTATTATGAATCTATTATACAATTAATGTTCAATTAACTGTTTAATATAACAATAACACAAAACTGTCCCTACATTTTAAGCATTCATTTGCTTTGATTAAATTTAGTAAAGTAAAAAAACCTGGAGTGTGTGACCCAGAGAATGTGGTGATTTCTAACAAACTGTTTCACTACAACCTTTCAACCACAATTTTCAAGTTAAGTTGTTTGAATCATTGAAGAAAAAAGAAATCAAGCAAGTTAACATTTCATCCAAAGATATCCGAGTACAACTTAACATTCGCCATTGCATTATTTCCTAAATGTGACCATTCAGAAAATAATAGTGACTCATGTTATGTCCCAAAATAAATTTAGTGAAATAATTTGACTTGATACTTTAAACCAAATGATTCAACAACATAACTGATACTTACTGGTTGAAATGAAGTAGATATTTAATGATAAATTGATCATAAAGAATGGACCCTGATATGATTTTCAATGGAACACATAATGGCGGCTATCTATCTTATCTAAAGCTGGGCTGTTTTAATTGTTACAGCCATAGAATTAGTTTACATAACTTTAATTAGTGACTATCTTATAGTAGATTCTTATCAAATTAATTATCTTTACAAAACTACAAACTACATAACTAGACACAGGTATCCACAAATAGTGTGTATTACAAAAAGTCCCCCATAAAAAAATAGAAATAAGTTATTCAAGCACCCTGGAGCAATTTTGTAAATGTTATACATCAAGAGCTGTCAATCGTGTGTCTAAACTTAATGAGAAATAGGTAATTTTGCCAAAGGCTCATCAACTCATCTCACAAAGGGATCCTTCAATGAATCTTTAATTTTGCCTACGCTTGAAACATAGAGTAAATGTATATGTGTGAATGCATAAACACACTTTGATTAATAATTTATGAAGTTAGTTTCAATATCCAGGTGTGTGACAGAATATGGACACCTATGCTGGTTAATGTAGTTACTATACATTCTATCCCTAGAAATGCCCCTTACTGTGACTTGTTCAACACAGTCCACTACTTATGCACCTTTAGAAGATGCTCTTCACATAGAAGTTAACTAAACCCAGCTGTTATAGCATTATTTCTTGTCTGGTATGTCCATTTCATGGTTAATGTCCTAGAGGTCCCTAATCTATCACATTATGTTGCAGCCGTTGTCATGGTAACCTAACATGCACAT
This sequence comes from Cyclina sinensis, assembly GCA_012932295.1. Lineage (NCBI taxonomy): Eukaryota > Metazoa > Mollusca > Bivalvia > Venerida > Veneridae > Cyclina > Cyclina sinensis. The sequence continues at coordinate 36,992,758 of JAAONU010000015.1, read as the reverse complement.
GCTGAATTCATTGTTACGGAGAAAACCCTGCTGTGTCAGTGTATGAAGAATGTTGCATTCTGGTGTGGCATATGTTAAACATGCCAATCTAACACAGTTACATATTAAAAAGCTCTGTTCGGTTTGGTTTCCTCTGTCATTTAGCAGATTTCAGCAGGATACAACATTGTCCCAAATACAACAAGACTAGTTGCAAATCTTTTGTGATGTAGGAAACCAAATGCACCAATTTCCGGCTAGCACTTGCTTTGGTAAGCTGAAAATAGAAAAAGTACACAATATAATCATGATTAAATTGCCTAGCAACATCTATTATTTTCAATCTTTATTCAATATTGACTGTTTATCTCTTTACAAAAGATACTACAACCCGATATCGCATTTTCCCACGTTTCATGTATAGAGCCAATTTATTATAGGGCAAAACCCTCGACTTTCCCGTTTACCAACACGTGGACGCCTATTTACCGTCGTAGTAGTTTCTATAAATAGCGCAAAGCTACGCGCCAGTAACCGCGACAACGAGTCACGTGGTACACTCATTACTCCGCTTTGCGTTATCTGCTGTAAACTTTTTCACACGGCAGGTCAAGCTTTATGCAAATCCAAGTTGTACAACTTTTTTACGAGCGCTAGTAAATCTATTTGAAGGTAAAAACGAAAGGTTCAGTGAATAACTAATTTTTACACGCTCTGTTGGCGCACAGTTAAGAAGTGTGAAAAGAAAAATAAAGTTGAAAACTTACCAATAAATTAAAGTTGTATCTAATTTAATAGAACCAAACTACGTAGTTCTGGCAGTCTTTGATGGTCTGCTACTTGGTTCATCGTCATCATCAGATAATCGCCTTTTCTTCACTTTCATGAAATCTGAAATTCATAAAAAAAATCTTTATAATCTGGCCCCCAATTTGCACACAATTACACAAAATCTCTTTCCATTAATGACGCACGCTTTTAGTAGTACTGTTAAAAGAGTAAATTTAAAGGAGATTACATGGTAAAGAATGTTTTTTCCTTAATTGCAAAACTGATAGTAAGGGTCTGTTTATTTCAAGGCAACAAACGGCAATCAACGCTTTATTGAGAGCAGATGGAATCAATGAAATCTGTGACTGAATATGAAAGCAAAATGCAAATATTTATGATACTTTAACAATAGTGTGCTAATGATCAATTCACAAACACTGCGATGTTTTCTATATATTCGTCACATAAAGCTTTTATAACCTAACTGCAAACATACTGATGTTTTATTTTCTCGATATTATAAACAGGCAATGCGAAAATTTGCTTATTCATTTGTTCAGTGACCCCGGGGACTGCTGACTTAGTATACAGCAAACACAATAGCTTTATTAATATAACATCTGGCAATATTACGGAGGTGAAAATCGATTTGTTACTTGTAAATACGCATGTTTGTAGAGACGTGACCAAAAATGGTTCGTTTTCCATTATTTATTTCCAAAGTCTGACTTATTTTGTAATGTTATAAAACAAGAAACTGGAGCGACCCGTCCATCTACCGTTCTGATTAACCCTGTCAGAAATCAAGTCCAAAACAAATCAATGAAATAACAAAATACAGATCGATATTCAATACAAATTATGACCTCTTGTTGTAAAGGTAAACAAAGAAATCGAATAAGTTTCAACATGTCCGTATTATGAATGAACGGAGGGAAAAATAGTGCTTCGCATGGGCAAATGACAATGGACAAAATGCAACAAGTTTGAACAAGAACACTCGATCTGCCAATAGCTGTACATTTGTAAATAGGAACAAATAATGTCGATAGAAATCGGTTTTCCCGCAGAAATTTAATCGATCCGACCAAACACGTTGAATTTAAATACCCGCCTTTCGATTGTTGCTATAAACCGTAATAAATAACATGGTTGCATCGTTCTCAACCGCTTAATTTAAACTATAACAATATTAACAGATTCTTTTTTGCCCGGGATATCTAAAGGACCTTACAGGGCGAAACTAAATAATTTATTTTTTAATTTGCCCCGGCAAACTTAACCTAACATGGACGTACTTACAATCTTAAAAAGATGCACTCAAAATATAGTGTCATGCTGTTTAGTTCATTCTAGCAAAGAGAGTCAGATGTTACACTTGATAAATGTGTGTGTTTCGGTAAACTTGATTTCAAGCATGAACAGAAATGTGCCCTAGTACAAATGACTTAAATTTACGATAAACGAATTTACGCGAACAGAATATTCAATGAGTCACGCTCCGTATCTTGTGTTCTCGCTGGAGTAAAATCTTTCTACGCAATATAGTAATACAAAAATTTACTCACCATCTATTCTAGTTTGTCGAACAACTCGGGCTTCTGGTGTAGTTTCATTTTCTCTTTTAAGTTCTATGGCTTCTGCTTCTACGTCGGACTCGGTTTCTGGAGTCAACCGTGAGATCACTGGCACGGTAAGCATAGGAGATGCCGGTGGAGTAATGTCATTTACTTTCGCCTCACCATTTTCTAAATCCTGACGCCGGCTTCGGAACTTTGTTGGTCTGTATCCTTTGGTGTAGAATGAAGGAACATATTCATCCTTCTCTGGTAAATTCCACTCATATCTACCATCTAGAGGTTGGTCAAGCAGAGGATCATAATTCCAGATGCTTTTCATTTCTGAACCTGTTTGAGAAAGTTGAGCTTTTAACTCTTTTTTCAGTTCATCGTGGTCTGGAATTCCAAAAAGACATCTGCACACTCTCTTTTTCTCCATTTTGTTTCCAAAGCGTACTGGCATACTTAAACTCCTAGTAAAGAATTGAAACACAAGTTATACGTCCGTTTAGATCTCAGTCTGACTGAATTGTGATGTGTAGGCTTGTTGATTGTCTAAATATAGACCCTTTCCGATATACAAAATAGGCGGGGCCTACTTAAACATGACAGCGCATGTAAAATCACTATGCGTTGATTGGTTAAAGGAATTACGAGAGCGGCGGAGCGTAGGGATAATGACCTGTCAGTGTTTACGTTTTGCCTCTGGCGGAAAAACGAATCGTGAATTTCCGTACCAAATGATTAGAAAAAGGACAAATTAGCTAAATAGCAATTGTCTTTTACTTACAAAAATTTAATAATTAAAATATGAAATGTGTTAATTCAACACAGTCAATCAGGAAGTGATATTTCCTATTGTTGATTTTTCACAAATTTAATAATCTGATGACACCCTAATCCTTCTTATTTGGGTCACTATGTTTTATAAAATATTTTGAGAATAACAAGTTTATTATTCAATCAGAAATTAATAAATAAGAATGATACTTCAACACTCAAATTACAGTTCATTTTATACCATTTTTTGGACACTACAATCCCAGTAATGTAATTTTTCACAGAAATTTACTAGCGCTGTTTGTTAAACAGTACAAGGGAGACAATCTGTTGTGATTAAAGGGTTTAAAAACTTGTTTGTGCTTGTATCGTAGACGGATGCCGATGATTCATAACCTTAGTCAAGTACGATACAAGTCAAAACAAGTTTGTATTACAGTGTGTGAAATCTTGTCTGGAAAAATAGATAAATACCCGCATGATACAACAGTTTCAAGCAGGCGTCTACTTGTTTTATACCGAAATATAGAAAAAAAAAAAAAAAAAGAACTGAGATAGTTTTTTTTGGTCAGCCAGGGCTTGTTTGCGAATTGTTGGATCAAGTAATAAGTGATCTTAGCGTTCTGTTTTGACACTTCAGTTTCTTTATTTTCTAAAATGTGAGAATATTTGATTCTCCAGTGTTAGAGTTAGCAACAAACAAGAAGAAAAAAAGCTCATACATTTCAGAAAACCACATATTTGATTTATTTTTTCTAACAGTGATATCCAAATGCACAGACTGTGTATTTTATAGAATATAGTATATTTTATTTCCTTATAACAATATATATTTATATAACACGTTATTTCGAAACAAACCAAGCAAGATATTGAAATATTTATTCTGTTGTATGTGGGTAAAGACTAGATAGGGACGGAATGGTTGGGTTTTGGATAAAACTCTACTGTAGAAAGGTGGCATATTTCAAATGTAGGAACAACATTTTCCTGTTGTTGTTGTTGTTTGTCGAAATTCCTGATACTATTATTTTTTTCTTAGCCAGTTTAGCTGATGATGGATTAATTCAGTTGTTTTAAGCATGATTGTATAAACATGTTATCTTTGAAAAATCAGCATATAGGAAAAAAATAGCACTGTGCTATATCTGTCACCGGAAGTTTAACAATTAGTTTCAATTATAAGCTTTTGATGAATTAAACAATTATAAATAAGTGAAAGTGATTGCAAATTAAATGTTAATTAATTATTCCTGTTTCATATATTGTTCATTATCTTAATTCATGCCATTAACTTTAATTTTAATCACACAATAATTTGGTAACTTTATTTGCACTTATTACATTTGTAACAAAGGTATAAGAAAATGGTGAAAAATTATCCTCACAGAACAGAGCAGAACAAAACGTATCTTTTATTTCACCAAGGTATTGCGCGACATGGGTTTATGATAAGACTGCAAAAAGATAAACCTGCTTATATGTTTCCGTTTCAAGGATTGAAAACGTGCCTGCGTGAGAGTACGTGCTTCTGTAAGCAAGACAGCAAACAAAATGAGAAAGTATACAACAAGAATAATGTTGTGTGGAAAGGTAAGTACTTCATATGAAACAATTTCTAAGCTGGAAACATAAATGTTTAAATGTATTCAAGAACATGCCTCTGTTTTAACTGTATTTGAAATAAAACGAAGTCTTCATGTTTGCTGATAGTCGCTTCCATGTGTCTCGTGTCAATTTATGGCGGACCCTTCACAATCCTGCAGCTGCCGCGTTCCCTACTGACCACCGATATAGCGTAGGCCATAAAACAATATTTTATTACACAATTTAGCTACTTTAAGGCTAATTTAGATATTAATTTTGCTTTTATTGCTTGAATAAGTATTTAATCCTGCCGATCATCACGCGCTCGACACCGCAGCAGGTTTACAAGACCGTATGGAAACAGAAGACAGATGGCCTATGAAAAGACAAAGAGACCTAAAGACCTGATAATTAAAATTACCGAAAAGTTCACCACAAAATAAATTTTCTTATCAACCTGCAAACAGTCCTAAACAAACTTAGGCGTGCGACACGCGATCGTTTTGGCTCTCATAGATTTAAGTAAGATTATAAATTGTCTTTGTACTGTCGCGTCGCTAAACGTAAATGAAAAGAAGTTTGGATCTAGTAGGCCCCTTTATGTTATGGAAACTACAGAATCCTTGCTTTAAAGGGCTCTCAAATATAAAACAAGCTTTTATATGGTGGCCTGGAAACATGTGTTAGTGCAAATAAACATTGTTGGTAAAAAGCGACTAAATTATGTAAACTTTGTTCACATATTAATATCCAAACACAAAAGTTATATGACACGTGCCTATTAGCTGATCTTTAAATGAACTTTGCATTTTTTTTGTCAATTTGCTGAAACTGACAAGAGGTTTTAATCCACAGGAAGTCATTTGACATCTTCCCATCATGCAGCAGCAGAAGCAGCACGTGGCATGTAACAGACGGACACGCGTTGTGTATTCGCGCGCTTACTGACACCGAAGAATTTCAGCTAAAGGAATTAACAGGCGCGCGTGTTAGTTGATATTTTCTTTTTTTCTTTTGCGAAAGTCGTAAATATTAACAGGACAAAGAAATATTGACTTCTCGTTGAGTAGTAAATTAATTTACAACTAACTCTAATAACTTGTTTTTTCAGTTACTTTGAGAAAATCATTCTCAATTAATACAACTTGTGTTTTCGAGTAAAAACCTGTTAAACATGTTTCAGTGAATTTGAATTACTCTACGAGGGTTATCACGAAGAAAATTAAACTATAGGAGTCAATTAAAACATCATCGTTACTTCGCTTAATTGATTCCTTTAAAGTTTTGACATTACGCTTATTTCTGTGGAATCAAACCCCACTATTGTTATGATAATTATCTGTGCAAAGAAAAGGACAAGATCCCAGATTCTTATCTGAGTTTACAATTAATGGCGTACCCACAATTTTCCTGTAAAAGATCGATTCAAGATTTGATTTATTTGGCAGAAGAACGATGGCTCTGTCAGAAATTCTTTACAATCAAGAGATTTTTTTTCTTGACGGTTGTGCATCTGTATTTTACCCATTAAAACGTGAGGATTTGTGGCGTCGTCCATTTAGAAAGTATAAAACATACTAGAAGGAGAAAAAGTATACATTTTATATGGGATTATTTTTTTGTTTTCTTCGTGTTCAAAAGAATTAATCTTTGTAATCACTAACAGGATGGTGTAAAATTAGATTTTTTCACGCTTTTAATACACTGAAAAAGCCCATCTGGCCGTCAGAAAGCTTAAATTTTTATTCATTGCTATCAGTAAAATATGTTAAATGTATTTTTTTTAAATGTGAGTAATTCTCCATTCATTAGCCGTATACCACTATAGTACTACTTTATACTAAAAAAGATTTTCACCAAGAGCATGTGCTTTTTACAGACACTTGTTGTAAAGGGTGATAACACTCGTCACGTACCAAGTTTTCACCCACCTGCTTTGGTTAACGGTATTATCGTCTGCAACAGCTGGTTGAAAGACGCGAACCGGACAAAACGCATTCGTCATTCTTAATCGCACACCGTTTAGTCGCGGTTGCTCATTTAAAGTGTAATTTTTACTCTAAAATTATACTTTAGAACAAAACAGAGACACAAGAACACTCAGTGCAATAAAAATGTATACTAAAAGTGAATTCGCAGGACAATTTTATCAAAATAGTGAAGAAAATATTATATAACATGGTACATGTTAGACTGATTGTGAACTAGTTGGCTTATCAGGTTATTTGAACTTGAATTACATACTGCACGTATTCCCTTCTCTCACATATTGTCTGAAATTACATCCCTTTAAACCATAGTTTTATTTGTCAGAGAAGGTCTAAGAGGACCAAGACTTATTTTTCCGTATTGAAATGAAAAAATGGCAGCAGCGACACAGACCACTCTGTCATTATACTTTCTTCGTTTGGAGGAAAGAATGTAATTGTCGTTTAAGGTCATAGGTTCGAGCCCAATCCACATGCTCTCCTCCATGCGCGAGACCTCACTGAGTTTATATATTCAAACCGTCTAACGAATAAAAAAGTTCGAGAACTAATGAAACCCAAAAACGAGAGATCGTCCAACTTCCCGCCAGCAATTCTTGAAGGGAAGTTAGACGGCCTCTCGTTTTTGGGTTTCATTAGTATATAGAGGGAACTTAACCTATACGAAATACTGGCAGAAATGATCAAATAGCCATACAAAAGATGTAAAAGGTTAGAATTTGTCGTCTGCTCGTTTGTTTGAAAATGGCAAATAACTAATAACCAATAAAAAATACAGAGTTCCGTTTCATTATATCATGTTTTGTGTCACGAAGCTTTTACATACATGAAGTTGTTTCCAATATCCGCTGCACCTGTCGTGGTATGGCTAAGTGTCGGTATTGTAACCTCTTCTATTGTGACAAAATACAAAGGTATATTGACCATAAGTGACCATAAGTGACTTCGACGACATTCACACCGTACTATATAATAGAATGTTAAAATGTCGCTGAATTCAATGACATGCCATATTTCCCCTTTGACAGTAGTAGTTTTAACGCACTAGTGTCAGACTGTACAAAGAAAATGAATTGCACTTGAAAATATTCCATACAGCTCCTTTTATGCATTTCAGTTTTCACCCATAATTGTTCTGCAGTAAGGACCTTCTACAGTTCACCAATTTACTTTTCGAAACATCTTTATAATCATGAGTAACTAGTTATATAAATGATGTAGACATGAATTCTGTGATTTGTAGATCTTTTATTTTTTGTTTTTTTTTTTTTTGGTGGGGGGGAGAGGGGGGAAGAGGGAACGGGTTATTTTATGTTGTTGTTTTTTTATATAGTATTTCGATCCTTAATATTGTTTCGTGCAGCTTGACGACCGCAATGCACGTGTTGCGTTGTTCGGGCGTGAGGCGGAGGGGACGTGATAGAAGGTCTGTCTACAGAACAACACTGCAGTACATGGGAAGCCATATGGTAAGCTAGGCGTGCGGGTTGCAATGTTCTTGCAAGTCGTTTCTCTTGAAACCTTAGGAAACGCCTGCGGTTTTATAACTGTCTTGCAAGCTATTGTTTGGAAAGCGTTTTTCTTGTTTCGGTTTGTTTCGGAAATGCAGAACAAAGAACTTTATCTATCATTAGATAATGCCCTGATTAATTTTATTGCCTGTTACAGAAACCAAAATATTCTATCAATGCGAACATATGCAAATTAGTGATGGTAATTATCGCATGTTACGGATAATTTTCTCGGTGTCTATTAAACTGCATTTTTCACTACCTCCCCTTGTTAACGGAATCGACCGAAAAGTGCTTTGATGTAAATCTATCAAATGGTCACAACAGTCTCTTTTCACGGTTAATTTTATTAATTTAATGAAGCTTGATAATATGCAATGGTGCTCTTTCGCGCCATTGTTATTCCTGGAGTTGAAAGATAACGGTGTTATAGAGGAATTATCGCGGCATTATTATCCGCTCAGCACCATATCTCGAGTCTTTTGTTAAGTTTTCATTAGTTAGTTTATTTATCGATCTCGATCTATCTATCACTAAAATTGTATTGATCTTATCTATTCTATTATTGTTACAATTTAGAACGTAACAATGAAAACTCAGCATGTAACAGTCCCGGACTAGGCCATCAAAGAGCCGCTTTCCCAGGCGGTGATCCATACCAGTAAAAGACCTTGCAAAGAATGTCATTGTTCACATTGTAAACAATTTGCTTTTATACTTAGCCAATGTGTTAATACCACAAAGACTCGATAAGACAATAATATTTCCGCATTATGGACAAGGGTTTTTTCCCGCTTTTACTGTTACTCCTTCCATCAACGATCACACAGACAGCTTGGTCACTACAGTACCTTTTCAACAATTTTAGTCCTGATCTGCTCAAACAGAGCAGTACAGATAGTTGAGAAAGTTACAAATAGTAGTTATGGTAATACTTGTCATAAATGGTTAGGCTACAACAATGTTTACATTTGGATATTTGACGAGACTGTCATAGGATATCTACTTAATCAAAAATAAATAAATCTTTTAACAACAGATGCGTTTCAAATGTGCCAAAGCCCGTATCTCTATTCATAACTTTACAACGCCCCTAATTGATTTGAATCTTTGAAAATTGCGCAATGTGTACACATGTCCCCCAAAATTTTCAAATGACATGAAATAGTTTTATTTACTTTCCTTCTTGGTTATCAGTAGATGAAAATTTATTGACATCTGAATGTTTGAACAGGCCAGATTGTTATTGTAAAAATCGTAATTAAAGAATTTGCAAAATGACTGACATATATGCGAATATTTGGCTTTATTTTAACCATTCTATTATTCTGACGTATTATTGCACAAATACAATTTAAAGGGATTAAAAGATTGCATTGTGTTTGTTTATTTTTTAAGTTTTCTTTCTTAAATGGAAATACAAAAAAAATGTTATCAAGTTGATATATATCTAGATTTACTTATATTAATCCATCAACATGCTTAAACTAGACCAGTCCTTTAAGCCCTGCACACTAAATACACGTATCGACAGGAATTGTTCCCAAACGTGTTTCCGCAAAAAAAAATCCTATGGTTCATTATCTGTAACTTAGAAAATATTTAGAATCAGGACATTTACATTCTTTAAAGGAGATTTGACTTAAAATCAATTCTCCGTTTTTTTAATTCCCTCTGTCACATAACCTAGAATCAAGACTTTTATATTCTGTAAAGAGCAGCCTACTTAAAATGATTTCTCACTTTCATTCTCTCTTTCGCATAACATAAGTTTCATTGATTCTTCCTTTCGTTCACATAAACAAGACCTTTTTCATTATCTTACAGTAAATATGTGATTCTTCCTTCCTCAAAAACTTGCCGTATTTCTTTCTCCCTGATTAACTGGAGGGTAGTACATGTAAATACTGATTCGGTTCAGTCAAGATGAGTTTTCCCTTTATTTCAAAAATATTGAAAATAGTACACCTAGTTTTCAGACAGGTAGCGTGGCCGAGCGGTCTAAGGCGCTGGTTTAAGGCACCAGTCTCTTCGGAGGCGTGGGTTCGAATCCCACCGCTGCCATTGATTTTTTTATTATATGCTGCACAAGTTTTGCTTCTAATATCAACAGTTGATAAACAATAAAAAAAGAGAATAATAAAAAAAGTAAAGGCAATCAAGACTAGATCTAAATTTGACATTATTATATATTTGCAGTTAAAAAAGCATACAGTTAATTATAGCCCAGATTACAACTGTGGCTTAACATTAAGTACGGGCATTTACTTGATGAGGTTTTAGGTGTATAAAAGTCCCACTTTTGAAAATGTTTTTCGATTCGGAGCTTTGTCTGGGCTGATATCACCCGAATAGTATCAACACTATCTAAATCGGATTTTGAAATCAAAAATCAATCATCACAGTAAATCAGGGACCATATGTGAAATTATCAAAACACATTTGTTGTAATAACATATTTAAGTAAGCCGTTGTTACTTCATTTATTTGTACAGTGTCAACATCTCATTGGCCATATTTGTCCAGTCTCTCGAGTCCACTTTCAGTTACACAAAGAAGATTTCAAGCAGGATTCGACTCAGTCTCACATTCTTTGTCAACATTTTAGAACCTTATCCGTAAAATTGTAGTGCTTGGGTGTATAATTTTCTTCCGAGAGTTATTGTCACTTAATGAAGAAATTACTTCAAATGTAGTAAAAGACTTGATAAATGTTACGCCGACAAAGTTTAGACTATTTCCTAGTCTTTGATGTGCCGCCAATTGACTTTCTTCTGAATGTAATGATGACAAATTACTGAGTACCCCAAGGTGCCGCACTTTTACTTATATTGTAACATGTATTTGACAAAGACAAGACGTACAATAAATTTATTGCTGGTGTAATTTTCTTTCGACAAATTTTGTTTCAGATGTTTAGCGGACAGTCGATCATTTACTTGTCATTACTTGAAAGCCTAGACAAATTCGCTTGACATAAATGTTTCACAGTAAAACTTCAATTTGTAAACCGTTCGTTTCACCCCATCGCTTTTTTCCGGCATTTAAAGATTTGATAAAAATCTACGATTTTTAGTAATTGTTAAGCCGTAATCCATATCTTTTTATTTCTTATCAGCAGGAAAGATTTGATGCATTGTAAACACCTGTGTCAACAATCTGTGTGAAAAGCAACAAAGTAAAACTTTAATATTCCCTCAATATGTTTATTTAATGAAGTAACTGCTAACACTCTGAAATACTTTTTTTCCTTTAAGGAAGAAATAATCCCGGATTAAGACCACTTTCTATCTACTGTCGGAACGTTCAAGGAAGATCAAGAAAACAAATGACACATTAGGTTACTCGAGCGTTAGCGGCAAATATAGTTAAACGCATCTGTAATCCAGTGGTAGCGCACTGGATTTGTAATCAAGGAATCACGGGTCCGCTTCCTAGCTCATCTACTCACCCTACTAGTTGTAGACTAGGATGAAGTGTTAGCGCGGGGTTCGATGTGTCGATGCTGTGCACCGAGCGTGTAAAATTACCGGGAAAGAGGTGTTTTCTGTATCCCACGTTACCTCCAACAACTTAAAATAACTGAACTCTTCGGCGGCGCCGGTGATATGAGCAACCGGTACGGACGATAAATAAACTAAAATAGTTCATATATGCTTTCATATGCTATATATATTTCCTATTGCATTGATTCTGTTCTTTTATGCTTTAAACATTACATTATCTTTCTCTTTTCTTACAGTTTCCATGAGAAGAATTATTCGTATATCAAGTAAATCATGACATTCACAATTATTTTTGAATAACCAGGATAGACATATGAAGGGTGTTGTTGTTAATACAACTGCTGCTGCTCCAGGTGTCTGAACCGATCATACGCCTACATGCACGTAATGGTTCGAACACAAGCTTTTTAGAACGGACAAGCAGAGGACCTTTGAAGCATAACCCGCACTCAACCGACGACCTTTGCAGAGATTTTTTTTATTTTGTGCGGGATAGGTCAAGATACAGAAAGCACCCCATCCCAGAGACACTCCTGGTTCTTTTGTAAGCTCAGTGTACAGCACTGATACACGTACCTCGGTTTAACGTCTCATCCGAAAGACAATTGATAATGTAGAGGCGGGGGATCGATCTTGCAAGGCAACTGGACCACTGCTACGCTCCCTTGACTAATTTGATTAAATAGGTTACTTTTATACATATTTTAAAGCATATTATTTATTCGTGATGTGTGCCTCCACATAGCCCTGGACAACACATGGCCTTAGGAATCCTTATATTTTGATGATAAAATAAGGCCTGTTTAAAGTTTGCGGACAAAGCAATGTTTCCAAACGAAACAACGCAATATCTGTATAATGGTTTAACACCACATTTACACATTACTATGATAACTGTTATTCCATCAAAGTCTCTCACTGCACCGCCCTGATTTTATTTTCATCTCGGAACAATTAAACTTGTTTTACAAATTAGCACTCGTATTGTTACCAACTATCTGTTAAGTCGCTTCTCGAGACATCAACTACTTGATCCCTGTCGGTTTTTCCCACCCAGGTTCAAAGTTTATTTTGCCCTGTTTAGATAGACAATTTTCCTAACCACTTTACATTATCTTCTTATAACACCCCTTAACAGGATCAAAGGTCCTGGCCCTTAATGTTCCTATCCGCACATCTGGAGGGTATCTTAATTCGCAAAATTGTACACAAATAAGATAGTAGTTTTTAAAGGTTTTTATACTGGTCTCGCATTGTGGTCATCGATTTTCTCTTATTTTATTTAAATTATCAGTTGATCCTGTTTGAATGTAACACCTCCCCTAAATTAAATTGCAGTAACTTGTATGCCCAGAGTACCCTGAATTTGCCTGTCGAACGGTTCAATAATGGTATATAAAAAAGTTAAATTGTTAACCGGTGACTTTGTTGCAAAATGTTAAGCACCATATACCATTTGTATACATACTACTGTGCAGACATATAAAGTAAATTGAATACGAAGTGAAAATACTACAGCAAAGTTTACCTATAGTGTTATACCTCTATATATAGTGTTTTACATTGTTTATAGTTTACACTATTCTTTGTGTGCAATGGTATCACAAACCTTCAGAGCTTTTATCAGGAATAAAACCCGGTTCAACTATCTTGAAAATAAATCCATTTACTAATAAGAAAGTTATTGCCAATGTTAAAGTTTTCGGACGGACTGACGGACGGACTGACGGACGGACGGACTGACGGACGGACGGACAGTTCAAAAACTATATGCCTCCCTTCGGGGGCATAAAAAAATATATATAGATATGAGTACACTACAAGTCCCCCTTCCACACACACGCGCGCGCCGTCTTGAGTGGATGGCAAGTGGGACTTAATTATCATCACTTGAATAAATTATGTTCCATTTTTCTCATTTTATTAGGAAAAAAAACAACATTATAAACAAATGAAATATTTAAGATGAATTTGACCATTAACAATCATAGGAAAAATCGATGATAGTCTATGTGATGATGGCACTGGTGATGATCATGTTGATGGTAGAAAAGATGATGAAAGTTGATGGTGATGATAGTGGTAATATTGCAGTACTTGGTGAATACTTCACGATAATTTGCCCACTGGTAAATGTTAGATAGATTTTATGACCATATAAGGAAATTTAACGATGTCGTTGACTTCAGGACAATACGCCGGAGGTGTACAAAGTACTCAAAGCTTATTTACAAAGATCGTAAAAATTATCTTCAGTTAAATTATGACACTTTTATATAATTTGACTTGCTTCCTTGTTATGCACGACACTTGAATGTCAAAGCTCTTGTTAAAATGATTTATTTACACGCTAAATAAAACGTACCGAATTAATTTAAAACGAGAGTTTGCAACGTGTAAAAAGAAAATGACATGGATGTGCTGATTTGTGTTGCAAGGCAGAACGAAAACGATAAAACTAGTTTTTTTTGTTTTTGTTTTTTGTTTGTTTGTTTTCTTTTTCGTAAAATAACACATAGAAATACAATGTAGACAAGTTTATATTCAGTTAAACTACAATGTAGACAAGTCTATATTCAGTTAAAATGAGTCAAGTCAAAATAGTTGCACTTAAGTTCTTAATATACATTTTCGAGCCTCTGTGAAACTTTCGTCTTTAAACGTGGCCTATTTAAATTTGGTTGAACATAGTTTGATATATTTTTGTATAGGTAATGTAAATGTGTAATGTAATGTTACTTTTATTATTTTGATGTTTTACGTTTTTAGATTTAGAATGTTCTATGGCAATGGCTGATGAACCAAATGTTATCGACAGCCTAAGTAGTTTTCAGTTCAATCTTGAAATTAAAAAAAAAACAACAACAAAAAAAACATCATTACCTTTTCTGTATATTTACTTTGTAATAGACTTTATCAATAAAAAAATAGAAATAAATGCCCCTCCTTCATATAATGAGATTCTCCATTTTCAGTAATTTCTTTCTGATGAATAATCAATTAAATTGATTCGGAATCAAAAGCAGGCGATAAAGAAACGTTCTGCAGATGTCACCAAAAAAAGGTTTGTCTGGAAGAAAAAGACCAGCGTTCAGTTTTAATACCAGTTACGTAGCTATTAATTTTACGCACGTTGCGGGTATTAAAATCAATTATTGATTATGTTATGCAGTAAACAGATGTCCGTTATTTCTTTTGAAGTTTTAAGAAGCTAACGATATAAGTTATTTTTGGGCGTTATATTTCAAAATAAAAGCACGCGCATTAGGTTCAATATGTTACAATATCCATTAACTAAAGCACCGTTAGCGTTTTTGCACTATATTTGGAGAAAACAAAGACGCTTGATCTCGTATTATTCCGGGTTAAAAAGCGCTTGCAATTATTTAAATTTGGCGCGTGGGCTACATCATTTCCGTTTCAATATAATTCTGACAAATTTTCAAATTTTCATTTGTTATTCAGGCATAACGCTTAGGATACAATTACCTCAAACGCGAACAATTTGCGTGAAACGCCCCGAAACTTCATTCAGGAAAATTCGACTCCATTTCTCGTGATGTAAACCTCATGGTAACACAATCAAGCAGCTGGCGTTAATTATAATAATATGAATGAAGGAAAAAGCAAAAATCAAATTTATGAATGGGTGATAACCTGAATGGAATTTCTTAAAGGGTTTTTAATTTGATAAATGAAAATATATCGTAAATCAACAAATATATAGCTATGTAACGAAAACTGGCCTCAGTCAGTCATGGTTCTTTGTGAGAAATGACTAAGACTGCACGCAATATCGGATTGGGTCGAGCTGGTGCTCGCAGATGGAATTATTCACATAATAACAATCAAAGAAATGCAATTGTTTTCAATTTTAGCGTACAACATGTGACAACAGACAGATGCACGTGCTCTTTGATGTTCATTTATAGAATTTCAGCCACTCATTTAAACAACTGCATATCAAGCCAATAACATATTTATTACATCTCAGTATTAACAGTGTTCAAAGAAATATTGTCTAGCAAAAGGGTGTTTATTTTAGACTTTACTGCCGTACACTTTCAACAGCATAAAATCTGCATAAAAAAATATAAATTATGATAGTAACATTTCATTTACAACAAGACCACTTAAACAGTAATTTATTTATGCCCCTTCGTTCTAAAGTGATATTGACGATATGGTTAGAGTGTACAAAACCGTTATATTGCAGTAAATTACTCTTTGTGCACTAAAATTAATCATACTACAGCAGTGGGAATTGTGCAGTCAAACAAACAGAAATTGACGAAATTATAAGGGATCAGATGTTTTCTAAGTGCTCTGAGTAAAAGCTATACCATAGTGATCGACTTTTTTTTTTCATCGTCAGTGTATATATCTGTTTTACCTTGCACGTATATCCAGGCGTTCTATAACTGCAGGATTTGTCAGTTATAGCACCGCACGTGCCTTATGACCTTTACGCCACTACTTTACACCATGGTATAAAATATTAAGAGTGTACAGCACCTTTGTGCGTGCAGCTAACCTACACACTCAGCCTTACGGACAATTCCCCGGAACTTTCGAAAAACAGGTTAAGATTTGACGTCAGGCCTTGACCTTAATGTAACTCATAACAAAAATTACTCTGCGTGGAGCATTTGCATAAAGTTATTTTCTTAAAAATCACAGTACACAGAATTGTTCAAAACAAAATTTATTTATTTATTCCGCGTAAAATCGCACCACACTGAGTGCTACCATTCGGCGCAGCACGTCTTAGGAAGGCACGTTGCACGGGACTGTAGAAGACAGTATAACAATATGCTTGCGGAACATAATCTGTAAGCATACATCTTTTTGATACCTAAAAACATTTAGGCAACTATCACTGATGCTACTGACCTTGAAAAAGGGCGTATGATAGTCAAGGCTGTTGATGACGTCATACACAAATACAAGCTTTAAAGATCAAGTTTCACTTACAAACATAAAATATACTTAACAAACAGGACTTAAATAGGTGTTACAACTATACTTCTAGCAAACATTCCTATAATTCAAACATTTAAATACGACACAATAGCTACAAATCTACGGGAAAAAATCAACGGTTTCACTAACTGGATGATACATTAACTAAATGCAAATTAGCTTAAGTCACATGACTGGTCACGTGATGTAGTCAGATCTAAATTTATCACAAAATAACGAACGTTCATTGTTATACATCCTAGTGCTCTTTAGGAGAACAGGTTTAGCACATATTCAATGTAAATACTTTTGTTTTTGTATAATCTATTTTTGAAGGTGAAATTTCATCTTTAAAATACAAATGAGTAAGATAATAATTATTGTATTTTAAATATGTCACTTATTCCCCTCTCCTTTTTCTCGTGCATTGTATCATAATACGACATCAATTTTGTCATTAAAAACTAGATCAACGAAGAACCTAATCTCATTAAAATCGTATCCTAAAATTTGCTACGCTAACCGTATGGAGATCGTGTACTTTAGTAAGATTGCCAAGAACCTTACTGATTGGCGTCTGTGAATAAGGTGATTCTTTACATACCTATGTGAAGTAATGTGGTTTTAGTTTACTAGTAGTCGGTGATAATCAATTCACACCGTTTTATAAAACTTTCAAACAATATATTTTTAAAATCCTTTTCTATATATCTATATTCTATTTTTTGAGTATTGGCAAAGCAGTGACCAAAATTTTCCGAGAAAAAAATCGACATTTGTTTACGTTATTTGTTTTTCATGGTATACTCTGCTCGTTACTTCATATCCACTCACAAGTGTGTATTTTTCCCCCGTTTCGTAAATTACACAAATATGTCATACTGTACAAAGACAATAGAATCCCCAACCCCCACTACCTCCAAACACATACAAGACTGGGAAAAGTAACTTCAATTTCGAAATCATGGTCTTTCTTTATGTTATAGTTTGTGCCTTACTAATTTTTCGCGTTTGACAGCTGCTATTTCTATGGCATTTTCACACAAAAATATTGGTAATTATTAATAAAGAAACTAATCATGAAGAGGATATTCTGACCGACATCTTTGTCAAAAACCACGAGGCTATTGTTGCGTTCAACGCCTTTGGTGTTGGCAGATATACTGGTTCTTTTGTTCGAAGCGATGACGCGTGTGGATAGCCTTCTTAAGCGAGAAAGTAACGGACAACTTTTAAATGATTTCACTGTGTTATAGCAGAAAATCCCATTAAAGGAAACCTGACATTTCGTTTAATAATATATTCGGAAAATTGTATGTATGGTAAAAATGTGAAGAATTTAAGATTAAAGAAAAATAACGTTATTCACGTATGGCTTAACAGTGCGACCGAAAATATAACGAATGCATAAGAAAAATATACATGTCTGTAAATATTGTTGTGGATTGATTTTAAGACGATAAAACAAAAACAGAAAATGTTCAAACTGCGTGTCTTTCAGACTGAGTCTCGAAACTGTATAGAGTGTGCATAAAATGATATTTGAAATGAATAAAAAATGAGTTATATCAATGGTTATGCTATTTATAACTATCCCTACCAATGCCCCACCTCGGGAATTTTATCTCACAAAAACTAAAAGCTATTTCAACCTGTTACTAGTGCGACATTGTGAGCTTAATAGTTTTATTTTTACAACAAATCGTTTTGACTCAAATTTCAAAACTGTTTCGAAACTAATCAAAATCTTATACTGATTTTATCGCCAGATCCCACTTTGAAAATTTTCATGGGTTTCAAATTAAGCATCGGTTAATTTATTGTTATTTCCATAAATATTGTATTGCACAGGCTTTGCAAAAGTTTCAATATGCAACTCTGATGTGATATCTTTTCGTCCTTACAATGAATTCAATGGTTTGGAAATAAACTGGGTATTTCATCAAAGCGGGACGACCTTAGATTTATTTTAGTTGTTAAGACAACGGCTATAATTTCAAATTAAGTTTGATCCTTGGTTACAATCAGATATCTGATAATAAAAAAAAACGTGGGCATGAGATGGCATGATTTAATAATATTAAGTGTTTTAGGCATTTTTACAAAAGCTTTTATTAGGAAATTATATGTTTCGTTCCAATATTCAGTTTGTTCCTGTTTCTTAAATCAAGGTGTATACTCAGTATTTCTGAAAATCAACTTGGTGTTCTGAATGCTACGTTAAAAGACTCTCCAGACACTCAGTGAATTAGCAAATCATTGAAATGACACCGGTTTACGTCTCAAACACAGGATTCTAACACTGCCTTGATCAAAAAATTTTTCACTTGAATGTTATTTATAACAACGCAAAAGAATATAAACTAAAGGACATTCTTATTACATTGTATTTTAGCAAAATATTCCATATAGAGACAAAACGTGAATGCTAAAAAATACTGTATTGCAGATTTCGGTTTATTTATAAGAAAAGTCGTGATATGCTCGCAGTCTCCAAATAAGGCAGTGTTAGTTTTCACTTTCATATTTTACCTCCTTTCAATTAAAGACTGTTTCTATGATTACGTGGACAGAAAACTGAAGACTTTGAACCGAGAATGAACTGAATTGAACACTACTGTGGGTTTTTTGTCTCTAAAAGCAAGATGAACGTTTTGTTGTTGTTGTTGTTGTTGTTTTTCTCGATTTTTAACCTTACCCTGCTGGAGGCAATTGACTCTGCCTTTACCACCAGATCATGATCAGGCTTATCTTCGTCTGCACTAATCGCCATTCAGTCAGTAAATTTTCAATAGACATCCCTATGAACAATTAAAGGATCTGTCCAAATTGAGAGATGGACAAGTCCATTTTAGATATTTAGCATGGTCATAGTTAATTAGTTTAAAAAGAGTGAGAAAAGTTTGCACCTGCTTTTCTCTCACACTGTGTTATCTACACAAGAATAATATTACGATGGCCCTTCAAACTCTGATGACATAAATGTGAATGGTAGGGTTAGATAGATAAGATACTGTGGTCTCATTGCTAATTGTGGTCTAAAGTAACGTGCAAAAGTGTCATATGATAAGATAAGGGGCAGGAAAAGCAAAGGAATCAATCTATCGATCGATTTGAGTTAATTTATCGGCGGTCCCGACTGCCCGTATATCCAAAACACCTTGAATGGTTTAGTTTGTTTTGGACGTGGGGTATTTTACATGATAAGAAAGGCAAAGTTCTTATCCATTGTTTCTATATATTCTGTCTGGGAGTTAACAACTTCCTTTAATAAATTGGAAAAATGGGCGTATTCGATCTACATAAAAACCTACCAATAGGCCCCATGCAGCGTGTATGCGTGATTTTTACACGCTAACAGACACAACGTTCTACATGAAAAATGCAATTTAATAGCCTTCTGTTTTTTTAAAAAATAACTAATGATTATGTGAAATTGTGTGGCATTTTTAACCTTCAGTAAATCATAGTATACACAGGTGGTTTACTACAAATGGTAAGTTTTTTAAAAATGCATGCGAAACCCATACTCTCTGGTTCCTTGTTTCGGCAAGTAGATTCTCTTATAAATTTATATATTCTCTTTGTCAATGCATAGTTTATATCAGGTGTTATTTAACGACACGATCCTTTGTACTATTATGGCCATAAATATAACACAGTAATGGACAAGGGCTATAGAAACACCTTTTGTCAAGGCCGCTAAATATAAATCGCTCTCCTGTTCTGCACAGTTTGAGTTCAAAGAGTGTTTTTTGTGTCTTGGAAAATGTTCAATATGTTTCAATATAATTTAGCCAATTCACCCAGTGTTTATATTTCACAAGTTTCTTTTTTGATTTCTGGCTGTCAATAGTTTAAGCGTGTTCCCTGTCACAGAGACTTCGAGTACCCCTTGGATTTGAAATAACTCATGTCATAGAAACTGTATAAGGCTTAATCATTTTGCAAAATTTTGATACATTACCTCTAAAAGAGGTAACTGGTGTTTAGATTTTGCAGTTAAAACTTAAGACTCTAAATTTATATATAACGGTTTGATTACAATTACTGGTGTATGTTTAAGTTAACATCAGTGCAAATTTTTTTTATTATATTCTAAGGTTTTATCAAGAAATCAGTGAAAGTTCCTTTTTATCTCGGACACACAGAGTCAAATCAAAGTTGTGCCTCATTAAACAGAACGGTTTTAGAGAAGCGGTATAATTAAAGGGAAGTAACTGCAAAAGACTTTCAAAATGTATCGCTTTAATTGCGTTCCTTGCAATACCGGTTTCAAGGGGTTGATACGATGCGCGCGCATCCTCCAAGTTCTGATAGCGCTTCATTGACCGGTATTTTGAAGAAAAAAACAATAGAAAAGGTATGAATTTAATTTTTTGCAAAGAAGATGTCCTTACTTCTTGTTTTAATATTCCAAATGCCTTGAAACAACTCTCCCCTGTCTTGTCAGTATTTTGCGTTGAATGTGATTTGGATTCTGGATACTGTGTACACCCGGCGTTGAAATGTTACGGAAATTGTGCAAATGTCGATTAAACTGACAGTTTCAGACGGCTGAAAGTTAATTTATTGTAGAATCTGTTTCAGAAATATATTTTCAACCTTTCTTCCTTCTCATTTGTACAAAAAAGAAGTCTTAAAACGCACTATTTACAGAAAATAGAAATTATGATACGTACACTCTTAAAAAATCAAGATACTGCGTACACAGATTTGTGTTATTGATACTGCGTACACTTTCTTCAAAGCAGTTTGTGGTTCATGATGGGATAATGCGGGTTGCATGGGCGAAACAAAAGTTTGTCCCCTTGGAAGAATTGTTTAAAATGTACATCATAGAAAAAGATCGGAAATTAGTTTTTTTCATACAATTTTTTTACTTATTTATGCAACACTTAGTAGTTTACTGTCTATACTGATAACGGATTTTTTTGTACTCCAGGGCCGGATCCAGAATTTCTGACTGGGGGGGGGGGGGGCTTGGGGGAAGGTACGGAAGGGGGACCCCTTCCGTAGATGGGGTTTGGGGGGCTTCCCGCAAGAAAATTTCCTAAAGGGTGGAGTAAATGGCTCATTTTGGTGCATTTAAGGTATAAAAATATAAAGAAATTTGTGTGTGAATTTAAAAGAAATATACTGGTATTCTTTGAAATGTTCAGCTAAAGCAAAAAGCAAAATACGGTATGGCAAGTTTTAACTTTTTATAAAGTCCTCTGAAACAAATAATTTATCAGTATACCAATTGGCATAACAAATAACAATGTCATCACAATATCATTAGGCAACTGATCATGATCAGCAGACGCTTATTTAACAACTTTATCAAATACGTCAAGGTTAATAGACGCTTGAAAACTATACATCATGATCAGTCTGGAGAACTCTCGGATAATCCGTACCACCGAATATACGGTACATTGTTTAATATACACGTCCATAAAGTTGCGAACTCGTTATCAGTTGTTACGCATTATTGCATGACCGTTGCAAATTGAAAGGTTGATTGTGTTTCTGTTACGAGGTGAAAAGAGCTGAAAAAATGTTTGAGAGTCTCTAAATAAGCCCTTTTATTTTCTGTACGGAAAATTGCCAGTATTATATTCCTATATGTACAATTGGAGCGGGGTTAGTGTTATCCAATATTATGTAATTCTATGTTTTGATTGGCTGTTAGAAGATCCGATTATTGCCGAAGCATTACGTATTTTTACGATGTGCCACCTGTTGAATCAATTTGTGAAGTTGTGTTATTCCGGTAATCCTCGGAGAGAATCACGTGTCTGTCTGGTAATATTGCGTAGGAACATTGAATGCTACTGTTTTGAAATCTATTAATAGTAACAAGTAACTGATAAGAGATGCAGGTAACTTTTGAAGGCTGGCAAAAATATGGCGGTTGATAAAAATGCAAAACATTGTAATTTTGTAATTACAGTTACAAAGTCATTTTTCATCAAACAGTCCAAAATTTTATATCATTTAAAAGGTCTGTAAACTCATATTTTACCTGTTTGAAAAATAATTGTCAAAACGTTTACTTTTTTGTTTGTAAATGGTTAAACTAAGTGCATCATTGATATTACAAGTATATTTGTTATTCTGTTCAAGCATGTTTGTTATTCTGTTCAAGCATGTTATTCCATGAAATTCATGTTATCTTATTACTTAACAAAACAAACAAAGTTTCAGTATCATAATTATCACCATAGACATCAAGAGATATATGGAAATAAAAGGTTGAACAAATATGTTGTTGTTGTTCTTCAAAAAAATGTGCATTACTTTAGTTATAACATGTCTGAACAGACAGGTCTTTAATTTAAAGATATGTATTAAATTTCTTTTTATGGCATCTGCAAACAAAATAGAGTGCTGTAAATTAAGGTTCCTTAAAAATACAGTAAAAAACCGTACACTCAAATGGACTCTACTCCATTTGAATTTTCCTTGTTTACGAACGAGCCAGCTGGAGGGGGGGGCAAGCCCCCATAAGCCCCCCCCCCCCCCCCCGGTAAATCCGTGCCTGGTACTCTACATTTTAAAATAAATTACTTTTTATAGTCAAATTTATATCTCATTTCAGAAAATGCATGTGTGCCAAGTTTGTGGTGAATTCTTCGTCAGTGAATCTTCTCTCCGACAGCATGAGAGACGACATCGGCAAGATGGCTCTTACAAATGTGACCTATGTAGTCAAGTGGCTTTTTCTGAGTATCATTACAAAACACATATGAAGCGTCATTACTCTGAACGCAATTATGAATGTCATTGTTGAAAATCGTTCAAGATTTCACATGATTTGAAACAATGAAAGAGCCAATTGAAGAAATTCAAATGTGATGAATGTGGCTTGACTTTCTTTAATAACAAAGATCTTACCGACAACAAAGATAAGCATGAAGACAGAAAGCAACATAATGTGGAAAGAGTGGTCAATCATTCATGTATAAAAGTAAGCTTTACAGACACTCAAAAATTCATGAAGGGAATTCTTGACATGTGAACATTGTGGGAAGGAGTTTCCAAGCAAGTCATCTATTTCGTCACATCTCTTATATGTCAGTAAAACTCCCGTCAAGAATAGTGCAAGCTACATTAAGCTTCCCATTCCAGAGACACCACTGGTTCTTTTGCATGCTCGCTGTACATCTCTGAGGACCTCGGTTTAATGTCTCATCCGAAAGACTATTAGCAGGGGCGGATCCAGGATTTTGGGTTAGGGGGGGCGTAACTTTTAATCACTCTAAAGGTTGCACTAGCGAATTATTACAGTAAGGGAAGGCGGGAACGTTTAAATTGCGTGCACTCTGTGTTGTGTACGAGTACATCTCAAAAGGCAATGTTGTATAAAGATACGCGAGCGAAGCGAGCGAAGAAAAAATAGGAAAATATAGTATATTTTATTGTTTCCATACCAAAGAACATGTAAGCTCCGGGAATTTTAGGGGGGGCGTGCGCCGGGTGCGCCCCCCCCCTGGATCCGCTAGTGATTAGTAATGTTGGCAGAGCAGCGGGCCCCTGGGTTACCAGACCAGGGCAATACCACTGGACTACTGATCCAAACTACCGACTGAGCAAGCCGGGCCGACACACCTGTCATCATGACCGTGCTTGATTTAATTATAAACTTCAATATTACCAAGACAATTTCGCTGATTTTTTCCACGTTAGGCATTTGATCAAATCTAAAGCTGAGAAAATCACTTGGATTTATGTCGATAAAGCTTTCAGAGGTGTCAAATACAGTTGTTATCGAGATATTGCATGAGCATAATATTTCCCATTTGAAAGTGAAGTGAAGACACATGCCGAACCTCATTTTATTACCTCCCGCTATTGAAAAACTTTACCATATCTAAAGCTTTCTCTGATTAAAATTAATCATTTAATTTTTCCTATTTCTAAAATTGAATTTATTTTTTTTATTCTGACTTTAATATTTCTTAGTAATGATAACGTAAGAAAGAGAGATGTCTGTCTCGTGACTTGTAAACTGCAAAATATTTTAAAATGTAAATATAGTTTGGTGTAAAGAAATAAAACTTAGCAGCCAACAGGTGTGACAAATTTAATGAATACCTCGCATCCGAAGGTGGAACGATTTTACGGGCTGATATTTTGCGCTTGTTCTCCTGCTATGGGGGGTTAAGTTGAATAACTGAAAAAATAGGAGATCTATAAAACTGAATCAATTAATGAATTAGTCTGGTTTTATGCCTCCTAATAGTATGGTAAGGGTTTTGGCGTCATTGTATATTGGGTTCCCGCGAAAGCTATTTTAAGAAAGCAATCGTCTGTGGAGTACGATTAGTTGACTTGTTACTGCCAGAGTCAATACTGACTCAAGTAGGCCACAGGCACATAGTTTCAATTGAATTGCCGATATATTGATGTTTTTCAATATATCTGATTACCCCGTATACTGAAAAAAGTTCCTTTCAGATGATTTTGACGAATACCGGCTGATTCGGACCGTGGTCGATACGGACCCAGGCTGATTCGGCCCCGCCTTGACTGATTCGAAGCACTTTCTTGCTCTCTTGGCTCATTCGGACCACTTTCATAGCTGATTCGGACAATATGTCTGGCTGATTCGGAACACTTAACTGAAAATTATTCCTCATTTTTAATAATCTAACTTTTTTCAGTGAGTAACTTCAGTAACTTCCTATTGTTGATACGTACTGTATCTGGCTTAATTTGATTGTATTTGGGCCATGATTTGGGCTACGCAAAAAATCTATGGACATATTCATAGCGTTCATTTTGTTAAATTCACAATTTGATATAGTAAGTCAAGTTAGTGAATGCTTACAGTAATAATAATACTTATAATAATATCTAAATGAAGAACAATATACAGTTAAATATTGAAGCCATCAAAATTAAAGAAAATTTGTAGCCAATAATTATGTGGAAAACTAATTAGTTGTATGCACTTTAATCAACACTTTATTAAGTAAGTGTAAATGCCCGGCTTTGATCCGGCCATCATTTAATTGCGATAGTGTGAAAAATTAGTTACAACACAATAGCTTTGAATAACAATTAAGTTGTAAATTTCAGTAAATTACGCACCTGCTAAAATTTTCTCTTGGATTTTTTATTCATGTTTATTTTAAATGGTATGTTCATCACAAATAAGAAGATATCTTCTATATAGCCTCACAATGCTTAAAAAGTAGACAAACTTTGTATGATAATTAATATCAAATTATCAGTGTAGTCTCAATAATGCGACTTCAGGCAGAATGCTGCCTTTTCTGAAGGTGGATATCGACCATTTAAAAAATATCACAATATTCAACTTTTTTTAGTACAATTATTTGGACTAATTATCAATGTTAAACTGGATAATGACCTAAATACAAGCCAGATACGTATCAAAAATAGGTAAATAATTACCAAAAATGTTCAAATAAATATGTACTTAACTTCAATCAAATGGTCCGAATCATCCAAGAAAATGGTCTGAATCAGCCAGATATATGGTCCAGATCATCAAAGAAAGTGGTTCGAATCAGCCAAACATTTGGTCCAAATCAGCCAAGAAAATGGTCCAAATCAGCCAAGGTCTAAATCAGCTGGGTACTAAATTTGACTTCATTATAGTAAACTGAAAATGTTATCCAGTATAAATCATATAAATATGTATATGCTAAATGTGTAATTCTTATAGTTACAGATGCCTAAAAATTTTAATTGTATATAAATTGTTTGTGACTTAAAGTATTTTATAAAAACTAGGTATACTTATCTTCTGAAGCCATACCTAAACCATAGAGAACTAGAAATTTCACTGCTTTTATTCAAGTGAATTTGTGAGTTCTTTGTGTAATTCATCTTGTTAAGTACAGGCAGCTAAAGAACTTAAGTATACCCAGATTAAGTGTTTAAAGTCCCAAAGTTAACTTAACAGTATATGTGTTCTGAAGCCATACCTAAACCACAGAGAACTAAAAGTTTCACTTCTTTTATTCAAGTTAATTTGTGAGTTCTTTAACTTTTCAGCTTATTATTAAAGATCTGCACAGTACCAGATGGCAAAACCAGATTGTGTTTAAACATTTTCTAAGCAATTGGTTTGGAGTGTGATTTTGCATGATTGAGATAAAAACAAAAGATTTACTATGGGAAGTCTGATGATACTGTATGTTACACCAGAACAAGAAACTGCTATAAAACTGCTGTTTACTAGAAGGGCATGGATGTTCAATAACTTAGGTATGTAAACAGTTTGTTATGAAGTATTATGTAAGTTTTCTTGTGGTAGTTAAAGTTATTTATTTTCTTTAACTGGAAAACAATTTATTGCAGCTTGTGTAAATCCCATGCTTCTTGGGTACAAAACAACACTTGCTCCCACAGTTTGGGTTGCAGAATTACAAAGACCTGCTCCTGGTGAGATTCGAACCAGTCATGTCTGCATTAGAAGTCTGGTGTTCTACCTTGACTATTCAGAGAGTTTCAAAATGTGTTCAATACACTTCCATGACCATCCATTTCTTGTTCATGAATTTTGAAATCTAATGAATTCAGTGAAATTCATTTCGAAGCATTTTCTATGGAATGTTTTATTGAACAAATTTCGTTAATTATAGCTAACCTTTGATCCAATGGAAAAGAATACTCATTTAGTTAAGTGTAGCTAACCTTTGGTCCAGTGGAAAAGAATACACATTTGGTTAAGTGTAGCTAACCTTTGATCAAATGGAAAAGAATACACAGTTAAGTATAGCTAACCTTTGATCCAATGGAAAGAGTATACATTTAGTTAAATGTAGCAACCTTTGTCCCAATGGAAAAGAATACACAGTTAAGTATAGCTAACCTTTAATTCAATGGAAAAGAATACACAGTTAAGTATAGCTAACCTTTAATTCAATGGAAAAGAATACACATTAAGGTATTGTAGGTAACCTTTGAAACAGTGGAAAAGAGTACACATTTAGTTAAGTGTAGCTTACCTTTGACCCAATGGGAAAAAAAAAACACATTTAAAATGTTTACTTCACCTTTTCTGTGGTAACATGTATTTGAACCTAGCTCTTTGCTCATTGAAATTCTGATTGTTTCTTGCATAAGTTTTCAGGTCTGTATTGCTTGCTGTTTTTAGTGATGAGGTTATTGTTTATTGTGTTGTATTTTGTTAATACATGTACATGTATGTACATCGTTGGATACCCAATGTTGTTGATCTTCATAAGTACAAAGTCTTATGATCATTTTTAGCTCACCTGAGGGTGAGCTTTTCTGATCGGTCTTTGTCCGTCGTTCGTCAGTCCGTCCGTCCGTCCGTCGTCAACTTTTCATTCAAACGACATCTCCTCTGAAACCAATGGGGCAAATTTAGTGAAACTTGCCTGGGATGTTCCTTGCATGAAGCTCTACCAAGATTGTTCAAATGGTTCTGGTCCATTGCATTTCTGGTTCACTGGAGCTAAAAATAGATTTTATAAGTTAGATCTTTAAAAATCTTCTTCTCCGAAACCACAAGGCCTGGAGCTTTGATATTTGGAATGAAGCATCATCTAGTGGACCTCTACCAAGTTTGTTCAAATTATGTCCCTGGGGTCAAAACTAACCCCACCCCAGAGGTCAGTTGATTTTACATAGAGTTATATAGGGAAAACTTGAAAATCTTCTTGTCAGAAACAAGAAGGCCTAGAGTTAAGATATTTGGTATGTAGCATTGTCTAATGGACCTCTACCAAGTTTGTTCAAATCATGGCCTCTGGGTCAAAAAAAGCCCTGCCCCAGGTGTCACTTGTTTTACATAGAGTTATATAGGAAAATCTTAAAAAATCTTCTTGTCAGAAACTGTAAGTTATAGAGCTTAGATATTTTGTGTGTAGCATTGTCTAGTGGACCTCTACCAAGTTTGTTCAAATCATGGCCTCTGGGTCAAAAATGGCCCCGCCCCAGGGGTCACTTGTTTTACATAGAGTTATATAGGAAAAACTTTAAAAGTCTTCTTGTCAGAAACTGTAAGGCATAGAGCTTAGATATTTTGTGTGTAGCATTGTCTAGTGGACCTCTAATAAGTTTGTTCAAATCATAGCCACTGGGTCAAAATAGGCCCAGCCCTAAACGTCACTTGTTTACATAGAGTTATATAGGAAAAGGTTTTAAAAATCTTCACAGAATAAACCATAAGGCTTAGAGTTAAGATATTTTGTATGAAGCATTGTCTAGAGGTCCTCTATCAAGTTTGTTCAAGTCATGGCCCCTTGGTCAAAAATGGCCCCGCCCCAGGGGTCACATGTTTTACATAGGGCCATGATTTTTAGCTCAACTGAGCACAAAGTGCTCAGGGTGAGCTTTTCTGATCGGTCTTTGTCCGTCGTCCGTCAGTCCGTCCGTCCGTCGTCAACTTTTCATTCAAACGACATCTCCTCTGAAACCAATGGGGCAAATTTAGTGAAACTTGCCTGGGATGTTCCTTGCATGAAGCTCTACCAAGATTGTTCAAATGGTTCTGGTCCATTGCATTTCTGGTTCACTGGAGCTAAAAATAGATTTTATAAGTTGGATCTTTAAAAATCTTCTTCTCCGAAACCACAAGGCCTGGAGCTTTGATATTTGGTATGAAGCATCATCTAGTGGACCTCTACCAAGTTTGTTCAAATTATGTCCCTGGGGACAAAACTGACCCCACCCCAGGGGTCAGTTGATTTTACATAGAGTTATATAGGGAAAACTTGAAAATCTTCTTGTCAGAAACCACAAGGCCTAGAGTTAAGAAATTTGGTATGTAGCATTGTCTAGTGGACCTGTACCAAGTTTGTTCAAATCATGGCCTCTGGGTCAAAAATGGCCCCGCCCCGGGGGTCACTTGTTTTACATAGAGTTATATAGGAAAATCTTTAAAAAATCTTCTTGTCAGAAACCGTAAGTTATAGAGCTTAGATATTTGGTGTGTAGCATTGTCTAGTGGACCTCTACCAAGTTTGTTCAAATCCTGGCCTCTGGGTCAAAAATGGCCCCGCCCCGGGGGTCACTTGTTTTACATAGAGTTATATAAGAAAATCTTAAAAAATCTTCTTGTCAGAAACCGTAAGTTATAGAGCTTAGATATTTGGTGTGTAGCATTGTCTAGTGGACCTCTACCAAGTTTGTTCAAATCCTGGCCTCTATGTCAAAAATGACCCCGCCCCAGGGGCCACTAGTTTTACTTAGAGTTATATAGGAAAATCTTAAAAAATCTTCTTGTCAGAAACCGTAAGTTATAGAGCTTAGATATTTGGTGTGTAGCATTGTCTAGTGGACCTCTACCAAGTTTGTTCAAATCCTGTCCTTTGGGTCAAAAATGGCCCCGCCCCAGGGGCCACTAGTTTTAGATAGAATTATTATATAGGAAAATCTTTAAAAATCTTCTTGTCAGAAACGGTAAGTTATAGAGATTAGATATTTGGTGTGTAGCATTGTCTAGTGGACCTCTAACAAGTTTGTTTAAATCCTGGCCTCTGGGTCTAAAATGACCCCACCCCAGGGGTCAGTTGATTTTACATAGAGTAATATAGGAAAAACTAAAAAATCTTCTTGTCAGAAACAAGAAGGCCTACAGTTAAGATATTTGGTATGTAGCATTGTCTAGTGGACCTCTACCAAGTTTGTTCAAATCCTGGCCTCTGGGTCAAAAATGACCCCGCCCCAGGGGTCACTTGTTTTACATAGAGTTATATAAGAAAATCTTAAAAAATCTTCTTGTCAGAAACCGTAAGTTATAGAGCTTAGATATTTGGTGTGTAGCATTGTCTAGTGGACCTCTACCAAGTTTGTTCAAATCCTGGCCTCTGGGTCAAAAATGGCCCCGCCCCGGGGCACTTTTTACATAGAGTTATATAGGAAAATCTAAAAAATCTTCTTGTCAGAAACGAAGTACAGTTAGATATTTGGTGTAGCATTGTCTAGTGGACCTCTACCAAGTTTGTTCAAATCCTGGCCTCTGGGTCAAAAATGGCCCCGCCCCGGGGCACTTGTTTTACATAGAGTTATATAGGAAAATCTTAAAAAATCTTCTTATCAGAAACCGTAAGTTATAGAGCTTAGATATTTGGTGTGTAGCATTGTCTAGTGGACCTCTACCAAGTTTGTTCAAATCCTGGCCTCTGGTCAAAAATGGCCCCGCCCCAGGGGCCACTAGTTTTACATAGAGTTATATAGAAAATCTAAAAAATCTTCTTGTCAGAAATAAGTTATAGAGCTTAGATATTTGGTGTAGCATTGTCTAGTGGACCTCTACCAAGTTTGTTCAAATCCTGGCCTCTATGTCAAAAATGACCCCGCCCCAGGGGCCACTAGTTTTACTTAGAGTTATATAGGAAAATCTTAAAAAATCTTCTTGTCTGAAACCACAAGACCTAGAATTTTAAAATTTGGCATGAAGCAAGCTTTATCAAGCTTTTTCAAATTATTGGATTAGGTTAAAGGTCACGGAGGCTAAAAGTAGATTTATCTACTGTACCTCATAGAGCCTTCATTTATAGACCAATATCTTTGATATTCAGTATAGAGGTTCCTTGCATGGACCTCTACCCATGGGTAGGGTTTGAGGTCACTGGGTCAAGGTCAAGGTCACCATAGCTTATAATAGATATTTCTACTTTCTGTCATAGAGCCTTTATTTATTGACTGATATTTTACATATTTGGTTTGTAGGCACTTACATATTTTCAATTAAAAAATGAAATACTGCTTAACAGCAAACCTACAGCCAAAGTACTCAGGTGAGCGATCCAGGGCCATCATGGCCCTCTTGTTTAATATATTGGTTTACAAAACCGCCGACCCTAATTTCTTGGAAAGTGGAAAAAAAAATAAAATCAGAAAATCGTCCTTTTTTTATATGTTTCATTTCCGACCACTCAGAAAAGGGACAAAAACAATTAAAAAAAAAACAAGTCACTTCGAGTACGAATGCAAATAAAAGTGAGTAAATACGAATGCCATTCAACGATATAAAACACAAATAACCATTTAATTTTTAAAATAAATAATACCAGAAGAGCAATGTCGTAAACAATGATCACTTTTGAGGTCATTGCCATTTTCAGAAAATGGGGTTACTACAGTACAGCTCCCGCGATGTGTACAAATTTTGTGCTTCCTCCGCGATCGCGGTTGACGCAAACCTCCGAAATCCGCGAAGTTTCTCCTTGAAAAACGCTCATAATCTCCGCGAATTAAGTTAACACACAATCTCCGAATTTTTAAGAGTTTTACAGCATTACCGCGGAGATTCTCCGCGAATATGCTAATGTTTCATCACCAGAGTTTTGACAAATTATTTCCCATTTGAAGGTGTGAAAATATAATCATAAAATGTATACACTTGAAATGCTTTAATCAAGAACAGACAGTACGTAATGACAATAATGAAACTGTCATTGTATACTTTCGTTTTTGAATTTTTCGAAACGCTTGTTTTTATAGCAAAACCGATCAATAATTTTTGCCAAGCACCTAGACGATACAGATGTCCCAGCAGAGTTCATGATTTCCCAAAAATAGGAAAGCAGTTTAACACGTGTTGATTGTAAACCGGTCAATTCATTTTCTGAAAATATGATCAGCTGTGCTTTGAAACGTCATTCTTTGTGTAAACAAATAGGAGCGTTCGTACACAATTGCATCAGAATTAGAGCCCATTTGTTCGAATTCTGAGTGTTTAAATTAGATGCATTAACTTTTCGCAGTTTGGTTATCATTTAGAATTTATTTGCTAGTGGATTAACGCAAGCGCGGCACCGATTAAAAAAGTTGCAGAAATTAAAGTTAATTAACAAGCTGTCAGGTAGGTATGTAAATCTATTCATAATCGGCTGTTTCTTTTCTTCAAATACCCTCATTTCACGCACTCAGTATTAATGATTGAGTGGTACAAAACCAAACTTGTTCAGTGAACAAAGCCAACATTGTCTAAATAAAAAAAATCCAGATATATGTCAAAGCTATTAAATATCTTATTCACCAAACATCACTAAAAAATCGGTTTTCACGGAAAAAGCATGGTACATTTCCCGCTCTAAAGAGCACATGGTGTCTGAAGCTTGTGAAGTGACGTAATGTGAAAACCATTTATGGAAAATTACTGTCGCTCAATGTTAAAGGTCATATCTTATATTTAGGAACCAATTAACGATTGAGACACAATATTGTATGCGTGTACAGATCATAGGTCATGAGACCAACATATGATATCGTGTATTTTTAAGTCATTTGTAAAAAAACATTGTACTGAATAAAAATATAAAGCATCCTAAAACATGAAGGTAAAAAGAGTAAGTAAATATGAAATTTCACTAGAAAATAAACAATATAGTCAACAGAATGCATAAACAAATCGCAGAGATTCGCGGAGGATTGATTTCACAGTAAATTCCGTCAGTTTTCAGACAAAAAAAAAACGTCTCCGCGACGCCTCCACGATTTAGGAAGTTTCTCAAAGTTTATGCGCGATCTTCCTCCTTATGTCCGCAAAGTTAAAGAGAAAAATGTACATATCGGGGGAGCAGTATTGTACACTCCTCCCCTCTTGCATTCAGATATTTCGTTGGTGAAAAAGATACTAAATTTTTGTAATACATTTGACGAGTTAGCTTTATCTGTTTTAAAAGAATAAGGGTATAATTTTCTTGTTAATGTCTTAATATCTGAAGAAATTAACACATGTTGTTTCAATGTTTTTTTTTTTGTTTTTTTTTCGA
Source organism: Cyclina sinensis (assembly GCA_012932295.1). Taxonomy (NCBI): domain Eukaryota; kingdom Metazoa; phylum Mollusca; class Bivalvia; order Venerida; family Veneridae; genus Cyclina; species Cyclina sinensis. The sequence continues at coordinate 36,959,403 of JAAONU010000015.1, read as the reverse complement.
CCGCCCAACGGACCATTTTCTGAAAAAAATTTGTAAACCAATAAATAAAAAAGTCGTGGCCTAGAGTTTAATATAGGAAAAGCTTTAAAAATCTTCTTGTCATAAACAACAAGGCCCAGAGTTAAGATATTTGGTGTGCAGCATTAACTAATGGACCTCTCTCAGGTTTGTTCAAGTCATGGCCCCTTGGTCAAAATAGGCCCTGCCCTAGGGGTCACATGTTTTACATAGAATTATATAGGAAAAACTTGAAAAATCTTCTTGTCAGAAACCACAAGTCCTAGAGTTAAGATATTTGGTATGCAGCATTGTCTAGTGGACCTCTACCAAGTTTGTTAGAAAAATGTCCCTGGGGTCACTATTGGCCCCGCCCGAGGGGTCACAAGTTTTAAATAACAATATAGAAGAAAATCTTTAAAAATCTTCTTGTCTGAAACCACAAAGCCTAGAATTTTAAAACTTGCACGAAGCAAGCTTTACCAAGCTTTTTCAAATTATTAGATCAAGTTAAAGGTCACTGAGGCTAAAAGTAGATTTATCTACTGTACCTCATAGAACCTTCATTTATAGACCAATATCTTTGATATTCAGTATAGAGGTTCTTTGCATTGACCTCTACCCATACGTAGGGTTTGAGGTCACTGGGTCAAGGTCAAGGTCACCATAACTTATAATAGATATTTCTACTTTCTGTCATAGAGCCTTTATTTATTGACTGATATTTTACATATTTGGTTTGTAGGCACTTACATATTTCCAATTAAAAAATGAAATACTGCTTAACAGCAAACCTACAGCCAAAGTACTCAGGTGAGCGATCCAGGGCCATCATGGCCCTCTTGTTATCTAATATAACCTCATCTTATCTACATTGTAATGAATAACAAAGTTGACTATGTAAATAATAGATATTTTAATGGAAAATTTACAGAGAAAAAATTAGCTGAAGATGTGAAGGTGGAAATACTAAGAGGTGTAGAACTGGCCAAAACTAGTAAGTTAAATTCTGCAAGTACAGGCACTACCTTGGTGGATGAACATAGGACCCCTTGTAATGATAAAATAGAAGGGAACCAAAGCAATACAAGCAAAAAATATTTGAGGACCATGTCAAAAGACATTGAGAGGCAAAGTAAAGTTTCAGATGAAATCAACCTTACAGATGAAAAAATGTTGTATACAACAAAACTCAGAAAAAGCGGCCAAAGAATTGGACAAAGTACAGGTAGAAGACAACCTACACAAGGAAAGAGACAAGGGGATGACACTGTGGATTTTAAATCTAGAAATTACAGGTCTGAAAATAGTAATCTGCTACCAGACAGAGATACAATCAGTATTTCCAACAGGACAAAGCAATCTCTTAAAGGTAATTGTAGAAAAGACAAGAATACAGACTGTATGAAAAATCCAACTGAAAAGATTGACAAAAACATTATTGACAGCTTATCAGGGGAGGATAATGTCAGTGATGGTAAGAGGTTTTGTAAGGAAAGAGTTGATCCATTGCCAGTAAATGAAGATGAAAGCAGCACATCAAAAGATTCTAATAATACACAGAAAAATTTAAAATGTGATAAATGTAGCTATAGAACAAAGTTCCGAAGTAATTTGAATCGGCATGTTCGAGAGATTCACTCAGGTGTTAGACATAAGTGTTCCAAATGTGATAAAACTTTTAAAGGGAAGCATGATGCTAAAATGCATGAGTTGTATGGTCATACTTCTGGATTACAGTGCAAAGAATGTGATAAAAAATTTTCCTCAGTTAGTGGACTACGTAATCATGTGAAAATCAAACATAAGAAAAGTACGCTGTATCAGTGCAAGCATTGTGAAATGAAATTCTACTACAAGTCACATTATTTAGGTCATATAAATAAACATTTGAATGTAAAACCTTTTTCTTGCCAAACTTGCGAGAAACCTTTTCGATACAAAGTAGCGTGTCATTTACATGAAAAAACATGTTCTCGGGAGAACTTTTATATTACCCATAATTCTGATGGTAGTTTGAAGCAGACAGCAGTATCAAAATGTCTCTGTGATATTTGTGGGCTGGAACTAACAAGCAAGTCCGGCCTGAAACTACATCATTACTACACTCATACACAAGATACAACCACTGTGTGCTCTCTGTGTGGTAAAGCTTTTAAAGGTAAGGTCATTTCAAATATCAAAATGAATATTACAACTGAAAATGGTAAAAAGGGTCAGGAATGTTCTTGATAGTTATAAGGCCAAATACCACTGTCATTATATGCTACTTGTTATGCCCCCTAAGGCGGGCATCTAGTTTTTACCTGTGCATCTGTCTTTCTGTTATTCCATCCATAAACTTTAACATTGCCCATAAGTTCCTTTTTAGTAAATGGGTTTACTTCATACTTGAAAACAAAACACACCTAACACTTTTGGACAGTTAATACCTTCCCACTGACATGATTGTATTTGTTTAACCATGACCCCTTGAATGACCTTGACCTCAAAGGTCCAGCTGTCAAAAACTTTAACATTACTGTTAACTTCCTTATTGGAGAGGTCATCAGACCTCTCCACAGTGTTGGCTTTAATTGCTGGCGGCATCCATTTTTGCGTATCAAATTTTAGTTAATGATCTCATATTAAGCCTAAAATCATGAAAACCAGTCTACAAAGATAGTTATGCGCATGCTCCGAATCAAAATACGAATTTATTTAAACGAAACCAAAATTTAACATCGGGTCAAAACGGCCCATGGTTAAAACGGCCCATTATGAACAGAACGTACAGAATAATTTTGTATTCCCTTAACTAAACACAAAAAAGTACAATTATAGGGATGCATTTCTTATAATGCATGCTACTTTTTAAAAACTACAAATTCTAAAATGCATTTTTTCTGAAAAACTCATCAGCCTGTTGAACAAATTAATATTTAGCCATGGTCATGAAAAAATGGTAAATATTTTTTACGAATTTCAGTGCATTTTTGACAAGTCCATTTCCTCGATTTGGATCAAATTTACGCCCTTTTAATATTTAGTCCAGCTTTACAGATACTATCGCTGATTATTTTGTAAAATATTTGGACTAAGAAAGGTGTAATAAAAGCTTGAAAGGGAAAACAAAACTTAATGAGCCTAAAAAAGCAGCAACTTAACATGGGAGTTCTGGCTTCAACAACTACATGCATTATTGTAAAAGAGGGGGGAGTAAAGCCTTAGGGGCTTATAAGAAGATCCCCAAGATTCTACAAGGTATGAAATACATGAGGTTACCTTACTTTGATTCATTTATTTAAATGATAGATACGCTACTATAAAAACATTTGAAATAACTAAATTAGAGTCAGTTTCGGTCATTTTGCCTAATATGGTATTAACTATTAATAATAGTTAGGTTACTAGTTTTTATAATTATTTAAGTCAAAAAACGTTTAAAAAATTCAAAATGATCTTGGAAACAAGTAGATTCATTCTTTCAGTATCGACAGCTGCTGACCTCTCTCTGGCTTACTTTTTAAAGGAAGCCAACTTGTTAGTAAATGGATTTACTTCATACTTGAACACAACACCCCTTTGGAGAAGACCATCCCACTGACCTTGATCTTGAAGGTCCAGTTGTCAAAAATCCTTAAAGATTGGCCATAACTCCCTTATTTCTAAACAGATTTCATGTTTGCATACAACAGACCTTTGGAAGAAGTCTTCTTAATGCATATATTTTTTGACCTCGACCCCTATCTGACCTTAATATTGAGATTGAAATGCCCAAAAAAGAAACACTTTTTATGAAGTATGTATCTAAAAGTATTTAAAATCTTCAGTTTAAAGGTCAAAGCACCACCTCGAGGGCATTGTCATCATTCAGTGGCAGTTCTTGTTTTAATATCACATTCATTGCAGAGCCAAGAAGTCAGTGGATTCATCACATAGCAGATTAGTTTCATAATTATCTTATACTTGTATTAGAAGTAAGTCAGTTTTAAATTGATGTATAACCAGCATTGGAAAATTCTCAACCCTCTAAGAAACAAAACTAAACAGTGTTTTCTCAATTTGGTTAAAAATAAAAATAATATAGCATTGCCAGACAATGTTTAAAAAATGATGCAGTTTCCATGAAACTTGAGAAATCTTGTCCAGTATCTATTTTGGCTACTGGTAACTTACCATGTTGGTGCCAGGAAGCCCAGCCATGGTTAATAGACTCACTAGACCGCAGTTCATTTAATAGGTCAATTTTTTATCCCCCTCCCCTCACCAAAGGCAGAGGGGATATTAGAAATGGTCTCTGTCTGTCCGTCCAGGTGCCCGTCGCAATTTTGTCCTGAGCATAACCCCATAACTTCATACACTGACATAGCACATTGGGAGGAAGTGCAATTTGCAAGAATAATAACTCTACCTTGCCTACTTTAAGAGTTATTCCCGTTTATCAAATTTACTTAAAAAAGTTTTGTCCAAAGCATAACTCCAAAAGCACTTGAGGGATTTACTTCAAACTTAATACACTGACAGAGCACATTGGTAGAAAGTGCAGTGTGCAAGAACAATAACTCTGCCTTGCTTACTTTTAGAGTTATTCCCCTTTATCAGATTTACTTGTCCAGAGCATAGCTCCAAAAGTACTAAAGCAATTTACTTCAAACTTAATACACTGACATACAATGTAGCACATTGGTTGGAAGCACAATGCACAAGAACAATAACTCTACCTTGCCTTCTTTTAGAGTTATTCCCCTTTATCATATTTACTTGAAAAAAATACCAGAGCATAACTCCAAAAGTACATGAGGGATTTTCTTCAAACTTCATACACTGACATAGCACATTGGGAGGAAGTGCAGTATCAAGAACAGGTAACTTCTTCCTGACGGGGGGATTAACCATGTGTAACATAACTCTTGTCATAATCATGATGAAAATAAATTACACATGTTTTTATAACCTTTTTGTTTTTGTATATTCTAGGTACCTACAGTCTTCAGCGTCATATAAGGAATGCACATGAGACCACTGGCACTGTTTATCCTTGTCCAGATTGTGGGAAAGAATTTTCCCAACAGCAAATCCTGAAGCAACATATAAAAATCCATCAGAAGGCTTTTACCTGCTTTTGTGAAACCTGTGGTTAGTATTATATCATAATATGTGCAAACTGTTTCATTAATTTTGTTCACAGACTACTGAAAATATATGTTGTTTAGTTTTTGTTAAGCCCGCTTGCGGATAGCTTGACATAGTCGTCACATTTGCTACCGCAATTCGGTCTATGTGCATGTGTGCGTGCATCCTTCCATATTGCCTTGTCCGGGCCATAATTTCTCTGTGTATAGAAGGATTTTGAAATATCTTGGCACATTTGTTCTCCTTGATGAGATATTGTGTCGTGTGCAAGACCCAAGTTCTCAGCTCAAAGGTCAAGGTCACAGTGCCAGGTCAGAGGTCCAAATTTTTTATGATAGACGTTGTCCGTGCCATAACGTCTCCCTGCTTGGAAGGATTTTAAAATTCCGTGGCACATTTGTTCACCTTGATGAGGTGATGAGTCGCATGCAAGACCCAGATTCCTAGCTCAGAGGTCAAGGTCACAGTGACAGCTCAAAGGTCAAAAATGTTGATGATAGACCTTGTTTGGGTCATTACTTCTCCATGCATGGAAAAATTTGAAAATACCATGATACATTTGTTATGCTCCCTGAAGGAGACATCATATAGGCCTGCCTTGTCCTTCCATTATCATCTTCCCACAGTTTCCATTTCACTGTCCCATCCCCATTGGCAGCTTTCCATTGGCGGGCTCGACATGCTGCCCATGGGCATTCTAGTTTAAGTGGTAGATGATGATTTATAACTGGCTTAGATTTTATATCATCCAAGATGTCAGACAAGAGTGACTTTACATTGATGTTGATAATATAGCAGTGAACACCATGTCAAAAGCTGAGTAACATTTTCATTAGCTCACCTGAGCCATAGGCTCATTGTGAACTATTAGGATCGATCAATGTCTGTCGTCCATCCTCCATCCACACTTAGTTTGTTAACACTCTAGTGGTCACATTTTTGCCTCAGTTGTCATGAAATTTGGTCAGGATGTTTGTCCCAATAATTACTCATACGAGTTCGAATATTGGTCATCTTTGTTGAAAAACTAGGTCACATGGCCCAAAAATAGAAAAATCTTGTTAACAATCTAAAGATGATTTCTAGCTCAGTTTGGAACATGGGTCATCATGGGTCAAAAAGTAGGTCACAGAGCCCTAATATGGAAAAAGCTTTTTAATATTCTAGAGATAACTCCTGGGAATTTGTCAGAAAGGTTGTTTCAATTATTTCTAGGTCAAGTTTGAGTACGAGTCATATTGGGTCAATTAACCAGGTCCATAACAACTTTGTTAAAAGCAGTCATACTAAGGTGAGTGATATAGGGCCATCATGGCCTCTTGTTACCCTTCCTTGCTTAAATCTTGAAGTCAAGAAAATGTTCATGATTATGATTTTTGGCCAGTTTGAAGAGTTTAACTTTTCCTTTGAACTCTTCTCCTTTAAATGACATTATAGGAAATGCACAATAGGAAAAAATACTTGGCACATAAACAGAAATTAAGAATAATGTTTAGCGATGCTGCTTTTACCAGTTTATTTTATAAATATTTTATAAAAACACATTTAGAAAATATGGATATTAAGGCCTTTTTTTCTTTTTTTTTCATTTATCATTGCAGTGTTTTTTGAGACTTAAAAGATACTGTTTGTTCAAAATGAATAAAGTAAAATATTTCATTTGCAGAAAGTGGAAATAACTTTGATTCAATCAGATATGTGTTGATGAGTTAACAGTACTAAGTGACTGCCTGTTATTCTCTTGAATTAATTTCAAATCAAAGAACATAATTGTCAGTCAGGAAAATAAAATAATGAAAGTAAATGTATCATTTAATGTAACTGTTGTTTAATACAGAGTGATCCAAAGAGTGATTTGATACCATTTTTATAGTACATAAATTTAGTCATTTTGGTTTTTTTTTAAGATATTTATGCCCCTTCATAGAAGCAGGGGTATATTGCTTTGTACATGTCGGTTTGTCGGTCTGTCAAGTACCATTTGGCCCACAGCCTTCAAACTTATTGGGTATAAGACCCCTTTTGCTCTATGGGTTAGTAGGTGAAAAGTCAAGGTTACTGTCAACTTGAGTTTGAAAACCATGTCCACTCAAAAACTCTGGTACCATTTGGCCAACAGCCTTCAAACTTCACTGAATGTTTGCTCTTATTGAGAAGAAGAAAATCTTTTTGTTTTGGGGGTCAATAGGTCCAAGGTCAAGGTCATGAGTACCTTCATTCAGTAACTAGAGAACACTGTGGCCTACAGGCCTCAGATCTGGTAAGAGTTTGGTCATGACCTGTAAATGACCACTATTGATTTTGAGGTGAGTAGGTCAAAGGTCAAGGTCACTAAGACCTTGACCAAGGAAAGCTGTTCCTACCACTAACTAGAGAACACATACAGCTTACAGTCTTCAGATTTGGTGGGGAAGTTGTTTATGACCTATAGATGACCTCTATTGATTTTGAGGTCAATAGGTCAAGGTCACTATAGGCTTTGCTCTACAGTCCTAAAATTTGGTGGGGAGGTTGGTCATGACTGGTAGATAATCCCTTTTGGTTTTGAGGTTAGTAGGTCAAAGTCAAGGTTACTCTGACATTGACCAAGAAAAGCTTGCCCAGTCAATATCTAGAGAACACTTTGGCATACAGTCTTCAGTTTTAGATGGGAGGTTGGTCATGTCAGGTAGATGACTCCAATTGATTTTGAAGTCAGTAGGTGAAAGGTCATGGTCACATTTAGAAGTCCATGTAACATGACTAACTGATTGCCATTAGTGGGGCATACATGTTTCACAAACATCTCTTGTAAAACATGCAAGTATACAATAGATTTAAAGTTTTATTAATCCCCCATTGCTAGGTGGGTGGGGGGTTATAGGAATGGTGTATCAGCTATTTGTCTGTCTGTACATTTTTGTTTCCACTCAATATTTCCTATACCCTTGAACTAGTTTTCTTAAAACTTGTTTAACTCATTAAGATGATGTGCAGTACACCTAGTCCAGCCATGTTAGTTCAAAGGTCAAACTTGAAGGTCATTTGTTTCAGCCTTCTATTTTGTGTCTGCTCTATATCTTCCATACTTTTGAACTGATTTTCTTGAAACTTGTATAACACATTGAGGGGAAGTGCAGGAGGTATGACAAAATCATGTCAGGTCAAGGTCACACTTGAAGTCAGTTGTTTGAAACTTTTACAATAGGACCGGTTAGCTGGTGATTTGAGGTGATTTCAACACCAGTGATGACCATTGATCTATGCAATCATTGTTTCCAGCAATATATTCATCAGCCAACTCACAAATAGGGAGGGATAATAGACCATGTGTATTTTAATTTCCACACCCAGTCTGGAGAGTTTCCACTGCCCTATACAGACCATTTCCTTACCTGGATATTGCTTAAATGGTGAACTTGTTCAGATAGGTAAAAACAGTTAAAATATACTTTGTTAATACTTTTTATGCCCCGGAAGGGAGGCATATAGTTTTTGAACCGTCCGTCCATCCGCATTTTTCTTGTCCGGTCAACTTTGTTATTATAAGGTGGATTTTAAAATAACTTGGCATAAATGTGTGGCACAATTAGACGACATGTCATGCGCAAGACCTGGGTCTTTAGCTCAAAGGTCAAGGTCACACATAGGCTTCAAAGGCAATTTTTGAGATAATGCAGTGATGGTCATGTCTGGTCTGTATCTTTGTCATTCACGATTGGATTTTAAAATAACGTGGCATAAATGTGTGTTTCACATTATGACAACGTGTCATGCGCAAGACCTGGGTCTCTAGCTCAAAGGTCAAGGTCACACTTAGGCTTCAAAGGTCATTTTTGAGATAATGCAGTGATGGTCGTGTCCGGTCTGAATCTTTGTCATTCATGATTTGATTTTAAAATAACTTGGCATAAATGTGTGTTTCACATTATGACAGCATGTCATGCGCAAGACCTGGGTCTCTAGCTCAAAGGTCAAGGTCACACTTAGGCTTCTAATACCTTTTTTTTTTTTCATGATAATGCAGTGATGGTTGTGTCCGGTCTGTTTCTTTGTCATTTATGGATAGATTTTAAAATAATTTGGCATAAATTTGTTGCACATTATGACGATGTGTCATGCATAAGACTCAGGTCTGTACCTCAAAGGTCAAGGTCACAGTTGGGCTTCAAAACCCCATTCTCATTATAATGCAGTATACAGTAATGGTTTTCTCTGGTCAGTATCTTTGTCATTCATGAATGAATTTTAAAGTAACTTGGCATAAATGTGTTGCACATTATGATGATGGGTCTGTAGGACACCTAGGCTTCAAATGTCATTTTTGACATAATGCAGTGATGGTCGTGTCCGGTCTGTTTTTGCATAGACCAGTAGATGAGCTGCATAGATTTTCAAATTATTAGGATAGGTCAAGTTAACACTTCAGACTTCTTATGCTGTGTGTCAAAAAATTGGGTTTGGGGCCACTTGTCTGTTTTTCATTATGGCAATTGCAGTCATAATAGCTTTGCGCTTGACTAAGACATCTACATTTTCAGAAAAGGTAAACCTTATAAATAGACATGGAGAATAATCGTACAAATATTATGTTATTAAAGACTTTGTGTCTACTAATACCTTATTTAAGTGCCAGTGCTTAAAAAATGTCAACAACAGATTTATCATGTATCATCTGATTATGTGTGCAGTTTACAGCTAAGATGATATTTAAAATACACCATAAAACCAAACCTACGTCACTTTTCACCTTTGTCATTGCAATACTTAAAGCTTTCCCACAATCCAATATGCCACCATAAATGAAATTCCGTATTTCTCAGACTACTTTAAACTTTATTAAATGCTGGCGGCAGAGGATATAGCAGTCCTTTTGACAACCTTGTTTATACTAAAATAACAATTTTAAACCATAATTTTATTTACATTTCACTATGTGACACGTTTACATAAGATGTTTAGTATGATGTCCATTTAGCTACATTGCCACAATTATCCGTTTTAAATTTTTGAAGACATTTTTGCTATGAGTGTTTTAAGTTTGTTACATTTATAGACTCTGTCTTTCACAAATCCTCATAAAAAATTTTGCAGGCTAAGATCTAGAGAGAATAGTGGTCATATTCTGCATGTTTTGAAGGAAATATTTGTTTGTGATTTTTGCAAGTTGAAGCACTTGAAGCTTGGTTACTTTGTTGACATGAGAATACTTCTTCTGCTCTGTTTGTATCGCAGTTTTTAAATGGGAGTGTTAGTTTAACAAGAAAAATTCAAATGGACTTGAGTCCATTTGAGTGTACGGTGTTTACTGTATTTTTAAGGAACCTTAAGCTATAGCACTCTATTTTGTTTGCAGATGCTAATAAAAAGAAATTTAATAAATATCTTTAAATTGAAGACCTGTCTGTTCAGACAAATTGTAACTAAGGTAATGCCCATTTTTGAAGAACAACAACAACATATTTGTTCAACCTTTTATTCCATATATCTCTTGATGTTTATGGTGATAATTATGATACTGGAACAGTGTTTGTTTTAAGTAACAAAATAACATGAATTTCATGGAATAACATGCTTGAACAGAATAACAAACATGCTTGAATAGAATAACAAATATATACTTGTAATATCAATTATGATAATAAACTATGACCATGCTTTGATTACTTTGATATAATTCAACATATTAAAGACCAGGTGAGGAACAGTCACTATCGTAGCAAAGTACCACCGGGAACCAGACAGAATTTTTAACTTTAGATGTATTTTTTCTTAGTGAGCCGAATTTATTATATAAAACATTAAACATAAACATTGTATCATTTTACATCATTTGAAAGCTCTTTAATTTCATATTTTGAAAATATAAGCAGATTTTGAATTTTTGCTTTTAAAAAAGAAAACTAAACTAATTTATACCTGTCTAGCAGCTTAGATGCACTAAGTTTAACCATTTACAAACAAGAAAGTGAACAGTTTTGAAAATCATTTTAATATATGTAAAATATGAGTTTGCAGACCTTTTAAATGATAAAAAACATTGAATTGTGAAGAAAAATGACTTTGTAACTGTAATTACAAAATTACTATGTTTTGCATTTTTATCAACCGCTATATTTTTGCCAGCCTTCAAAAAGTTACCTGTATCTCTTATCAGTTACTTGTTACTATTAATAGATTTCAAAACAATAACATTCAATGTTCCTACACAATATTACCAGACAGTCACGTGATTCTGTCCGTAATTCTGTCCCAGGATTTCCAGAATAACACAACTTCGCAAATTGATTCAACAGGTAGTCATCGTAAAAATACGTAATGCTTCGGCAATAATCGGATCTTCTAACAGCCAATCAAAACATAGCATTACATAATATCGGATAACACTAACCCCGCTCCAGTTGTACATATAGGAATATAATACTTGCAATTTTCCGTACAGAAAAAAGAGCTGAACAATGTCTGCAGTCTTCAGAAGACTGTCTTCTTATTAGATCCAACCATATAGTTTTATAACATATCAATTTTGGATCAGCCTGTGGCTGTACATGATTTGTATTAAAATCATACTATATTTTATACAGGATTTCACTGGATTTGTAAAACACATTTTAGTTAAGTTTTTAGCTCGACTTTTTTTGAAAAAAAAATCGAGTTATTGTCATAGTCATGGTGTCGTTGCCGTTGCCGTTCCCGTCCGAAAACTTAAACATTGATCATAATTTTTTTATTCCTTGATGGATTATCTTGATACTTTGACACAACAACCCTTTGGACAAGACCTTCAAGATGACCAGACTAAACTTGACCTTGACTCTCAAATGACCTTCATATTCAAGGTCAAAATATTGGATTTTGCTAAAATTGGCCATAACTTTATTATTAGTAGGTGGTTTCTCTTAATTCTTGGACACAACAACCCTTTGGAGAAGACCTTTAAGCTGACCAGACTAAACTTGGCCTTGACTCATAAATGACCTTCATATTCAAGGTCAAAATATTGAATTTTGCTAAAATTGGCCATAACTTTATTATTAGTAGGTGGTTTCTCTTAATTCTTGGACACAACAACCCTTTGGACAAGACCTTCAAGCTGACCAGACTAAACTTGACCTTGACTCATAAATGACCTTCACCTTCAAGGTCAAATTATTGAATTTTGCTAAAATTGACCATAACATTAGTATTTATGGTTGGATTTGATTTATACTTGGACAAAACAACACTTATGACAAAACCTACATGTTGAATAACTCAGATTTGACCATGACCTTAAAATTACCTTGACCGTCAAGGTCAGATGATTGAATTTTGCTTAAATTGTCATAACTTTCTCATTTATTTATAGATTTAATTCAAACTTGGACTAAACAACAGTTATGACAGATCCGACATTACGATTATTTCAAGTTTGACCTTGACCTTTAAATGACCATGACGGTCAAGGTCAGATCATTGAATTTTGTTAAAACTGGCCATAATTATGTAATTTATGGTTGGATTTGAATCAGACTTAGACAAAACAACACTTTTTCGTTTCGATTTCAAAAATATCATCGCATGACCTATATTTTTGACCTACTGACCTACTTTCTGATTTTGAGCTACAGCAATGAAATTTGGACTGTGTGCACAGTTTTTTATTTCGATTTCAAAAATGTCATGGCATGACCAATATTTTTGACCTACTTTTGTTTTTGGATCTATGGCAATAAAAATTTGGACCATGTATACAGTTTTTTCTTCCGATTTCAAAAACGTCATAGCATGACCTATATTTTTGACATACTGACCTACTTTTTTGTTTTTTAGCTACAGCAATAAAATTTGGACTGTGTGCACAGTTTTTCGTTTCAATTTCAGAAATGTCATAGCATGACCTATATTTTTGACCTACTTTTTGTTTTTGGAGCTGTGGCAATGAAATTTGGACCGTGTGCACAGTTTTTCGTTTCGAATTCAAAAACGTCATGGCATGACCTATATTTTTGACCTACTGACCTACTTTTTTGTTTTTCAGCTACAGCAATGAAATTTGGACCCTGTGCACAGTTTCTCGTTTCGAATTCAAAAATGTCATGGCATGACCTATATTTTTGACCTACTGACCTACTTTTTGTTTTTAGAGCTATGGCAATGAAGTTCCATTGGTCCATTTCTGTGATATGCATCATTACATTCTTAAAAATTTCTTTCATCTTTGAACCCAGGTAAGTACTTTAGGGCCATTGGCCCTCTTGTTTAATGATATTTGGACAAAACAAGGCTTATGACAAAACCTACATGTTAAATTATTCAAGTATGACCTTAACCTTTAAATGACATTTACAGTCAAATTTCTAATTATTGCATTTTGCTAAAATAGCCAAACTTCTGGTTTTATGGATAGATATGATCTATACAGGGACAAAACAACACTGAGAATAAAAGAAACTTGATAAACAATTCAAGCATTACCTTGACCTTTAAATGACTATGACATTACTTAACTTGGCTATATCTTTGTTGTTAATGGATGTATGTCTTCATGCTTGGACATAACTACTTTTTAGACAATACCTCCAGAGAAGGTTAAACTGAACTTGACCTAGACATTTAAGGTCAAATTTCTGAATGTTGCTAAAATTGGCCATAACTTTGTTATGTATAATTATATTTCCAAATGATGTTTCATTTGAAATCCCTTCACCACAATGTGCTTCTTCTGATGTTTTTGCCTTTGGAAATAGAAAAAAGTCGAGCGTGGCCCCCGCTTGCAGTGGCTTTTGTTTTTTTTTTTAAGTCAGTTAAAAGTTAACTACTGAGTAATTTTTCAGGTAAGGGGTTTTTGTCAAGATTCAAGATGACAGAGCATAGTAGAATGCATACAGGTGAGAAGCCATTTACGTGCCCTCACTGCCAACATTTTAAGTGTGCCACCAAAACAAACCTCCAAAAACACATGAGAATACATGAAGAAGGCAGGGTCCCACGACAAAAGCAGGGAAAGAAAAGTCAAGTGAAGAAACCTAAAACTACAGCGGATACAAAGGAAAAAAATGATATGAAAAATAGAGGTCATGAGGGGCAAGGTTTGATAGTACAGATGTCTACAGATTCGTATGACATATCAGAAGGAAATGTTCAGGATGAAGTGAAGTACACTAATCTTCCTCAGATGGTTCTTGATAGTGGTGGTCTAAGACACAGTCGATTAAAAGGTTTTAATTATGACAATCTGTATAAAGAGCAACAGTATGGCAATCCAGATAACAAGGAATGCCCCAGTAGTCATAGGACCAACTGTACTGTAGATGAAAATGAATATATTACTTATCAAGCCTCAGAAAATAAAGTGGTTGATGGACAAATTGAAAGGTCTTTAAAAACAACATCTGAAGGATGTGGATCTCAGAATAACTATATTGTGTGTGATGGTAATGAAAATGGAGGTCAGAGTAACTTTTGTGACCAGAGTCTTAGACAAAATACTGGTATTTGTAATGAAGCCAGTGGTTTCTATAGCAATGAAATTAACACTGTAACGTCAGAACTACCTCAAGGACTTAATATTCTTACAGTGGCAATGAATATTGTGAATCCAAATGATTACTGATCTTGTTTCTTTTACTCTTTGTTTAGGTCTGCTAAAGTATGTAACTTCATAATTCTTTGCCTTGCGGTATCTGAAACAATTTTTCATTCTTGCATTTATACCAGCTGTAAGCTAAGCCTTTCATCAAGTTGTTTAGAAGTCATTTGAAGCAGTTTATTGATGTATCAGTACAATGCACTACCAAGAAGGAGCGCGAAATAATGTTGAAACATAATTTCTATAAAAGTTTTTGCATGGATAATTAAAGCTAAAGTAAACCTTTAATGGCAAACATTAAGAGGAGATGATTGGTCTTCAGCATTAAAGGCGGTGACATAGTGTTTTTTAAGAATTTCTATATGCCGTTCTTTGAAGCCGTGAGGTATAATGTGAGTACCAGCAGCAGGCAGTGTCCAGTTGATTGTCTGTTCTCTAACTGAAAATATTCTTATCCAGTTGTTACCCAACTTGATCAAAATGCTTACATGTATTGGCAGTATATCTTGGCCAAGACTGATATCCAGCCAGATAGAGACAAGAAGCAAGCCTTGATATATCTGACAAACCAGGCAGTTATATCATGCCTGAATATTCCTGCAAGGGATATCCGAATATCTGCAGGGATTGTCAGTTATAGGAAGCATGACACTGCTGGACTGTACATGTAGTATAACTGTGATAGTTATTTGGAACAGACTTTGTATTTTTGGTTAAGTATTGGCAAGGTCAGTTGTTGATCAGCTACAACATCTTCTGTAGTTATTCTTCTAAATTAAGTGTAAATACACACATTATTATTTAAGATTCATTCATGATTATGATAATAATATGATCATGATTTACTTATGTAAACTGGCATCACTACTTTACACTGTGGTATAAAATGTTAATAGCAATTTTTTTGTGTCGCCCTTTCGAAGAAAAGGTGATACATAGGGATCGCTTTGTCCGTCGGTCCGTCACGAAAACTTAACGTTGGCTATAACTTTGCCATTTCTAAACATTATCTTATCAAACTTTCAAATTGTATTGCTTATGACAACAGGGTCAGGTTGATGCCAAAATGTATAGGTCAAGGTCACAATTGACAGAGTTATGCCCCTTTTTGTACTTGGATTTTGTCATGAAAACTTAACATTGGCTATAACTATGCCATTTCTTAATGTTTCTTCATCAAACTTTCCAGTTGTAATGCTTACAATTGTATCACTTAAGACAACACCATTTCTCAAGGGCAGATAACCCTCAAATTTTTTTTTGCAATGTTATGCCCCTTTTTCAAGTTAAAATTTCTTGGTTAACCTTTTTCTTTATGTCCATGTCTCAAAAAGTGTCAAGGATATTCCATTCAAACTTGGAATACTTGATCACCAGCAAGACCCCTGCAAAGATTGTTGGTACCCATGTCCCTGGGGTCACAGTTAGCCCCACCCCCGGGGTCACTTGATTTTGCTTAAACTTATATATAGGAAAAAAAACTTCTTAAGCCTAGAATTAAAATATTAACTGACATGAGATGGGTAATGGGTAAGTACTCCCCCCCCCTCCCCCCCCCACTGTCCCCTCTGCATGGGAATCCCCCCCCCCCCCCGGGCCCAATTTTTTTTTTTAAATTTTAAAACATAGGTACTTTATTCCCCCCACCTCCCAACCAGTTATCCCCCCCCCCCCGGGCCCAATTTTTTTTTTTTTAATTTTAAAACATATGCACTTTATTCCCCCCACCTCCCAACCAGTCACCCCCCCCCACCCGGGCCTAAAAAAAATAGTGTTGTTAGGGTAACATGCTCTCTAGGATTAAGTAGGGTAGGTAGGGATTTTTTTTTTCTTTTTTTTTTTTTTTACCATTATAGACATTTGGTCTTCATGGGTAGAATCAGCTCAAACCATTCTGGCTCCTCAAACCTATGATCCCTCAATTGATTGACAAGTTACAATGTAACAGTTGGAATGCAAAGTGGTGTAATGCAACCATATTTAACTATTAGCTAGTCAATGCAAGCTAAAGCTTTAATATTGCGACTACAGGTTCCTGCTAGTATATAGAACAATTAGGCACAAGAACATACATCATTTCATACTCTTCAAATAACATCTTTGACGAAATAATTTTAAACTCCCGACGTTCTGCAGTGTGATGGCGATCACACGCAGTTTTATACACATTGACTATCTATCTATCTATTTGAGCTTATTTACCGTCGGAACCGGTTGCCCATATGACCGACGCCCCCTGAAGAGATTAGTTATTTTATGTTATGGGGGTAGTGCAAGATACAGAAAGCATCTCACACATTGACGACCTGAGCCGCCATTTTGTTACTTTGCGGGGATAAAATCCGTCCGTACCATACCATACCGTACCGTACCTCTACAATACGAAGTGCCGCAAATTTTTTTTGACAGACCTAAAAAAAACGGTAGGGTCGGGCATATTTTTAGGTAGGGTCGGGTGACCCGAACAGAACAATTTTTATTAAGCCTAAGTGACTCCCCATCCACCCTCAAACCCCCCCACCACCACCACCACCACCATTTTTTTTACCCCCGCCCCCTTTTTTTTTTATTTTTTTTTTTTTTTGTTTCTTTTTTTTTTTTAAATTTTAATACATAGGTACTTGACTCCCCATTCACCCTCAACCCCCCCCCCCCCCCCACCCAAACCAGTCACCCCCCCCCCATTTTTTTTACCCCCCACCCCTGCGCCTTTTTTTTTTTTTTTAACATAGGTACTTTACTCCCCCCCTCCCTACCTCAAACCCCCCCCCCCCCCACCCGGGCCCAATTTTTTTTTTTTTTAAATTTTAATACATAGGTACTTGACTCCCCATCCACCCTCAACCCCAGCAGGCTCTTGTTTACCTTTTTAGTTATTCTAACAGAGTACCCAAGGGCGACACAAGTGTTCCACTGAACACCCATCTAGTTCTTGTATATGCAATTTTACTAGACATTCAGACCTGCAACCATCATGCCTTTCTAAATTGCATATACTGGAAAAACCAAGCTGAGTTGCAGAGCTTATTAAGATATTTATGTATCAAAGTTCTTAATACCCATTAAATATAAAGAGAATTTTGAATTTGTAATTTTTGCAAAAAGTAAACAAATAAAAAAAACAGGGTTTTTTTGTATCTTTTTTTTCATATAACAAAATATATATAGAAATAAAAACATATTTGTAGACTTTACATTTTAGAAAACACATGCTTATTTTCACATTAGTAAGACTTATTAATTATTCTTCAGACAGTGGTGTGGATTTCATAAACTGAAAGTTGGTCAAAAGATCATGTTTTGTAAGAAATACTGTGAAATCATTTTATTTCACTGGGATCAAATTTCACGATAAAAAAGCAAAAATTGTAAGTTTGTGTGGTCATGAATTTACGCTTTTTTTGTTTTCATTTTCATTTTTTATTTGTGTCCACATACATTGAGCTCAAGTTTCATGATGATTACAGTGAAAGTGTAGATGCTAGAATTGTGAAGGAAAAACATGGAACAGCAGACTTTCTAATGTCACAGCTCAAATTTTTTATCTGATTCAGCACATACTTGAATTGGGTGATGAGACAGAAACAGCTGATCATTAAGGTGAGCAGTTTGCAAACATGGTAAAGTCAGACAGCCTTTCCCTTTTCGCAGCTGAAAGATTTGTCACATGCAGCCCATTAACTTAACCAAGGTATTGTAGTAATGCAATTTGTGATTAAGCTTGGTTACACTTGATTTAGAATCGAGATGAACAAGAGTGTAGATAAAGTACAATCAGACCAGTTCTGCCACAGCATTGCTCATTTTTCATCACATTTAGCCTAAAAGAGCTTGTAGCAATACACATTATATATAAGCCTGGTTACTATTGATCAATAACCGAGACGAACAGTATCGAACAGTATGTAAACAATGTACAAACAGACTGCTTTTCCTACAGAATGTTGTAAACCATGATCAGATTCAGCTTATATAATCGACAAAGAGATTGTAGCAATATTATGCACATTTTTTTCACAACTGTTCAGTAATTGAGACAAACAAACAAGGTAATATCTTAAATGAAAGAGGCATGATGGTCCTTTATTGCTCACCTGTGTCCAATTGCTCAAGTTCAATAACTATACATGTAGTTGTTTTTATTTCAAAATCAGGCAATGGATTGTAAGATTATCAAAGCTGTGACACACTATCTTGCAGACATGAAAATATGCCTATTTTGGCCCCCATGCCTATAGAACCCATGATTTTTTGTTAAGGAAAAGAAAGATGAACTATTGTTTATAAATGTTTTGAGAAAGTTTGGTGAAATTGTCTTGAATGCGAGCTAAACACTGATGTAGGGTAAAAAAATCTGTTTCAACCTCTGACCTTGACCTTTTTCCCAGTGACCTCGAACCCCATCCAGTGGTGGAGATCCATGCAAACTACCTACATTTAAAACATCTTAGATATCAGTCAAGCAAAGAAGGCACCATGGTAAGAAATAATAGAAAACAAGAACTGTCACTGTAAGATGACAAGGCCCCCGAAAGTGATGCTTTGATCTGAGAACCAGTCATTCAGTGGTCAAGGTCAAATAAATACAGGTCAGTGGGAAGGTCTTATCCAAAGGATGTTGCCTCCAAGTATGAAGTAAATCCACTTAATAATAAGAAAGTTATGGGCAATGTTAAAGTTTTTGGACAATTGGATCTTCAATGTGAAGGGCATTCAGGGGTCAAGGTCAAATAACTATAGGTCAGTGGGATGCCCTTGTTCAAAGGGGTGTTATGTACAAGTATGAAGTATATCCAATTACTAAATTGGAAGATATGGCCAAGTATTAGTTTTTGGACAATGGGATATTCAGGGGTCAAGGTCAAACAATGAAAGGTCTGTGGGATGGTCTTGTCCAAAGGGATTTTGTGTCCAAGTATGAAGTAAATCCACTTAATAATAAGGAAGTTATGGGCAATGTTAAAGTTTTTGGACAGTTGGATTTTCAAGGTGAAGGTCATTCAGAGGCCAAGGTTCAACAAATATAGGTCAGTGGGAAGGTCTTGTCCAAAGGGGTGTTGTTTCCAAGTATGAAGTAAATCCACTTACTAATAAAGAAGTTTTTGCCAATGTTAAAGTTTTTGGACAATTAGATCTTCAAAGCAAAGGTCAATAAGGGGTCAAGGTCAACTTAATATCGGTCAGTGGAATGGTCTTGTCCAATGGGGTGTTGTGTCCAAGTATGAAGTAAATCCACTCGCTAATAAGGAAGTTATGCCCAATGTTAAAGTTTTCGGACGGACGGACAGTTCAAAAACTATATGCCTCCCTTCGGGGGTATAAAAAACTATTTCAACATTTGTGACCCTGAATGGTAGAGGTACAGTGAATGGTAGAGGTACATGGAAGGTGCCTATAAACCAAATATCTAAAATAGGAAAAGCCCTCTAAGAGAAAGCAGAAAATCAATTATTGCCTTCTGTGATCTTGACCTTCTTACAGACAGGCGGACTGTCTCTGTGGCCGAGTTGATAAGGCGTCCACAAAGGGAGGTCAAAGGTTCGAGTCCTGTCAAGGGCTTGTTCTGATGAGGCTGGTTGGTGAACCACCAGCTAGTTAAAGAATGGTTACTGATTGCCTGGCACAAGAAATCAAGAAGTAAATGTGTACACTAATAGAGGTGTCTCATAAGCCCGGGAGGCTGGCCATTTCAGTAGGCGTGACACTAAAATAAACACTACTTTTACAAAGATTTAAGTCCTTTACAGAAAGATACAATGCATCTTAGAATACACAACCCAATGTGGGATGATTCGAACCCTGAACCTAGTGCATCGAAGGACAGCACTCCAATCACTGAGCCAAAAAATCACTTGACTGACGCAGTTGTCAGAGGTTGTATTTATACAATTATAGGAAGGTACGCACTAGACCGTGACAACCTTGTGGCCTCAAACCATACTTAAGGGTAGACAATGCACAAAACTTACATACTAAATATCTAAGATATCAGGCAAGAATTGAAACTCTATGAGTAGAAGTATGAAAATCTATTTTTAGTCTTTGTGACCTTCACCTTGACCTTAGTATTTGGCACAGATTCATGCCAAGTGGTTTTATATCAAATATCTAAGATACTGGTCAATAAATAAAGGCTCTATGACAAGAAGTAGAAAAATCAATTTTAGCCTCGATGAATTAACCCCACTGACCTCAAACCCCATCCAAGAGTAGAGGACAATGCAAAAAACCTACATACCAAATATCTAGAATATTGACTAAATTGTATGAAAATCTAATTTTATCCTTGGTGACATTGACCTTACCCCCAGTGTTTGGCAGATTCATGGCCATATACCAAATATCTAAGATATTTGTCAATAAATAAAGGCTCTATGACGAAAAGTTGGATAGTGTATTTTCAATCTTGGTGACCACAGGGGCATGGCAATTTTTTACCCTAGGGCCAAGATTTGAACATACTTGGTAGGAGTCCATAAGGCCATGTTACATTGACAACAGTCCAGGGTGTGTGACGTCATTTAGCAACTACTGATGTTGCTCGGGCGGTGCAGATGAGCGAAAATGGGCCACCATTCTAGACGTTTGTCGTAGCGTTGTTGCCAGGTTGTGGAGTCGTTATCAGGAGACTGGAGAATTCACAAGAAGACTTGGGCAAGGTCGTCACTGCATTACAACACCTCGTCAGGACCGATATTTGAGAATTTTGGCTCTCAGAAATCGTCAGTGTACTACTGGCATTGAAACTGACCTCTGGCAAGTTACAGGGGTTCGTGTGTCCGCTCAAACTGTCCGAAATCGTCTTCATGAAGATGGTTTGGATGCCCGAAGACCTACAGAGGACCAATTCTGACCGTAGCTCACCAGAGAGCTCGCTTAGAGTTTGCCCAGGAACACGTCACTTGGCAACTGCGCCACTGGCGATCTGTGCTCTTCACAGACGAGAACCGCAAGGTACCATATTTCGACCTGTGACAGGCGTGTGACGTTTTGGCATCGCCGAGGAGAGAGGTATGCAGAACGTAACATTATTCCATATGACAGGTTTGGCGGTGGGTCAGTTATGGTGTGGGCAGGGATATCCACTGACGATCGCACAGACCTTTATGTGATTCCAGGAGGTAGTCTGGCGGCCTGAGATATCGGGACGAGGTCCTAGAACCAATTGTTAGGCCATTTGCTGGTGCATTAGGTGTAACTTTTCGTTTAGTGCAAGATAACGCTCGAGCACACACTGCAAGAATCATTCAGAACTTCTTTGATGATGAAGGTGTTGAGGTCATTGACTGGCCAGTGAGGTCTCCCGATCTTAACCCTATAGAGCTTGCCTGGGACATGCTTTCTCGTTGACTTTCTTTGCGTCCGATCCTGTGCAGAACGTCCGTGAGCTTTCTCATGCTCTTGTAGCAGAATGGGATGCCATACCATAGGATATGAATAGACGTGCCATCAGGAGCATGCCCAGACAATGCAGAGAGTGCCTGAACGCCCGAGGGGGATACTGGCACTAATTACTGACACTGACTATGAAACGTTTCCAGGCCTGAATCTGCTTTTACATTGACATTGCTTGTTCTCCTGTAAGACCACCATTTAAAAGTTAATTTGATAGTGTTCATAACCTGGACACTGTCTCTGTTCAGGAATGTGCATCTTGGCGATGAAAATGCCGATTTTTTTCTGTAAAAAGAACGATTTTGTTATTTCTGTAAAAGATATTTCATAAATCTACTCAACGCGTATGGTATTTTGTGGATTATATGGGCGCTCCTTTAAGTAATTTGAGCAGTGTATAACGACATTGACGGTTTACGATAGTATCAACAACACGTAAGAATAAAAATGCGATCCTACGAAAAATGCGATCCTACGAAAATTCTAGTGTCCAGTGCATATTCATAGCATCGTGAATGGACTGTATCTTCCCTCTTAAACATTTTTTTTTCTGGAGCGTAACTTTAAAACTATGAAGTGAATTGATGTGAAACTTAAAATATAGATAGATGATGACAAGATGTGCAGTGCCTATGAAACATATCTTTACCCAGGGTCTTTCAAATAGCATGGTCTAGAAACGGGAAATATGCTGTTTCGGCTGATCACATGACTCCATAAAAATGCGACCGCCATTGTTAGGTGAATCACGCTGTTAAAATGTTAAAAAAATATTATTAAAAACTTGTTTCATCGATCGAAAATTTATTGAAAAGAAAGGTAAGTATTATATTTTCACATCATGTATGTATGAAAGCTATTATATTACTGACTTGCGGTTAATTTCGTGTTTTCTTGTTAGCGGTGTCGAGGTAAAAATCTATCACTGACATTAGATTTTTTTTCGAAAAACCAGTGCTCGTTTCGTTAGCGTTTTTTAAGTAATTCCGTATTGTATTATTCAATAAAGATTAATTTCATGTGCAAAAATATTTTTTCCAATCAACTGTGAAAAGATTTTTTCTTTTTTACTCCAAGATTAGAAAATAATGCTAGCTAAATTTGAGCATTTTTTTTATAAATGACGTCATTTTTTAGACAAAGGTATTGCTATAGTCATGGTGCCGGTGCCGTTCCCTTCAGAAAAGTTTAACACTGATCGTAGCTTTTTTATTCCTTGATGGATTATCTTCATACTTGGACACAATAACACTTTGGACAAGACCTTCAAGTAGGCCAGACTAAACTTGACCTTGACTCTTAAATGACCTTCAAATCAAGGTCAAAATATTGAATTTTGCTAAAATTGGCCATAACATTGTTATAAGTAGGTGGATTGTCTTCATACTTGGACACAACAACCCTTTGGACAAGACCTTCAAGTAGACCAGACTAAACTTGACCTTGACTCATAAATGACCTTCACCTTTAAGGTAAAATTATTGAATTTTGCTAAAATTGGCCATAACTTTATTATTAATAGGTGGATTCTCTTCATACTTGGACACAACAACCCTTTGGACAAGATCTTCAAGTGGACCAGATTTTGGCCATAACTTTGTTATTTATGGGTGGACAAAACAACACTTATAACAAAGTCGACATGTTGAATAACTCAGATATGACCATGACCTAAAAACAACCTTGACCGTCAAGGTCAGATGATTGAATTTTGCTTAAATTGTCATAACTTTCTCATTTATTTATGGATTTGATTCATATTTGGACACAACAACACTAATGACAAATCCGACATTCTGATTATTTCAAATTTGATCATGACCTTTCAATGACCTTGACAGTCAAGGTCAAATCATTGAATTTTGTTAAAACTGGCTATATATTTTTTATTTATTGATGAATTTGAATCAGACTTGGACAAAACAACACTTCTGACCAAGCCGACGTGATAAATTATTCAAGTTTGACCTTTACCTTACAATTACCATGACCGTCAATGTCAAATGATTAAATTTTGATAAAATTGTCATAACTTTGTTGTTTATGGTTGCATTTAATTCATACTTGGACAAAACAACAATTATGACAAAACAAACATATTGAATAAATCAGGTATGACCATAACCTGAAAATGACCTTGACTGTCAAGGTCAGGTGATTGAATTTTGCTTAAAATGTCATACCTTTCTCATTTATTTATGGATTTGATTCATACTTTGACAAAACAACACTTGTTACAAATCCGACATTTTAATTGATTCTTTCAGATATGACCTTGACCTTTAAATGACATTGACAGTCAAGGTCAAATTATTGAACTTTGTTAAAACTGGCTATAATTTTGTTATTTATGAAAGAATTTGAATCAGACTTGGACAAACAACAGTTATGACAAAGCCGACATTTTGATTCTTTCAGTTACTTAAAGTTTCTTGACAGTCAAGGTCAAATTATTGAATTTGCTAAACCTGGCCATAACTTTGTTATTTGTGGTTGCATGTTAATAATACTTGGACAAAACACACTTTTTTTGCCGACATGATAAATTATTTAAGTGTGACCTTTACCTTAAAATGACCATGACCGACAAGGTCAGATTATTGAATTTTGCTCAAATTGACATAACTTTTGTATTTATTCATGGATTTGATTCATACTTGGACAAAACAACACTTATAACAAATCAGACATTATGATTCTTTCATGTATGACAAATCCGACATAATGATTCTTTCATGTATCAACTTGACCTTGAAATGACCTTGACGTTCAAGGTCAGATTATTGAATTCTGCTGCAATTTGACATAACTTTGTTATTTATTGTTGGAATTGATTCATACTTGGACAAAACAACACTTATGACAAAACCGACTTGTTGAATAACTAAAGTATGACCATGACCTAAAAATGACCTTGACCGTCAAGGTCAGATGATAGAATTTTTCTTAAATTGTCATAACTTTGTCATTTATTTATGCATTTGTTTTTATACTTGGACAAAACAATACTTTTTGACAAATCCGACATTTTGATTCAAGTTTGACTTTGACCTAAAATGACCTTGACTAGCAAAATTAAATTACTGAATTTTGCAAAAATTCGTCAAAACTGTGTAATTTATGGTTAGACTTTATTCATACTTGGACAAAACAACACTTTAGACAAAACTGACATGTTGAATAATTCAGGTATGACCTTGACCCTAAAGTAACCTCGACAGTCAAGATCCCATTATTGTGTATTGCTTATATTGTCATAACTGTTGTTTATTTATGGATTTGATTCATACTTTGATAAAACAACAAAACTGACATTTTAATTTATTTAAGTATGACCTTGACCTTAAGATGACCTTGACATTTAAGGTCAAGTTATTGAATTTTGCTTGAAATAGCCAAATTTTTGTTATTTTTTGTTCTTTTTTAATAATTCTTAGTCAAAACAACACTCATGACAAAGCCTACATCTTATATTATTCAAGTATTCACCTTGAAATTACCTTGACAGTCAACTTCAAATTATTGAATTTTGCTAAAATAGCCATTTTTTTTATTTACGGACAAATTTGATCTATACAGGGACTGAAAATAAAACAAACGTGTTGAACAATTCAAGTATTTCCTTGACCTTTAAATGACCTTGACATTGCTTAACTTAGCTATATCTTTGTTGTTAATGGATGTAGTGTCTTCATGCTTGGACATAACTACCTTTTAGACAATACCTCCAAAGAAGGTTTAAACTGAACTAAACTTGACCTTTAAGGTCAAATTTCTGAAAATTGGCCATAACTTTGTTATGTATAATTATATTTCCAATTGATGTTTCATTTGAAATCCCTTCACGACAATGTGCTTCTTCTGATGTGTTTGCCTTTTGAAATAGGAAAAAGTCTAGCGTGGTCCCAGCTTGCGGTGGCTCTTGTTTACTAACCATATTGATTTCGCAGCTAATTTCAGACTAGGACACAAACTCTTTACAAATGTCTATCTTTTTTCTTTAAGTTAAACAATTTTTATAGTTAACCATGTTTTTGTATTTTCAATTCTTGCTTTTGTTTGTATATTTGAGAAGCTTGAATATGGTCATTTTTTGGCTGAATGTTTTAGTAAATTTTCTCAGTATCTTGTCATACAGGTAGCTTGATATTCATTGCTGATTGTTTAATTGGGCTAGATTTTTAATTTTTTGCAACTGCATCAGACTGAATTGGTTTCTTTAAAAGTGTTTTGGACATTTAGGTTAAATCGAAGGAGTACTCCAAACAAAGATACTTCAAATTTGGAGTGGTGTGTTTACATTTGCACAGGATATTTGAAAGACCCTGATTTGCATCACTTAGTATGTTGATTATAGTGTTTATCTTATTATTTCAGAAGTTATACCAGAGTTAAGTGATGACTTCTTCAGAAGATGTTTCTATTCAGGATTTTTGATGTAAAATGAAGATGAACGTTTGGAATCTTCTTGCTTTTTGAAAGACCCTGCTTTACCATAATATGTTTTTGAGTTATTTCCCCTTTTCTTATTTTATAAATAATATTTGTCAGACCATAACTTGAACACTTTAAAAGGAATCGATTTCAAACTTAAAACAAAGATAGATGATGATAAGAAGTAGAATTGCATTGCATGAGAACCATAACACAATCGGGTCGAATTTTCAATTATCTCCCTTCCTTATTTATTTTTTTTTGTCTGGAGGATACCTTTATGAATATGAAGTGAATTGATGTGAAACTAAATTACAGATTGCTGGCGAAAAAGGATTTGTATTGCCCAAAAAACATAAACCTAACTTACTCAGGTTTTTAGTAAACTCGCCCTCTTTTATTTCAATGAATTTTTATCTGAAACATAACTTGAAGACTATAAAAGAGATTGTCTTGAAACTTAATATAAAGGTAGGTGGTAAGAAGTAGTGTACTGCACAAAACACCGTAACTCTACCTGGCACCATTTTTGAATTATCTCCCTGCTTAATTTTTTTTGCCCAGAGCATAACTTTTAAACTTTGAAGTAATTAGGTGGCGACAAGGAGAAGTGAAACAGGGGCGGATCCAGGATTACAGGTTGGGGGGGGGGGGGGGGGAGGGCGGAAAATGTTCGGCCCAACTTGTGTCCGTTTTCTTCCTCATTTCAATTGTTGTGTTTATGTTTATGAGTATACTGATTTGGCAATATCACAAGGGCCTCTGATTATTCAATTTAATGTTGAACAATAAATTATACATTATTTAAAGACGTATTCAAGATCGATCTACAATAACATCTATGGTCCGGGAATTTTAGGGGGCGCCTCCTCCACCCCCCGCCCCACCCCCCCCCCCCCCCAACCGCTCCCCCCCAAGAAGCTTAACTCTACCTTATGTTACCCATGTTTCTTTGGTTTTGTAATATGTATTGTCCATAAAACAACTTCATGAAGGGGATTGCCTTGTACTTAAAGGTATATGGTAGGAAGTACAAGTGCAGTGTGCAAGAAACATATCTGTATCAGGTCTCACATTTTAATAATCTCCCACTTAAAAAATTTTAAGGTATATTAAGTCCATTATTGACCACAGAAGCATAATTTGAACAATCTCTGTAGAGGACCTCTAGGTGAACCTGTATACCGAATATCAAACCCCAAGGCAGTAATTTCAGACAAAATTTTTGAAGTTTTTCCAATATAAGCCTATGTTAATGGGCGGGGCCAATTTTGGTCCATGGGTTATGATTTGAACAAACTTGGTAGAGGTTAATTAGAAGATGTATATACCATTAATAATCTTAGCTCTAGGTCCTGCGATTTCAGAGATTTTCACCGTTAAAATCTTAATTTAGCTCCTGTGCCCCAGATCTGCAATGGATTGTAACCATTGGACTATTTTGATACAGCTTCATGCAAGGAACATTCTAGGCAAGTTTTATTTATTATGACCTGGTTATTTCTGAGGAGATGTAGCGTTGAAACGTTAAGAAATTGTATATGTACATGTTTCACCCCCCCCCCCCCCCCCACCATTTAAGTAAAAATGACCGGAAATTAAAAACTTATTTTACTAGTTCCATACTTGAAATAACATTTTTAGGTCTCTGTGCTTTTCATATAGTTACTTTGTTCAATATTGTATATAAACATTAATTTATAAACAACGATTACAGAGGATTTTGCTCTGAGTATAAATTAACAGACACGAAATGTATATTAATTTATGCAACAAAATTTTGAAAACAGTGTCCACTTTTGGCTTGTCCGTTTTGTTTCATTTATCGTCGGTACTGGTTGCTGCAGAGCTAAGTTATTTTAAGTTATGGGGGATAGTGCAAAATACAGAAAGCATCCCGTTGCAGAGACACCCCTGGTTCTTTTCCATGTTCAGTGTACAAAACTCGATTTTAGCGTCTCATCCGAAAGACAATTAGTACGAGTTATGCCCAATCTGTCATTCGAAATAGTACCATTACGTTGATTAGTTACTTCATATTTGTGATTCTTATTGAATATGAAGTTTTCGTTTATATGTTTTTACATTTGGAATATTTATTGAATATATTTTTTTTATTTTTTATTATTGTTTTGTTATTGTAACTTACTGTAAATTTATTGATGCCTGAATTTTCTATTCATTTGTTTGTTGAATCAGGGTCTTTCAAATAGCATTTGAATTAATAAATTTTGTGAAATTGATCTAAAACCATTTTCTCCCTTTATGTTTCTTTAAATGTTTTTTTTTATTTAGTCTGTTAAAAAAAAACATTTGTTTTATTTCTGAAAATTTGTTTTATTTCATTTACCCAATACCATTAGGCATTTCTTCTTCTTTTCGTGTTTCCTGAAATAGACCATTCAAGCATTTTTTTTATAAACATACAACTAACAATTACTTTATAATAGTTGACTTAAACGCCAATTTTCTTTTTTAATTTAATCTAAAAAATGTGTGTTCATTATTTTCTACATTTTTTCGGCAAAAAAATAATTCAATTAATTCCTATCTTTTTATGATCGGGAGCATTTGTTTATTCTGCAATTTACCAACTAAACTATGATCAGATCAACCGGATTAAATAGGAGGCACCGTAGTCCAGGGGTAGAGCGCAGGACCGAAGGTCGCGGGTTCGAATCCCGTCAGAGGCGAGATTCTCTCACGATCTTCACTTTCCTCCACGCTGCGCGAATACTGGTATGGAACCTAGGAAGCAGTCATCGATAGTGATGAATCTAAGTTAAAGGAACTTGTATCGCAGTCGATGATAAATAAATGAGTCTAAACTAACTGATAAAATCATTGATTCATATCTATTATCGTTTATGATACAGTATTTCCTTCAAAGGAAAAGGGTTCACCAAAGTGTAATTAATTAACACCTTTTCTCTAATCCTATCACAATGAATTATCCTGTATTGTCTGTAATATAATAATGTGCATATAGTGAATAAATATTGTTTAAACCAAAAAATTAAATGCAACTGAAAAAAATCCCGGCCCGCATGGGATTGAACTCGCGACCACAGGTTTACAGCATGTTATGACAACACTCTTATCTATCTATCTATTTGAGCTTATTTATCGTCGGTATCGGTTACCCATATGACCGACGCCCGCTGAAGATATTAGTTATTTTATGTTGTGGGGTAGTGCAAGATACAGAAAACATCCCAGTCCAGAGACAGCCCTGGTTCTATTGCATGCTCAGTGTATAGCACTGATACATGGGACCTCGGTTTAACGTCTCATCCGGAAGTCTTATAGTAATGTTAGTGGAGGAGCGGGGGATCGAACTCGGGACCCCTGGTTAACCAATCTAGCGCGGTACCACTGGACCGCATCCGCTCCTATTGATTCATATTAAACCAAACTAATATTTTTTGTTTGTCTTACTATCATTCATGTTCCCAAGGCTATACAAAGGTAATAATAACTGATAATAGGTTATTATCGATTCTACATGTTTCTATATATGGGGCGAGTTGATAAAAGATTTTACCTGGGGCGACTTGGCCTGGCACAAGTTGACTTGTCATCAAAAATTCAATATACAAGATTTAGTTCTGATCATGGTCAAAGAAAAAATGCCATTCTTTCATTCTTTAGATCGAGAGGTTTGTGCACCCCCCTTTTTCCAACCACCAAAAACAACAACAACAACAACAGCATACAAAAGAAAACGCTTATTTATTTTAAAGCTCACAGAATGTTTTAGCTTTCACCCCTCGAAATGTTGACAAGCCATGATTTCCATTTTAAAAGAACCAAAAAAGAACCAAGAACCTCTCCAGGGCCTCTGACATACATGTATTGACCTAATTTTACTTCAACCATCCTGTCTGGAAAGCCAGGTAAAACCTTTCGTTATTTTGTAATAATCAGTAATTTCAGGATTTAAACTGGTCTGAACATATTAATATTACTATCTCCTCTTAGGCCAATAATTCTCTTAAATTCGCCGATTACAAATAAAAAGCCTATAAAACCTATGTCCGTCCGCAGCTCGAGTGTTCAACCGTCCAGCAACCCTAGATACAAAGTATCTTTAACAACTTAAATTGTACAAGCAGTGTAACCCAGATGATTAACCCCCTCAACTGGCATGACGCATACAATCTTCTTTCCCCTATCCTCATAAAATCCGAAATAATCTTGTTATGTGTCGACCATTACTATCTTACCCCGACCAGAAACCTGAAAAATTTAATTCCACAGTCCTGCGCCCAATACCTTATGAACTCCTTCCCCCGAGAAATCAGACTCTGGTATGGTCTTCCCTTCTTTGTACAGTCTAGTACAGTCCCGGCTTTAACTGCTTCAGCGACCGGCAACTGCAACCCCAAAATAACTTCATTCACTTTGTTTTAACCTAGCATTTGTAGAATACTGCTCGCATGTAATGAGGTCTCATTTTCAACCCTGCAAAGACTAGCGCCTTCCAGTCATAATCGAATATCAAGTTCTTATTACTGCCAACAGTCCATTCTGACTATACTTGGCAAGCAAGTTCTTGCAACTTACTTCTTCCTGGGTTCAAACCAGTTCTCGCGCCGAAAGTGAGGAATGTAGAATGTCACTGGTGGGATTCGAACCAGCAGCCTCCGGATCAGGAGTCCTGCGTTAAAATCACGGTGCGTATCCATATCGGTACCCTCTTTGCGAAATATACTGAAACGTTACGGCTGTTTTTTTATTTGTCTAGTTTTCAATTACTGCAACTCAACAATAAGCTACACAATGTCGAGATATTTTGCCTCGCCCACGGCCTTGGCATTTTATATAGGCTGAAATGAACAAGTGGTTTTGGTTATATTCACACCATACGTATTACATGTATTCATTTATATATTTTCTTCAGAAAAATGGCAAAAAAATATTCAAAGACACTGTTTTTAAACTGTTTTCTATTTATAGTACTGATCTTGCTTTATTCTATTTATAAGTCGTGTACATGTACGTAGATGAAACTGCTAAATTCATTGTAGTTTTTATTTCAATTTTTATTCACAAGTGAAAGTCGATATACAAACTGCAAACAAAACTGCTTTAAATCCAGAAATGTTCTTTACATCCTGAAAATTTAGAATCGTTGACAAAATTAGACTGCCGCGTGGTGGGTAAGATAGCGTTATACTATCGCGAGATTTTACGCTAAGTAGCTCTATTTATACATATATTAATTTGGTTAAACACAACTAAGTAAAATTTCACTGTATTTTGATTAAATGGGTATAATGTACTCACAGAGAGCTTTTTAATCTTAAGTCGTATGTTTCAGTGCGTCCGCGCATCACCCGTCATGAATTTTCATTATCATATTACATCGCGTATAGCACTGGATTGAATTGCTTGAAGCGTCAGTGTAAAGTAAGCAAAAAAGCATAATAGGAGAACAACTCAAACAGAATGGCACAATAGCAGAAAAACTCCAGCAGAATGGCACAATAGCAGAATAACTCCAGCAGAATAGCAGAACAGCTCTAGCAGAATGGCAGAATAGCAGAACAACTTCAAAAATGACAAAAATTCTAATTGATTTTTTAGATATCCTTCGACTGTCTGTCCCTCTTTCCGAGTATTCGTTCGACTGTCAGTAATCTGGATCCCGCGATAACAAAAACCGTATAAGTTGAGTTGATGAAAATTAGTACATAGCAAAATGGAAATTATGAAAGTTATTTTGTTTTTATCCGCGTATCAAATTTATAGTTGCTATGGTAACAGAAACAGTAAAATACGGCTTTAACAGATAGATATTTTTATCACTAAAAACCTATACCAGGTAGTTTACTGAAAATTAGTATGTAAATAGATGAAAATACGGAGATAAAGCGTTTTGCTTTCCCCCCTCTTATTCGTAATATAAGCCTGTCAGCCAACATAGGAACTAACAAAAATATTTTAAAAATTTAGGAGAAAAACTTCAGCAAAACAACAGAATAGTAGAACAAGTTCAGCAAAATGGCAGAATCACTTTTATATGTTGAATGAAAACCTTCAGCAGTATAGCAGAACAACTCCAGCAGAATAGCAGAAAAACGCCAGCAGAATAGCAGAACAACGCCAGCAGAATAGCAGAACGGCAGAATAGCAGAACAACTCCAGCAGAATGGCAGAATAGCAGAGCAACTTTCAAAAAGACAGAATTTTAATTGATTTTTACGGATATCTTCCAACGTTTGTCCTCCATCTGTCTGTCTTTCCGTCTGTCGTTCCGACTCTCTAGAAATCTGGATCAAACAATAATATAAAAACCGTGTAAGTTAAGTTGATGAAAATTGATATATGAATACATTGCAAAATAAAAATTATGAAAGGTACTTTGTTTTTATCCGCGTATCAATTTTCTGGTTGCTATGGTGACAGAAACAGTAAAAATACGACTTTAAGAGATGGACCTTTTATTACTCAAAAGTTATAATAGCAAGGTTACTGAAAATTCCTATGTAAATAGATGGAGATTATGCGCTTGACTTTGTTTTATTTTCCCTGGTTTGTGAAATAAGTCTAACGGCCAACATAGAAACTTAAAGGATATTTTTTTAAATCTAGGAGAAAATTTTCAACAGAACTCCAGCAGAACAGCAAATTAGTAGATCAATCCAGCACAATAGCAGAAACCCTTTTATCTGTTGAATGAAAACCTTCAGCAGAATAGCAGAATCACATTAATCTGTTGAATGAAAAACTTCAGCAGAACAGCAAAATGGCAGAATAGCAGAACCCTTCTAGCAGAATAGCAGGAACAATTCCAACAGAAGTTCATTCCGTTTATTAAATGCATGTTAGAAATGAGTAGCATTTGCTTTTATATATTAAACTTGTTTAATGAACGGTTTCTAACATATGACCAATTCCCAAGCGTATATTGGTATATGCTCAAGAAATGGAGCACGTCTCCAACAGTTTTGGCATATGTTACAATATCTTTCTTCACTAGCTGCGTTTGTATATTGGATTTTTTTCAGTTTCTTGCCAGTGATAACCAGTTCTTAAACTTACATACTAATGCTGTAATTTACAGGTTTTTATGACATCTAAATATTTTTCATGATTCAACTCTCTTTTAAAGTCAATGTTGATCACAATCACCTTAAAACACAAGAAACAGCAAATTCCTCATTCCACAATCAAAAACACAACATCACATGAACTCATTCTTCCCAAGGACTTTACGACTCTGGAACGAATTACCGACCGAGATTAAGGCCACCCCAACTGTGCCAGCTTTTATCAGTGGACTAAACAAGTTTTATAGATTTTAAAGTACTTAAAATAAATGTTTAAGTAAGATCTTCAGTTAAATCTTGTTTTCTTTGTTATTAACTTTTATAATTTTAAATGTTCCTGACATGCGCCTGCCTAGTATAGTCAGTATTGACTTTTGGCAGTATTAAGTTGAAGTTGAAGTTGAAAGTCAGTATTTAATTTGAATCTATTCTAACGTAACATTTTTGGCATATATATAGCTTTCATTCTACGTATTAGTTCACGGATAATATTTTGTTCATTTCTTTTACTTGACTTATCCTAGCAAACATTTTCTTATAACTGTCACCGATTATATTTACAATTTCAATCACTGGTAAGCATTATATTGTAATATTTTTTGACAGTTCAACATTTTGAGAATTTTTAGCAAAACTGAGGGATACCTCGCACCAAAATTTTAAACATCTTTTGACTGATTCAGTTTACAAGGGATGACCAGTATAATCAACGACTACAGCAGAATTTGACGTTTTTAGTCCTTTTACATGCTGTGAAGCAAATTAATGGTAATCGTCTTTAATGTCGTTTGTAGATGTGATTTATAGCTCACCTGAGCACAAAGTACTGACAATTGTTTCAAATGACATCTTCTCTGAAACCAGCTAGCAAAATTTTATAATCAAAGTTTACAAAAGACTGATGGGTAGATTGTCTTTGAGTCTGTAAGCTCGGCCACGTTTTGTAGGTCCACTTTTGCGATAAAAAGTAAAAAAAATGATAGATAAAATATACTACCTGAGTATAACAAAATAAAATAATTAAAAACAAATGATCAAAGCAAAACATCCGTTGCTCTTTATATCCAAAATGTTGAATTGTTGCTTAACTTTTTTTTTTAATCTTCTAATCAAAAAGCATCGTTTCGTAACTATGCCATCCCATACCCTGACTGAACATGAGTACGCTAGCAGGCGATGAGAACAACTTCTATTCTAAAAGTTTCTATGACTTTGATTCACTGCGCTACATAAAACAATTGGCAGAAAATTATAAAAATAGAAAATAAAAAAAATTCTCTCATATCAGGGTAGTTAGAAACGCTTTGAATTAGGTAATTATTATATAGCTAAATATGATCTTTCTAATCTTTTTATTACGTATATATTACTTTAATTGTCTGAATAGATAGAACTATTTGTTTTGGTGGTACGTAGAAAATTCTGGTCGTTTTAAACTGATTTGCAGTAAGCTCGGTGTCGTTTATAACATTGGATCAATTGTGTGACAATCGAATGGGATGTTCTTTACATGAAGCTCTATCAAAATTGTTTAGATGTTTCCAGTCGTTTGCAGATCTGGACCACAGGAGCTAAAATAGTTTTAAAAAGTGGAAATTTCAAAATTCTTCTTCTCCGAAACCAAATTTAATGAGCTTAGATATTTGGTATGTAGCATCGTCAAGTGGTTCTCTACCAAGTTTGTTCAAATTACGGCCTTTGGGTCAAAACTGGCTCCGCTCTAGAGGCAACGTGATTTCACATTGGTTTATACAGGGAAACTTTTAAATACTTTCTTTATGGCCCCTGGGTCAAAATTGGCTTGGCCAAAGGGGCCATGTGATTTTCCATAAGCTTTTATAGGGAAATTTTGAAAATTTTCTCCTCTGAAACCACAAGGCTCAGGGCTCAGATATTTGGTATGCATCATTGCCTAGTGGACTTCTACCAAGTTAGTTCAAATCATGACACTAGGGTTAAAGTTGGCCCCATCCCATTGGCAACATGATTTTACATGGGCTTATACTTTGAAAATCTTCTCCTCTGAAACAACAAATCCTAGGACCAGATTTGGTATGCCGCATTGTCAAGTGAACCTCTACCAAGTTTGTTCAAATCTTGACTGGCCCGGTCCAAGCCACAATATGATTTAACAAAGGCTTATATAGGTAAAACTTCAAAAATTTTCTTGTCTGAAACTACAATGCCTTGGGATTTGAAATTTGGCAGACAGTTTCACCTAGAGCTCCTCTCAAATATTGTTTAAATTATGCTCCTAGGATCATTAATGGCTTCGCTCTGGGATCACCTGATTAAATAATGGCTTATAGAGGGAAAATTTGAAAATAATTATTCTCCTATTAAACCATAAGGACTAGGGCTTTGATGTTTTACATGGAGCTTTATCTAGAGGTCCTCTAACAAAACTTTTGCTCAAAATTGACACCGCCACAGATGTCACTTGATTTTTGTAAAGACTTACATAAGAAAAAACTTTTAAAAATCTTCTTGTCAATAATAACAAGGCCTAGTGTTAAGATATTTGATGTTGCCTAGTAGATCTCTACAACTTTTGTTCAAATCTTGGCTCTGGGGTCAAAATTGGCCTTGCCCCCTAGGATCACCAATGATGAAATAAATTTTTAAACTTTTCGTCATAGAGCCTTTATTTTTTGACACATATCTTAGGTGATTAGTATACAGGCACCTTGGATCAATCTCTGTAATATTTGTTGGCGTCAAGGTTGTCCTTTTCTCCATAGAATCTTTATTTATTGATCGCTATCTTAGATATATGTTGTGTTGGTAACTTGCAAGGAACCCTACCCATGGATGGGGTCGGAGGTAGGTCATTGGGTCTATTTCAATGTCACTGAGGCGAAAAAAGATTTTTTACTTTTTTGTCAAAGATCGTTTATTTATTGACTGATATTTAAGATATTTTGTTTAAAGATACGTTCCATGAGCTTCTTCCATTGGGAGTCAGGGTCACTAGTGCTAAAAATGGATTTGTCTACTTAGCCGTATGGAGCCTTTATGTATTGACTAATATCTAAGATATTTGGTATGTAGGTTCCTTGCATGACCTTAGATGGTGTTTGAGGTCACTGGACCAGGGTCAAGGTCATCAAGGCTAAACAATTCTACTTTCTGTCATAGAGTCTTTATTTAGTGGCCGATATTTTAGGTTATTGGTTTACAGGCATCTTCCACGAACCTCTTCCATTGTGGGTCAAGGTCACTTATGCTAAAAATTGATTTGTCTCCTTTATTTATTGACTAATATCTTAGATATTTGGTATGTACTTTCCTTGCATAATTTCTATCCATAGTGCTGTTTGAGGTCATGGACCAAGGTCAATGTCGTCGAAGCTAAAAAAATCAGTTCTGTCATAGAGTCTTTATTTATTGATCGATATTTTAGATATTTGTTTTATACACATCTTCCACGAACCTCCACCATCTGCTGTGGTAAACGTCAAGGTCACCGAGGCTAAAAGTTTTTTTGTTTTACTTTTCGTTATAGAGCCTTCATTTTATTGACCGATATCTTAGATATTTGTTATACAGGTGCCTTACATGGACCTCTGCCACTGGATGGTGGTTGAGGTCACTGGTGACTGAGAACACCGAGGCTAACAGAATTTTTACTTTCTGTCCTAGAACCTTTATTTATAAACCAATATGTTAGATATTTGGTTTATATTCAACTTCCATAAACCTCCACTATTCATTGTGGTCAAGATCAAGGTCACCGAGAAAGAAAATAGAAATTTATACTTTCTGTTATGAAGCTTTCATTTATTGACTGACATCTTAGATATTTAGTATGTAGGTACTTTGCATAGACTTTTACCCTGGATGGGTGTTTGAGGTCACTGGGGTCAAGGTCACAGAGGTTAAAAATACATTTTTCTACTTTTTGTCATGGTGTTAAACTCCCGTTCCATTAAATTTCAACAAAACTTTCTTAAAACATTTATAACTAGAAATGGGTTTTTGATTGAACAAAAACATATGTCTCCCCCCAGCCAGCTGCTGCAGGCAGTACTGAGTCAGACGATTGTAAAATTTGACAATTAACCTCCAAGTGTGACCTTGACCTTGAGACACCACACCCGCAAAGTGGTTTCTGCATGTCGCCTTGAGGAGGTGAACATCTGACCCAAGTTTCATAAAAATCCTTCAAGGGCTTTTGAAGATACAGAGTGGACAAGATTTTGTGGCAATTGACATTTAACCTCCAAGTGTGACCTTGACCTTGAGACACCACACCCGCAAAGTGGGTTCTGCACGTCGCCTTGATGAGGTGAACATCTGACCCAAGTTTCATAGAAATCCTTCAAGGGCTTTGGAAGATACAGAGCGGACACGATTTTGTGGCATTTGACATTTAACCTCCAAGTGTGACCTTGACCTTGAGACACCACACCCACAAAGTGGGTTCTGCACGCCGCCTTGATGAGGTAAACATCTGACCCAAGTTTCATAAAAATCTAAAGAGGCGTATATTTTCGTGTCTGCATTATATTGATTTCACAGCTTTGATAATTTAACAAACCACTTTCCTGATTTCAAAATAAATTATCAAACTATAATTATGAAGCTTGAGCAGAGACTCAGGTGAGCGATTAAGAGTCATCATGGCCCTCTTGTAATAGAAAAGTATATATCTATTTACAGAGCCGTTTCAAGGATTCCTGAAAGTTGTCTTTGAAAAGAAAGATAAAACACACTTAAACACTACAGGTAAAACATTTATTAGACACTCTTTTATAATAATTGTTTTGCATGTACTTTTTGCTAA
Organism: Cyclina sinensis; assembly: GCA_012932295.1. Taxonomy (NCBI): domain Eukaryota; kingdom Metazoa; phylum Mollusca; class Bivalvia; order Venerida; family Veneridae; genus Cyclina; species Cyclina sinensis. The sequence continues at coordinate 36,921,071 of JAAONU010000015.1, read as the reverse complement.
CCTGGACAAAAATGTGTCATTGTGAGCTATTGTGATCGTCCTTTGCCCTCCGTCTGTTGTTGTCCGCTGTGCATGTAAGGAGAATACTCATAAAATTTTAGAAGGGAATCTTCACAACTTTCAAAGTTATGCCGTTTTCATTAAGAGTACAACATTTGTGACGTTCTTTTGGCGTCCTTTTTCAACCAGTAGCGTTATTAATTGGATAGTTAAATAAACAGGTAATAAAAGCTTTAAGATTTGACAAAAGAAACCAAGCATCTTCTTTAAACTTTCTGTTTTATCTAAAAGTATTTCTGTATGTCTTGTACTATTCTAGCTTGGGTTGTTAAACATGTTGCCTAGCAACCAAAAAAAATTTAATATTTACCAATTTGTTTAGGTTTCAGTGTCAATTTTTTTTTATTGAAAATGTACATGATTATATTTACTTCATTTTCTTGAAACAGAATGTTTTACGCTTTTTCTCCATGAGTTTATATGCAAAATGTTTGGTAATTCAGAAAGACCAATGTCTTTATGAAATGTCTTTACATACATTCACTGACAGACTGATAGTAACTAAAACAGCTTTGAGATAAAGAGGAAGACTAAAGGCCCATAGATTTACAACATTTATATTTATGTGTTACAACGTAGGTACAGACCTAAGTAATAGTATGCAGTCCAAGTTTTCTTTCAGATTGAATGAAAATAAAAAAAATAGAAACTTCATAGTCTTGTTACCTAGCAACCATAGTATAATATATCATACTAGGCTCAATCTTTGTTTAAAATACCTAGTCTATGTGACATTATATTTTGTTTGAAATACTAAAAGAAAGTAAATATGTACCTTACACTTTGGAACAGGAAGTTACATGTCACAAAATCATAAAAAATTTGCTGATAGTACAATAAATTGTTGAAAGGAAACAAGAAAAATATAAACAGGAAAATAAAATTCAGTTCAACTTTTGAATAATTAAAAACTTATACTCTAAAAAAAATACAAATTTTTGTTTGCTTAACATCACATCTTGTGTTAAATGATTCCTTTAGATTGTGATTTTCATCAAAAGGTTAAGACATACTTGGATAGTTGCTATTAAACAGCTATTCTTAAAACTAAAAGCATTGCTAAGGAACCACTCTTTAATTTCATTTCTTTTTAATTGTTCAATTTGGTTTTATATATATAACATACTGAATTAAGCTTAATATATGAAAAATACAAGTCTAGTTTTAAAATGCACTAAACAACTAAATGAATCAGAATCAATAACAAATTAGAGAGATATACATATAAGGGAAGTATGTAGTACATCATTAACATTTTTAGACTGAAAAAAAAAATTATAATTATACAATAGCCATTCCTGCAGAACATATATCTTTCACCTTTCCCCCACCCCACCTTTTTTTTTTTTTTTTTTTGTTTTTGTTTTTTTTTTTTTTTTTTTTTTTTTTTTGAGGAAGTCTTTTTATGTATAAATCATTTTATTAATTTTCTTGTCAAATAAACTTCTAAAAGGGGTTGTTCCCCTTTGAAAGTGCTTTCCCTTTCCTGGGGTGGAATATATTGTGTTTTTTTCTGGAAAGGCCCTGGTTTATTGAAATATGTTATATATATATTCCTCACGAACATCTTGTTTTATAATCATCTTGAAGATACTGTGATATTCAAACTATCATTCTCATGTCAAAACAGAATTTTCATCACTACGCTTCTGAATAACATTTACATGCAATTTCATTTTACAATGAAAATTAATGTATCTTTCTTTGTCTGTTAATAGACAGACCGATATCCCAAAATTCTTTTCTTACTTCTTTCTATTCATCTGTTCAATTCTCTCATCATATTCAGGCTCCTTCAATCCTAAAAAAATAATAATTACATTTTGATAGACTGGCAACTTGTTAATATTTTTTACATCATAGTTCTACTGAAAATTTACTGTTTAACTTTCAAGCAACTTACAAACAGGAAGTTTTATACCCTTTCCACATTTATGGACCTTTATAAGCAATTGATGATTTGAATATTTATATATGAATGTTTATACTTTCTCTAAAAGTTTTTTTCAGTCTTTCAATTGTTCAAATTGTGTTCATGGGAACAATTATTGGTATCGCCTGATGTGTTTTAAATTGAAATACGAAAGAAAATCGTTAAAAAAATCCGAAAACACAAGGTCAAGCGTTCCGAATCATCCACGAATCATTGTCTAAGGACCTCTACCAAATCTACCAAGCTAGCTTCTTCAATCTATATAGTTTTGGTTATTATTCGCTCTACCATGTGAGAAACTATTTTCTAGGTATATGGAGAATCTTTATGAATCTTACCATAAGGCTAACACGCCCGAATGAAAATATTTTAAGCATAAACTTGGCTTTCATTAATTCGTCATTGACTGTATGTAAAAAGAAATGTGTACATTGTGTTACGTTCTATTATTGTATAAATACAACCTCTGGTAACTGCATCGGGGAATCATTTTTAGCTCGACTTTTTTTTGAAAAAAAAATCAAGTTATTGTCATAGTCATGGTGTCGTTGCCGTTACCGTTGCCGTTCACGTTCCCGTCCGAAAACTTTAACATTGATCATATTTTTTTTTTATTCCTAGATGGATTATCTTCATACTTGGACACAACAACCCTTCTGACAAGACCTTCAAGATGACCAGACTAAACTTGACCTTGACTCTTACATGACCTTCATATTCAAGGTCAAAATATTGAATTTTGCTAAAATTGGCCATAACTTCTGTATTAGTAAGTGGATTCTCTTCATTTTTGGACACAACAACCCTTTGGACAAGACCTTCAAGCTGACCAGACTAAACTTGACCTTGACTCATAAATGACCTTCATATTCAACGTCAAAATATTGAATTTTGCTAAAATTGGCCATAACTTTATTATTAAAAGGTGGATTCTCTTCATGCTTGTACATCTTAGATCCGCGGATCTAACTTAGATCCGATAATTAGTCATACCGCTTCGGAACCGGTGAAACACCGGAATTGGCGAACAAACTGTGGACGTTTCTAAATCGTAACGACTGAGATATCCTTACTGTTCCATCGACTGAGAGGGTACCGCCTTTTCTGCCAATGGGCGTGTTTGGGGGGTGGAATTATGTAAAACGTGTTTTCTTCGCGATAACATTAGCACAGAGTTGCTTTCTTTGATTCTAACCAGTGACGGGATTGATCTACCCATACGGAGAATTAATTGCCTTTTCTGATCCTAACCATTGAGAGAGCTTCCTTTTCTGTTCCTAACCATTGAGACAACTGCTTTCTCTGATCTTATCCATTTAGAGAGGACTGCTTTCTCTCATCCTAACCAGTGAGAGAGCTGTTTCCTCTGTTCCTTACCAGTGAGAGAGAAACTTTCTGTGATCATAACGAATGAGGGGATTGCCTTCTTCTTATCCTAACCATTGAGAGAGCTGCCTTCTCTTATCCTTACTATTGAAAGACTGCTTTCTATGTTCCAAAGCAATGAAAGAACTGCTTCTTCTGATTCTAACCATTGAGAAGATGGCGTTTCTCATCCTATAACCATTGAGAGGACTGCTTCCTCTGATCCTAAACAGTGAGAAAATTGCTTTCTCTGATCCTAACCATTCTGAGAGGAATGCGTTTCTTATCCTAACTAGTAGAGTTATGATCACAATAAGCAACTCTCTCACTAGTTAGGATAAAGTACGCAGTCCTTTCAATGGTTAGGATAAGAGAAACCAGGGCTCTCAGTGGTTAGGGTCAGAGAAAGGCAGTCCCCTCAATCGCTTTGTTCACAGAAAGCTTCTCTCTCACTGGTTAGGATCAGAGGAAACAGCTCTCTCACTGGATACAGGGTCTCAATTAGGCCCTGCTGGATAGGCTGAGAGAAAGCAGACCTCTCAATGGTTAAGAACAGAAAAGGCATCTCTCTCAATGGTTAGAATCAGAAAAGGCAGTTCTCATTGTTAGGATCAATCCTCTCACTTGTTAAGATCAAATAAAGCAACTCACTCACTAGTCATGAAATTTGTTTTCTATTTCATGCTTCTCGATGGGGACGGTATAAAACGCTGACGCGAAACGCTGACAATATACAATAAGAGGAAAAACGCTGACGATATAGATAAAGAACAATTTTAGAAAACGCTGACAACATAGATATAGTATGTTAATAGAGTTTCTACGCTGTCATATATATAAATTAACTGATGTATTAAAACCAGTACTGATCCTTTAAAAAAAGGAAAATATCATTTGTTGAAATAAGAAAATGATAAAAAATGAAGAGAGAAAAAATGAAATTTGAAAAACAAAGTCGCTCACTTAGTTCAAAGTGATTTTTAAACAAATTTTGAATGAACTTAAGAATTTGCTTGTTGTATAATTGGCAATTAATGATTTCATTACCTTTTAAAAATATTTGTCAACTTTGAGGAAAGAGGAAAAACGTTGACGATCTAGAAAAGGTACAATTTTTTTGAAAACGCTGACAACATAGATATAGTATGTTAATGGAGTTCCTTCGCTATCATATATAGTAAAAATAACTGATGTATTGAAAATCAGTTCTGAGATTTCAAAAATGGAAAATATCATTTATGAAAAAAAGATAATACTAAAAAATGAGGAGAAGAAAAAGAAATTTGAAAAACAAAGTAGCTCACTTGATTAAAAGTGATTTGGAATAAACTAAAGTATTTGCTAGTAGTGGTATTGGCAATTAAAAATTTAATTACCTTGTAAAAATATTTGTCAATTTTGAGGTAAGAGTAAAAACGCTGACGATATAGAAAAAGAACAATTTCAAAAAACGCTGACAACATAGATATAGCATGTTAATGCAGTTTCTACGCTGTCATATATAGAAATTAACTGAAATATTAAAAATCAGTACTGATCCTTTAAAAAGGGAAAATATCATTTGTTGAAATAAGAAAATGATTAAAAATGAAGAGAGAAAAAATGAAATTTGAAAACCTTTTAAAAATATTTGTCAGCTTTCAGGAAAGAGCAACGCATCATTAGGAGCGGATGTGGTCCAGTGGTAACGCGCTGGACTGGTAAAGCAGGGGTCCTGAGTTCGATCCCCCGCTCCTCCAATAACATTACTAATAGTCTTTCGGATGAGACTTTAAACCGAGGTCCCATGTATCAGTGCTATACACTGAGCATGAAAAAGAACCAGGGGTGTCTCTGGAATGGGATGCTTTCTGTATCTTGCACTACCCCCACAACATAAAATAACTAATCTCTTCAGGGGGCGTCGGTCATATGGGCAACCGGTACCGACGTTAAATAAGCTCAAATAGATAGATAGACATCATTGAGGGAAACATTTGTACGGTAGGTCTGGATTCAGCCATGTTTGATGCACTCAGTGGTTGTCGTTAATATTCTAATTATATTATTATTATTTAGGCGGGGCTGAACAAGGAGGCGGGGCTCCCTCATTCGGTAGGGCTTTACCTCTCTCAATCGTTAAGATTTAGCCTTTCCGACAAAAACTGTAGGGTGTGCCACCTATACAGTATCCTTGGAATTTGGAAAATGGGTATGCATCGAATAACATACGTTTAGAGAAAATTAGTTTAAAAATTATACAATGATACAGTATATATACTACATCTTCAAAAATTAGAACAGTTTGGGTATAAAAATATTACAGGTTTTTATTGTCTGCCATATCATTATCAATGCGGCCGTGACACAAAGATTTGACCGAACTTGTTCATAGCAATTTGGTCAGTCTTAGAAACTTAATCTTAGAAACATCTAGGCTCTGCATGTTAGTTGTTTGGATATTCCAACAAATCTGCAAATGATTGCAAATTATACATCCTTAGCCCCTATCAACATGGTTTCAGGTTAGAAGAAACTCTTAAAAGGTCTAAACCAAAATAAAGCATCTGGTCCTGACCAAATATCCCCAAGGTTACTTAAAGAGCTCCATCAAGAGGTTATTCCCATACTGACCCACATCTTCCAGATCTCTTTAATAACAGGTATTGTCCCAGATGACTGGAAGCATGCATTAATTGCCCCAGTTTACAAAAAAATCCCAAAATGCAAACCCAGCGAACTCCCTCACATGCATAGTGTCCAAGTTGATGGAACACCTATTAGTGTCCAATATAATGTCTTTTTATGATAAGCACAACATATTTAGCCCCTATCAACATGGTTTCAGGTCAAAACCTAGTTGTGAGTCCCAACTAGTAGCTTCTCCCAGGAAATTCATGACAATCTTGAAAGTGGTCAACAAACTGATGTCACAGTCATGGATTTCAGTAAGGCATTTGATAAGGTGGACCATCACAAACTTGTGAGTAAATTAATTGTCAAACCCTTGAGCAGCGTCGAAACATCAGTGCTGTAACCTACTTGTACAAAATCCAAAACAACATTGTCTTTGTTGACCATCAACACCTTACTCAAACAAGAAATCAGAACTACATAATACCTTACTCAAGGATGCAATACCATCAAAATTCTTTCTTTCCTAGGAGCATACATCTTTGGAATAGCCTTCCTCTAACCGTTCAGTCTAGCCCCAGTTTAAACATCTTTACTGAGAGGCTTGACCCATTTTACAAATTCTAATTTGCACACTATGTCTTTTAAATTAATAGTCTTATAAAACTTTTATTCTTTTATCTTTTTAAATTTTCATATAGATAATGTCTTTTATGAACAGTTCCCTGACAACGCGCCTGCTAGTCATAATCAGAATTGATTGCTAAGTAGTATCATGTAGTTGTAGAGGAATGATCTATTGTTTTTCTTTCCATGAAGTGTCACTTCAAACATATACTTACATTGTTTTCAGGTAGCGGTTTGTTGTGATGTTGCAGTCTAGTCCACATGGCGTCACAAGGTTCAAATTGGTCAAAAGGATTGTCACAAGAGGGGCACGCATATTTCTTATACATCATATGTTTTCACCCACAGTGTAGACAACTGAAGGATATTGCACAGTTACTCATTGAAAAATTTAATCAGTCGGGCACAAATTATATCATTGATTTCCATCTTGAGTCTGGTCAAGCAGTATTTATTCCACTTGAAAATGAAACATTTGAACAAATTCTAAGCAGTTCATCAGAATCAAGAGAAATAGTTACAGAAATTCCTGATTCATTTGAAACACTCTTAGTTGCAAAGTCTGGAACTGAAATTGTTTTACTAAATGACACTGATCGTAACACTGTAAGCAAAATATGTTCGTCAAAATTAAAAAGAAAAGTAAGAATTGGAGATATCGAAAAAGGAGAGGTCGGTGAAAATGCTGACAACGAAAAGATTGCAAACAAGAGTGGTCTTGAAGATTCTATATCACTTCATTCCATTAAAAGAAAGCTAGATACAAAAAAAATTTTCAAGGAGAAAATTAAAAAAGAGGTCAAGTGTCTTTTGTTTTATTTTTATCGCCAGCAGAAATGTGGTGTCTCAAGAAAATGCACAGCACCAAATGATGAAGATTTTTCACTTGCTGGAAATGATAAGAATGCTCATTTCAGACAAAAGACAAATAGTATTCAGAAAAGAAATTCTTGGCATCTAGGAGATGTCAGACTCAAGGTCACAGTTTTGAAGGATACTGCAGATGACATAGACTTTAGAGAAAATTATTGGCTAGAAGATGATGTTAAAAGTGTTTCATCTTTAAAAGTTGGCCAGGCAGACATTGGTAGTAATGATCAAATAAAAAAGTATTTAAAGGATATTATAAATATACCACACACAGAAAGACTTGGCATCACAGTTCTGGCTTTCCCTGCAAGAAAAGGGAAATCCAGCAAGTCAGCACAGAGAAGAAATCGAACTCATACCTCTCAGGCGCAGGAGGGGATTCCAGATCAGTTTCCAACTCAAGTTTCAGATGCAGCCACGGAAAACCTTGACCTGCCACCAGCAGAGCTTGTACAAACATCATCCAGATCAGTGTATCAAACATTTGCTACTAGTAATGTCCCAACTCCAACCACTACTTTGACATCCATTGATGCTGAAAGAAGTCTGGTAAATAGGATCCAAGGACAACTGCCAGTAAGTCGCTTCAGCCGACCAGAGCAACCACCACGGCACCCCCAGTATACTGAACAACCTGCAAGACAAAGGTCATTCTCAAACTGGCCAACCACAACTGGCCAAGATCCATCAAGAATGGCAGTCTATGGGTTCTTTTACACAGGTAACTTTGCATCATCTGTTTGCTGCCTTTTGTGTGATGCAAAATCAAATTCATACAGTAGAAGCTTTCTAAATATGGGCAGATGTTTTATAGGCAGTACAGCATTATTTCATATACAGTACAGTATGTGAACATTGGTTTAAGCATTGACTTTCTCTGTAACCAAATTAATTGTAATATGGCTTGTAAGTAAATGTCCTGTTTTGTAAAACTTAATACTCCCTTTGAAGTTGTTGAAGTTTATATGTTTAAATGGCTTTGAAAATGAGAATTTAGTTTAGGACTTTATAGAATTTAAGATTGATTCTTGCCCTTGCAATCAGGGAGACATTTCCTCTGTAACATTGTAGGGAGGGATGACTTAATAAGATGTTTCCAGTGTGGCATTGGTTTGAAGGACTGGACAGCTCCAGATGAACCTCTGTTTGAGCATATAAAACACTCACCAGAGTGCCCATTCTTGCTCAACCTGCTAGGACAGGATTTATTGACTGATTACCGGGTAAGGGGATTTTAGTTTTTTTACTGAAATCATACAGTTAGATCATTTTTCAAAATTGGCAACTTGCCAAAACAAGTAATGTTTGCTATAATGGATCAATTTTACTAAAACTGTTCAAAATTTCTAATTTGAGCTAAGCTGAATGAAAACTTCATTATTGGTGAACATGTCCTAAATGCTCTAAAAATATATATTTAAATGGTACTTGCTTACTGTTTGCTCCCAGTCAGCAAAAGTTTTATAATGGCTTCCCCATTCCTGTTTCAGTGCAAATAGGAGTAAAATCTAGAACAAACTGTGATCTAGAGAAGTAAAATCTAGAACAAGCTGTGATCTAGAGAAGTAAAATCTAGAACAAGCTGTGATCTAGAGGAGTAAAATCTAGAACAAACTGTGATCTAGAGAAGTAAAATCTAGAACAAACTGTGATCTAGAGAAGTAAAATCTAGAACAAACTGTGATCTAGAGAAGTAAAATCTAGAACAAGCTGTGATCTAGAGGAGTAAAATCTAGAACAAGCTGTGATCTAGAGAAGTAAAATCTAGAACAAACTGTGATCTAGAGAAGTAAAATCTAGAACAAGCTGTGATCTAGAGAAGTAAAACGTGTTTGGAAGCACTTGTCTTTATAGTCAATAAAAGATGAAGATTTTTTTCTTTAACAGAACAACCTACAGGGAGGTCAACCAAGACTCGGAACAGGTTTATCTGAGGGTTCTGCAGGTAAGGCAAAAAAATCTGGTATGATACCCTGAAAAGATATTAATTATTTGTAAAAAAAAAAAAAAAAAAAAAAAGATTAAGTATAGAAAAAGGCTTGAATAATCGTTCATTGTTGATTCAGTACTGTATACTTGGCTATTGTATAATTATACACAATATACATAGAATTCAGTTCAATCAATCCTGTATTAAAATTACCAGTTTCATCTCAGAATTCTGTGTTCTGTTTTTTTACTGTTTACTAAAATTGAAGTCACATACATTTATAGTTAGACTGTCTGTGGTACAACCTGTTCAGTGGGAAGACAGCAATTGGTAGCTTCTTACAGGTTCCTCTCACCTAAACATTTCATACACTGTTGTTTTCACCAGTCTGTTTCCTGTACATAGATAATAATATATTGTAATAAAAGTAATGTGAGCTGTCTCAATACTAAAATATACCCCTTGAAGTAACTTGAATATTTATCTCTCAGTACCAGACATTGTGCAGCTGTGTTTTGCATGTTTCTATGCAAAGTGAAAGCACAGCTATTGTTCTTTATTTAGTAGAAAAACAGCAGATAGAGCAATTATTCTTGTTAAGCACATATGTCTCAAAGCATTGAGGCTACAGGGGTGCAACTTTAAGCATGTTAAGCATTATATGAGGAAGACATACGGGTATGTTTTTGGGTGAAAAACAGTCAAAACTTATCAATTTCAATCATTTTCACAAACCTGTTTTCATACAAGGACCTGCTAGTAGGGATGCAGGAAGAGTCCGGAATCCTCAATACACAGATCTAAACGCCAGGTTGAAGTCATTTGCCAAATGGCCGGCCACTCCATTGCAGAAACCAGAAGATCTAGCCAACGCTGGGCTGTTTTACACTGGTAAATTGATAGTTTTCTTGTTTCTGTGTGTGTTCTAACTGAAGTAAAGTTAAAGACTTAAAGCAGCTTACTCTTGTGCAAGATCTGAGCATTTGATTGGCAGACATTTTTTTTATGCACAATAAATGTATACAGCCTGACTTGTTTCTACCGTGATGAGATTTACTTACAAACCTGTTTACCATTAAATGATTTTTTGTTTATCAAATTCATTAACATTTTTTTCTGCTCTAATACCTACATTTTGTTCCAATGTAAACAATTTTTATAAAGTCAACTTTCTCTTTTCATTTTGTGAACTTGATAAAAACCTGTGACAAAACCAGTCTATAAATTTGCAGTCAGATTATTTATTGAGATATAGTTTCTCTTGTTTTATGTTACATCATACAGTTTATTGATACACTTGAAGGTTTAAACATTGTTAAAAAAGATACAGAATGATAATAATACAACAATTATGAAATTATATACACTTATTTTACATTTGTAATATGATATTGACAATTTGTATACAGAAGGCTATTGATCTATAAGCAGAAATCAACTACTTACTTCCAATAGACTAGTCCTAAATTCCAAACTGACTATATTTTCATATATTTTTAACCTGCTGTTTTAGTCGAAATTTATGTTAGTGTGAAGTCAGTTCTATATATATGTTTTTACGTAACAATATTTCAACGAATGGAAAACCAGTTTGGATTGTGAAGAGTACCGGGTATTTTTCATTTACCGTAATAAGGGTTAACCAGAAAGTTTAAATGTTTTTTTAATTGAATGATTTCTTGTTAACCAAATACTAAAGATGTATGATTATTATGGATTTCCACAGGTCAAGTGGTGTAAAATCATGGTCACATTGTCAAATGTTTCTGTGCCATTCTCAGTAGCAAGTCTTAGGAAACACATACATTTTTCCCAATCATCTCCACCATTAAAACTGCAACTTACTTGTTCACACAATACTTTCTGGAATAACTTTTTCCCATCTGTCCATTTCTGTAGGTTGTTACATGGTACAAGTATACTTTTAAGAACTCTTATATAACCCTTGGATCGAAATTTATTTATCTCTGATATTAATAACAATTATCATAACAGTGTTATATTTATGTTATACAGCTCATCGTTTATTTACTTTCGTATATATTTTATCATTTACCATAGATAGACGTAATGATATCTTTTCCGTGAATTCAATGTCTAATCAGGCTACACTTACCTATGTTGAAGATTGTCTATTTTTAATTATACTTGGCCTACTAACTGACTCTTCTAATCAAGGTTTATTAAAGGCAAGCAGGAAGCTATATCAATATCTGATAAAATAATATTATATACTTATTGATTTTCAGTTAAAAAATATGGGTATTGTCTGTTTACTTTAAATTCGTATTTGAAGGGGTAGATTTGAACCCCCCAAAAAGTGCACTAAACAGATTGTTTAAATGAGTGACCTTATTTTATTGATCAAGTGTTGACAAGCCTTTTAAGACTTTTGTATCTCTGGGTTCTTAAAAAGACTTTAGGTCCTCATGAAGAGCTAATTACCATATATACTCACTTTCAAATTGTCAATTTTCTATAACAAGTATAGATCTCATAAGTTTTTGTGCTTCTTTGTATGTTATTAGCTATCTCAGCTGGGATAATAGAAATCAGTTCCACTCAGAAGCACTCATTTTGCATTGAAATTGGCTCTTTGCCAAAAGGTGATACTGAATATTGTTAAAAGAGTTTACTACTAAAGATAAGGTTAAAGAAATGTTATAAGATAATGGCAGATCATATTCATAAATTTTGTCGATTATGCATTAGCTATTTTCAAAAAATCATTGTGGAAATACTTGAGTAAACAGTAAATAATCTGCTTTTATTGTCATTTGAAACAGACAGGCCATTACATGCTATTTTCTCATTAACAGGTTTGTGTCTTAAAGAGACCCCACTACTTATTCAAATAAATTCCATATTAGGATGTAGGAAGTATTTAAAGAATGATTTCATAAGATCTGATGAAAAGCCTTTATTTTGTCAAAGTTTTATTTCCTGTTTTAGATAATTTGTCTCCTTGATATTTTGTGTTTCTGTTTTGATTTTTTTCTCCTTTTTGTTTTTTTGTTCTGTTGTGGTTAAAATCCCAGTTTCAAATAGTGACTTGCCACATTCACAGGCCAGTTGACTTACATTTTTACTGAGGGGAGGGACTACTTTAAAATTCCAAAACCCATTCCTAAGGGGTAGAAAAAAGGATAAGATAGAGAGTGTGTGTCTCATATAGGCTTCTGATTTTTTCCAGGGACCACTGACCTATGTCGGTGTTTTACATGTGATGGAGGTTTACAGCGTTGGGATGTGGATGATGACCCATGGATAGAACATGCTCGCTGGTTCCCACAGTGTCCCTATGTAAGGCAGATTAAAGGCCAGGAATACATTAATATGGTACAACAAGCTGCAGCCCAAGCCCGTGCAGAGGAAGAGGTTAGTTTTCCCACACTTGTTCATCATAGACTAAAATTTTGTTAAGTATGACCCATGCCCTCTCCCATCCCCAGATCTCTTCAGTCAGTTCTCTCATTGATTGTATGGCATAAACTTTTTATTAACATCGCTCTAATTGCTGATAAAACAGCAGTGAATAATACATGGTCATAGGCACAAACAATGACCCCTATCTTTTTTATTAGCTCACCTGTCACATAGTGCCAGGGTGAGCTTTTGTGATCGCCTTTCGTCCGTTGTCCGTTCACAATTGTTGTCCGCGCTCTAGCGGTCTTATTTTTGGTGTGATCTTCTTTAAACTTGGTCAAAATGTTTATCTCAATGATATCTAGGTCAAGATCATAACTGGGTCATCTCACCCTTAAAACTAGGTCACTAGGTAAAATTATAGAAAAAGCTTGTCCGCACTCTAGCGGTCTTAATTTTGGTCCGATCTTCTTCAAGCTTGGTCAAAATGTTAATCTCAGTGATATCTAGATCAAGTTCGAAACTGGGTCATGTGACCTTCAAAACTAGGTCACAAATTCAAATTATAGAAAAAGCTTGTCCGCACTCTAGCAGTCTTAATTTTGGTCCGATCTTCTTCAGACTTGGTCAGATTGTTTATCTCAATGATATCTAGGTCAAGTTCATACCTGGGTCATGTGACCTTGAAAACAAGGTAACTAGTTTGAATTTTAGAAAAAGCTTGTCCGCACTCTAGCGGTCTTAATTTTGGTCCTATCTTCTTCAAGCTTGGTCAGAATGTGTATCTCAATGATATCTAGGTCAGGTTCGAAACTGGGTTATGTGACCTTGAAAACTAGGTCACTAGGTCAAATTATAGAAAAAGCTTGTTCGCACTGTAGAAGTCTTAATTTTGCTCCGATCTTCTTCAAGCTTTGTCAGAGTGTTTATCTCGATGATATCAAGGTCAAGTTTGAAACTGGGTCATGTGACTTGGAAATTTAGGTCACTAGGTCAAGTTATGATAAAAGTTTTTCTGCACTCTAGTGGTCTTATTTTTGGTCTGATCTTCACTTTCGTTACCATAAGATCTTGGTTCCTTTCTTCAAATTGCCATATTGCATTATTGGTTCCAGAGTTATGGCCCCTGAAAGTGCCAGAATTAACTATTTAGACCTTGTCTGCACAATAGCAGCTTCATTTTTGATTTGAATTTTATCAGACTTGTACAATACTTGAGTTAATATAAGATCTTGCAGGGTTGCCAGGGGACTTGAAAAGTCAGGGAAATTTGATTTTTTTTCAAGGTCAGGGAATGTCAGGGAATTTTGAAAATTGGTCAGTGAAAAATAAAAATCCAGAAAAGTTAGTGAAAAGTCAGGGAAAAATAATTTTGAAGGGTTAATATTGTTCTATTTTATTAAAGATTGCATTTACACATTTTTTCCGTTATGAATCTTTTTCTTTATAATTGTGTACATTGTATTTTAATAAAAGTTCTAGTATTATAAATAACATTACTTAAAGACTGAAAGTCTCTGCAACCCTTATAACCAAAAATTAAAATAAGTATGTGTTACACTCGAAACCCATGTTCCTCCCTCCAAGATCCATGTCACAGCAACCCTCTGAACTTAGTAAGTTCTGCTATATAGGCCTTACTGCTGATAGTTTGTGTCTTGCCCATATATTTTTTGCATCTATGGTTGGATTTTAAAATAATTAGCAGAATTGGCAATAGAATGAACATGTGTCATGTACATAATCCCTGTTTGGAACGGTGTTCCAACATTCAGTTCACAGCAACCTAGTTTTTTGTATAACGGCAGGATTTTTTTTTAAAATATTGCGGCACAAACTTCTACATTTTTGTAAGATACTCCTTTGAAACTCAAACATGTTAGGTATCATGTGTATACGTGCCTGATATATTTTTTATGAGGCTCAGTCCATTATAGTCCACGTGGTGCTTTAACAATCCTGATGACGTACGACATCTAGTGAAACTCTACCAAAGATGACCCCATGGTCATAATTGCCTGCACCCTTTGAGTCAATTGGCAATTGTATTTGCATCCACTGACTCTTGCAACCATTGAGCAGTTGTTGGCAGGTGAGCGACCCAGGGTCCCATGGACTGTCTTGTTAAATATCTTTCTTTTGACAGGTTGTGGGGATAATATACTGAGATTGTTATCTTTAGTGATAGTTTAGAATGATGCAAAGACCTTGGCCATTTTGCAGGTTATTTGTTAAGTTTTTATGCATTAAAGAAACATATTTATGCAGTGGTAAATTTTATTTGATTAATTAACACCTTTAGATTCATTTAAACTATTATACTTACCTATTTTCATTAAAGTTTATATATGAATGATTGCAACAGGACCCTGCTGTAATCCACCCACCTCCAGGCGGGCGCCAAGGAAGGGGACCCATAGAACAAGGGATTGAAAACCTTAGACTAGACGATACAGGTATTCAGTATAAATCTGTTTACAGTGTAATGATATGGCAACCTCATGATAATGAAACATTACAAAATAATAATACCATGGTCATGCCACATTATCTGTTTGATACTCTCCTTTTCTAGAGAAATATTTGAAGATTCTAAATAGCATTCCGTGCCAAATTACCACTTTATAAAAGACAGAATCTTATCTATGTTTGAAGTCACAATACTGAACTGTTTCTAAATTTCAGGTTAATTTTGACAGTATTACATAGTGATGTTTGAAACTTTATGATGGAAGTCATTTTTAGTTTGATCATTTTTACATTTCCTGTACTCTAGATTAAGGGGAATACAAATGCCATACCAGTGCACCATATTGTGAAAGTGAAGTGCCTAGTACTGTTATTCAGTGTCCCTCTGTTAATCCTTACATCAGTTTTGTCTTGTTAAATTTCTCATGGCCAGTTCTGATAAACATGAAATCAACTATAGAGTACTAGATGGTATAAACAGCCTCTCTGGGTCATATAAAGCCAAAGACATTTATTTAGTTCTGAAACTGGAAGAAAAATTACTATTTCCAAACAGATTTCCACATGACAGCAGTGAAAACATAAAAGGGACACACCCGGTACTCTGCAGTTAACCTATGATATACTGTATAGCTGTTTTATTGTCTCATCCTCTATAAAATTAAAAATAATTGATAATTTAATGAAGAACATACATTCAACAATTTCTTCTATAGGCATTAAGATTATCAGAAAGTGTTCATTTTGAATAACTGGCTATCCACCCAGAAATAGCACAACAACAACGCAGTATACATAAACAATGTACTTACATTAATGCTTCCAGTTTGACTTTTGCACATATAATTTTTACTCAAAATTTGGAATCAGGTAATAATTCACATTAATATGATTTTAAAGAAGCTCCAAATTATAGGTTATGCCTCTTTATAATTGTCATGATTAGTAAAGAGGTATTAAAGGCTATGTAAGTAAACAAAGTTGAACATTTTTATAAGAATAACATACCTGTCCGTGATAATATGAAATGTCTTTGGCTTTATATTCTCTAACAAATAGAACAAATTTCTGTTATTCAATAGTAAGATTTGGGAAATAGATATTTCTGGTAAGTTTATAAAAATAAATGTACCCTTCTTATTCCAGTATTTTTAATCATGAAAACTATTTTTAGAATTTTGGAATTCCAGATTTCTGCTTATTGCCTTTAAATTTTCATTTAATAATATGTATCAGACAGAAAGAGCCTTAAGATGATCTTTGATCTGAGTTTTAAAAGAGCTTTTCTTTAAGACTGATGTTATTTCATAATTAAAGTTGTTTTACACAGAAATTTAATTGCACAGTTAAACGTTTTTGTTGACTTTATCAAAGGGAAATAAGTGTTACTAATTGTGAAGTTTAAAGTTGTTATTAGTTAAGGTTTCAGTTTTGAAAAAAAAATTACTTTATCTTTTTTCTTTGCATTTTGTGTCATTACAGAACCTCTGAACAACTTGGAAGCACAGAGAGTTGTTGGTATGGGATACTCCAACAGAGCTGTCTTACAAGCCATTGAAGAGTTCAATAGGCAAGGTGTGCAGATTTTTCAAAAAAGCAGAGAGAATGTGTGATATTTCAAGATATAATTTAGATGTATTGAATTAAAACATAATGATAAACAAGACAGGAAGGAATTGGTCATTTAGCTAGCCTCTGTGGTTTTGAGGTTTCTGACTGGTCTATAGTTTATAACTGACTGAGGGTCATATGTGCTAGCACTGATACCAGCTGGTGTCTTCTTGTGGACTATGTTGACAGTTTCTTATGGGTTGATCATGATGTAAAATGCAGTTTGCAAGAATGATAACAAGATCAATGTGGGTATAAAACAAAACCCATATTAAACAAAGGCAGAGCATTTTGGCTTATAATTTTTTATGTATTAGGGTTTGAATTAATAAGGTGGCCTGATTTAACTTAAAGGGACATTAAATTTTTCAGTTTTAAGAAAAAAAATCATGAAATGTATCATACTTGTACAATAAATACACCATGTTTTATTTTTTACTTTCCTTGCTAAAGGTGATAGAAATGAATACACATCTGCTGATCTTGTCAGAATTTTAACAGAAAGGCAGGACAGAGGAGAGGCCCTACCACCAGATTCTCCAACTCAGTCTTTTTCTGGTGAGATTCTGTTACCTCTATATATATATTTTACCTCTATTATGGTACAAGTAGACAGACACATAATATCTCCACTCCACAGACACAAAACATTATTGAAGAAGTTACTTGTGAGAGAACCAGCCATATGAACTTAAACTTGTGTTGCTAGGACACTTCTTGCTGAAGCTGGTATTTACCAATTAATGCCTAGTGGCCACAGAGGTAGACATAGGCAAACAGTGCAGATCCAGACCAGATACCCCAATATGTGGCTTCTGATCAGGGTCTACAACATTTGCATAAATGAGTTTCTTCCTGAAATAGAATTGAATTGAAAATTTATACAAGAAACCCTTCTAATTGAAAATGGATTTGTCTAACTAACAAGGATGGCATAATCCATTGGGCATAAATGGGTTTATACCTCAAAACTGAACCCTGTCCATTGAGTTTTTGAGGTCAACCAGGGATACTTGTTACATACATGCAATGTATTTAGAGCAGAGATTTCTAAGTTTGCTTTTCGTCAGGAAGTTAAAGTTCCTGAACAGCAAGCTACTGTAACATCTCACTGATTAAGGGTCATGGGTTGTATCCCAAGTACTAACCTGACTCTTATAGAAAGTTGGCTTCTTAAAGAGGAATGAGTTGCTTTCATTTTCCAGTTTTTAAAGATAAACTGCCTACCTACATTTAACTTAATAGATAAATACTGATTATTAAAAGAATGCTTATGTGCATTGTCTTCATTGAGACATTTTGTCCTATTGGAAGGGTTTTAAGTTGCATTCAGGTTTTTAAATGCCATTTAACACCTGCTTACCAAAACTACTGACAGTAGACTTTGATATTACATCACACAGTGAGCCGGTGACAGATATCTCAATTTCATCTGTTACATCTAAGATCTCTATTTGTATAGACTTAATAATACTAGGTTGGTATGAGAAAGGTATGATGTTAAGTACCTGTATACACATACCACATGGGAATTTTGACTAGTCAGAACTCTTTTCCTAAGCTTATGGGGTATTGCACTTGAACTTCCTCTGTTAGCCAGAGTATAAGGTAATAATATTTAATATTTGCACAATAAATTAGATGAAGAAATTCACATCAAAATTTGTCAAGTTTTAACTCATGTTTGTTTTTCTCTTCACATTATATAGCTTCTGCTGGAATCCTTCCAACAGAGAACTTGGGTAAGTGACAGTTTTTTCTACTACATGCAGTGTTTTAACAGCAAGCTTCTAGCAGTATTTCTCCTTTCTTGTAAATATCTTTTCACCTTATCTAGTATATTCTACAGGAGTATATCTTATTCAAAGTTTTCATAAATGTCTATTGAGAAGAGCAGCAGTTATCTCCTATATGGCTAATTTATTGTCAAATCAAAATATTCCGTGATAAATATCTGGAGCTGCTTCAGAGGCATCTGCATCAATGATAAAACAACAGACTGAGAAATCAAGTTCAGCACTATTGGTTCACTTGGGTATTTCGTTTTCATATTGTATTTAATTTAACTGCAGACCCCGAAGAAGAGAATCGCCTTCTGAGAGGAATCCTGAAATGTATGCAGTGTGAGGAAAATGACACAAACATCCTGTTCCTACCATGTACCCACCACCGACTGTGTGAGGAATGTGCAGAAGATGTCGTTGTCTGTCCAGTTTGTGGAAGACAAATTGATGATAAAATTAGAACATTTATGTCATAAGTTCTGTCATCCAGACATCCATTCATGGCCAGCAGCTTAGACCACTGAAAAGGAGTTTTCATTTATCATGAAGACTCTTTATTCTGTTAGTGCCTGAATAGAGCTGACACAACAAAAAATAAAATAAAATAAAAAATAGAAATAGTTCAAGTTCTTTATAATGAGTATATCTCAGAAAACTATGTTCTATTCCTAATGATAGTGAATTCTTGCATTAAGCTTTAATTGATTTTAAGCATTCAAGGTGCAAAAAAAGAAAAACCAGGTTTTCAACAACACCTTATAACCAGTTTAAGTTACGTCATTGTTTCATGAAGGAAGGTGGTTGGTGGTCATACAGAATGTCTTTAGATTTTTAAGAGATATTGAGATGAATCTTGGTGTACTGGCAGTTGGTTTGAAGACATGCATTGTGATTACTTTAAGACTCTGAACAAATGTAGGTTCAAGGTCACAGAAACACTTAGATCAAGAGAAAACAGCCTCTACTCATTAACTTTAGTTAGGAAGAGATGAAAGATGATGTATAAGTAGTAAGTACCAGGACATAGGTTGGGATTTCTTTAGGGGTTCATAGGTTTAAGGTCAGGTTCACCAGCTTAGATCAAAAGGAAATAGTTCATATGCACCTGAAGGAGGGCATATAGTTTTTTAACTGTCTGTCATTCTGTATGTCATTTAACATTGCCCAGAACTTCCTTATTAATGAATGGATTTAATTTATACTTGCACACAACACCCCTTTGGACAAGACCTTCCCACTTGACCTTGACCCCTGATTGACCTTTACCTTAAAGATCCAATTGTCCAAAAACTTTAACATTGCTCATAACTTCCTTATTAGTAAGTGGATTTACTTCATACTTGGACACAACACCCCTTTGGACAAGACCTTCCCACTGACTTCTAATTATTTGACCTTGACCCCTGAATATCCTATTGTCCTAAAACTAATATTTTGCCAAACTTCCTTATTAGTAAGTGGATTTACTTCATACATAAACACAACACCCTTTGGACAAGGCCTTCCCACTGACCTATATTTGTTTGACCTTAACCCCTGAATGACCTTCACCTTGAAGGTCCAAAAACTTTAACATTGCCCATTACTTCCTTATTAGTAAGTGGATTTACTTCATACTTGGACACAACCCCCTTTGGAAAAGGCCTTCCCACTGACCTATATTTATTTTACCTTGACCCCTGAATGACTTTTTTGCAGCTCAGAGGTCAAAGCACCACTTTTGGGGGCATTGTCATTTTACAGTAACAGTTCTTGTTTCACCTTGACTTTGAGGTGATATTGTAAAATCACAATGGTATGATTGTTTGCGGATGTGTTATTGCCGTCTTTAAATGTAAAAGTAAACGCGTAGGTTAATAGTGTTAACAAAATTTATGATTTTTGCATGATCGTTTCAACCAGAGAAGATTGGTGTTAAGATTTTTCGTTCGCGGGGATATTGGTAGACTTCCATTGGTTGTTTAAAAGTTCATTGTAAAGGTCAATATCATAAATCTACAATTGATAAAGCACCAGTATGAAGTAATGGTAGTGTATTCATGTAGCTGCTAAGGGAGTGTACCAAATGCTATCCCAACCTGTGTCTTCATACCAATTACCTATTAAGTAAATTTTATTTCCATGCCTCTCTCCTTGGGGAAAGTTACTGAGCAGAAACTGTTGTTTAGATCTGACTCTTACAATGAATGTTGAGACTTAAAAAGCTACAATTAACATCTTTACAGATCAATAAGGAAGTCAAGGTGCAGTCTGTTGTCTGTCAATATGTGTATTATAGGTGACAATTGATAGCATGATCAGCGCAAGTGACTTTGAAGTTGCCAGCAACAACAATTAACTTTATCGGTAAATGCAAATTTTCATAAATTATCAGTATAAGTAAATAATGTTATTGTAACATTGATGTCAGAATAGGTAATTGTCTTCAAATCCATACATGTGTAATGACAACTTTCATCGTGCAAGAATTGCCATTTTACGGACAGTTTCCAATTTTGCCCCGGTCGTAGAAGCAAGTTTAATTTCATAAGAAAGTCAGCTTCTGGGACCAATCTTCTGGTCACAGTTTGCAGTAGCAAGTTGTCCACATTTTTGAGATGCCAGTATCATGAGTTTTTACTGTATTTTCACAGTGAGTTTAGTTGGGATGAAAATTGATGTACACGCATAATGTTGTTGAAAAAGTTCAGAATGTGAGTTTGGTCAGTAGGTTCAAAGTCAAGGTCATCAGACTAGATCTTAGGAATATGGTTTCTGCTTCGTTGCTTTAGTTAGGAAGAAGGTATTGAGATAAAACATGGTTTGGTGTGTAGTAAAATTATATTCTTGGGTCTTTTTGGGTTAAAAAATAAGGTGATATTTTTATAGCATAGGAAAATCCTAAGGACATTGTTGAGCCAAAGTTAAGACGCAGTCCTCATGTCATGAGATGCGTGATTAACTCAAGGTCATTGAGGATCTAGGTCACAAAAGGATAAAAACTAGGTCACCAAAGAAGTCAAAAGCACTTAGGTACATTTTACAATGAAACTTGCTGTGCTGCTATCTTTTATAGTATTCTTATGCTATATGTTGAAAAACTGGTTTTGCTGCATTACAGATTACTTGTATTAACCTTTAGGGTAGTTGGTGTTTTCTGTAATGAAAGTAAAAAACAAAAATAAGAAAAAAAAATAGGGGGTTGGGGGGAGGGAGGGATGAAAAAATGGTAGTAACATGGGTGAAAGTTTTCAAATTTTTCCTGAATACAGGATAAAAACTAATTTAGGGCCTATATGATACAATACAGAAGGTGTAGATTTTTGTACGAAATGTTGCCTTTTCATGATTTTCAGTTTCCTGTACTTTCACCCATGTAGTAAGTTATGACATAACTTTACCTAATGTAAATGTGACTTCACTGAAGTAACTGCATGAATTTGCAATGACTTGAAATCACATGGGAGATCCCTTTTGTGTTGAGTCATTGCGTCATCGAGTCATTGCATGTCGAACTTTCGTTTTCATTTTCAGTTCTGGGTCATGAATTTTGCTCGATATAATAAAATCGAAATTATAAACTAGAAAATTAATCATTACTCTTTATAGTACTGCTGTACGTGTTGCATGCACTCAGTGCATGTAGCGATAATAATGACTTCTAGGGACATGGTTAAAGCTTTTGTACACAATAATCATATCAGTTAAATTAACTATCTGAAAAATGTCGAGCAAAACAAAAACAATCAAATTGCAATAATTTGCCGTGTTTGTTGCTCGTGAATACTGAAAACTATGAAACTGTTATCATTGAGTCGTGACTATTCAAAGGTGTGAAAATTATTTATTGCTTCAGTAACTATGTCGAGTGATTACAACATAATTGCTTTTGATTGGTAGGGACTAACACAAGTGTTGAGTAAACCCATTTTCAAGTCAGCGAATTTTGACTCGTTGCATTCAGTTTATATGGAAAATATTGGAAAAATAATGGGCCCAAGCAAGTTATTGCATGTTAACTCATCGCAAAACACTATCACAAAAAAAAGGCAAAATAAATAGAAAGTTGATTTCATGATAACTATAACTTCATTTTTAAGTGAATAGAAATGAATATATGCAAAAATAATCTGTCATAAAGTTTATTTCTGGATAAACTATTGCCTCTGGACCCTCAGATTATTTGATAATTGTTACTTTTTAGATATTATAAAGATATTTGTCTTGCATATATGTTTTCAGTCATTTATGTTGACAAATATGTACTTCGAATAATTTGGTTTATTAGCAGATAATGTGTCAGATGGCCAATATCACAGAGCTACTGTTTGTTTTTTCTAAAAGAAGAGAAGTGTATGAAAGTCTACATTTATTTGTTTATTGTAACAATTTTACTACAGATTTGAAATAAACATTTTTAATTTTTATGCCCAGAAGGAGGGCATATAGTAATAGCATCATGTGTCTGTATTTTATTATTATTATTATTATGATTTTATTTGCACAGTGTTCATCACATGGAGATGACATGTGGCAAAAAAGGTTTGGTTTTCTTAGGTCAAAGTCAGAAATTATTGTCCAGATAATATAGGTTACTGCTAGCCATTATTTTTGTAGCTACTCTGTAACACAGTGGTACATCAAAGTATTTCAAAATAACATCGCACAAATGTTTGACAGGTGAAGTCAGTGTCGGAATCCATCTGTCTGTCATGGCATATATATAGAAAATTGCCTTCTTACATGTTTGTGTCCTTTCTGCAACTCATTAGTACTTGACTTGATTTAACTTGGCAGAAATGTTTGTCATATTGAGCCAATGATACAGAATAATGGGTAGAATTGTTATTTACTGCACAAATATCATTCCCACAGTTTGCACAGTTTTGTAATTTCACTTAAATACCACTGCTTCAGACCAAACATAAACCAAACACTTCGTAAAAACATTATCCTGTAGGCGCTCACAGTCACAGCTTTTGTTGACTCTTGTAATTTACATCACACTCAATAATATCATGTATTGCTGGCATTTTTAATTGAAGATGAACCTAATGAGGCATGCCATCTAAAAGTTCATTGTAGTATGTAATTGTTGCAATACAGCTATGTCAACAAGATTGTAGGTTATCTACCCTGTATTTTCCACTGTTGTGTGCTAAGTTTTTGCATGAAATATTGCACCCGCAACTTCAGTGCAGCTGATTTCTCAGAGCAAATTGTACTTAGAAATTCTATAATTCAAGACTCAGTCAGGAAATAGTGTGGTGATTGTGCTCACCAAAAAAATTAAACAACTAGTGAGTAAGATTGTATGGTGTAGATTTGCAACTTTTAAGAACTTGTAACATTTTTTTGCACAAAAACAATTTTGCATTTTGTTGCCTGAAAGAGAAGTAATGTATAATGTTGTACATAGACATAGTTACTTTTATCAGTAGATGTAGATTTTTGTTTTTCAATAATTGAGTGATGATTATGAAGTGTTGTTTTGGGTTTTGAATACCAGGTAAGTGTGTGATGTTTATGAAGTCGGTTTTGGGGGGTTTTTAATAGATGTTTGTATAGTTAATGGTTTTATTTTGGGTTTAGAGTAGGTGTGGAATGGTTATAATCATTTTATACGTCTCTGTTTGTGTCTAATCCTACACAAAACTTGATCATGGCCCTGACTTCAACATCACCTGTTGACGTCATTTGTTTACTTGTATTGGTATCAACAGTGTTGTTTGCTTTGTTGTTTTTCAGTAACCGAAGTAGCAACAAACGTCAAATTTTCAGGAAATTACGTCATGTTAACATTATAACGGTATACAGTTTGGTGTTATTGAACGTCAAGTAAAGCAACCATGGCAGTTGTGTATTACAGACTAGTGAATTTCAAAGCTTCCATTAAAATTGGCATGCTCCCGGTTAAGAGCAATGTGTTGCTATAGAAACACATTCTGGATTTGTGTATTATATATTTGCTGTAATTTTATGTCAAATCGTTCATATATATATGTATCAAATTACATCAAGAGCGAATTTTATTGATATTGTAAATGTTACTGCTATTTTGATAAAATGTGTGTTCAGCTTTTTCTTTGCTACATCAGGGACAATATGTTTGCATTTAAGGAGACTCCTGTTTTGATTCTGGGCATTATTAGCTCACCTGAGCATATGCTTTTGTGATCACTCTCTGTCCATTGTGTTTTGTGCGCTGTCAGCATTTTTACTTATAACAACATCTTCTAAACCGCTTAGTGAAAGTTGATAAAACCTTGCTGAAATGTTCCTGAAGCTTTACCAAAGTTGTTCAAAGAATCCCATTCCATGAAGAACTCTTGTTACTATGGCAACAAGAAAGAATAACTTGAAAAGTCTTCTTTATCAAACACTGCTAAGCCCAGAGATCTGGACTTTGGTGTGTATTATTATCTAGTGAACCTATACTAAGTTTCTTCAAATAATGTCCCTGGGGTCACTTTTGGCCCTGCACAAAGGTTCACTTGTTTTACATAGAAATGTAGTGGAAAATCATTAAAATCTAATTGTCTGAAACCACAAGGCCTAGGGTTATGAAATTTTGCATGAAATATTGTCAAGTAGACATCTATAAAATTCGTTCAATTTATGTCACTAGGGTCACTTTTAGCCCTGCCATAGGGGTCACGTTTTTTAAGAAATATAAGGGGAAATCTTTTAAAAATCTTCTTGTATGAAACCACAAGGCCTAGAGTTCTGAAACTTCTCATGAAGTATTATCTAGTACACCGCTATGAAAATTGAAGAAAATTTGCCCCTTAATTCAATTTTAGCTCTGTTCATGTGGGTGGGGCGTATATTGACTTATACAGGAAAACACTTTAAAAATCTTCTTGTCACAAACTGTAAGGGTGAGACTTGTTTAAATTTGATGTGTAGCATTATCTAGCAAACCTGTACCAAATTAGTTTAGATTTTGTCCCTATTGGCCCCACCTGCATGGCACATGTTTTACACTGAAATATAGAGGGATAATTTCTAAATATTAGTACTATGGATTTCAGTGAATATTTGCATTCCTTACAAATATTCGAATCTGATTTTTGCATTCAAATATTCACATACTTTGGCAACTTGGACAATGCCCTTCCTATACATTCAGGCAACCTGGACAATTCTCCTCCTGGCAACCCCTAAAATTTCTCTCCCATTTACTTAGGCAACTTGGACAATCCTCCTACCAAAATCTGGACAGTGCAGACACTTCCACACAAGTGAAATCTCACTTGTATTCTTAATAACATAATTATTTAAGTTAGTTTGGCGTAGCAACTTGGTTGTTGCTCTGTGCACCTTGCTTGGTCATTTGTGGTAAATTATTACAAAAACTTTCAAGCAGTTTAATACTAATGGAGTGTACACGAAATGTGGACTTTTTTAATAATAAAGATTATCAAGATTTCCAGAATCATTTTTCTTAAAATTACCAGGTTTTTGAAAATGAAATTAAGTGAGAGCTTATCTTGTTTGTCAGCAAATTTGTTTTCATACGCATCAGTTTGCAATTTTATTATAGCAGTTTGTGGTGTTTGTTGTTTTAACAGTTACCACTACCAGTAATTGCCACATAACATTATAAAAGTGCGAAACAAAATCTGTTTGATGTATTGTTAATCCGCTAAAGACCCCAAATTGACAGACATTTAATAAAATTTGCATAAAGACTTATTTTCACAATTACATGGGAGGAGTGCGCAAAGCGCACATTCTTCACCCCAAATAAATTTTTTAATTATGACAATCTTTTTCATATCTATTCTCAGATCAAATGTTTAATTCAATAAGCAGAAAGTTAATGCAAAATGCCTACTTCACAAACATATTCAAGAAAGTGATGTCATTAAAAGGAAACCAATAGGCCTAGAACTTTTGATATTTAATTATTTAGATATTAGATATTTTGAACAGAGAATCAGCTAGAGGTCTCTTCCAAGTTTGTTGATATTATGCCTCTGGTGTCATAAGTGGCCCTGCCCCTGGGATCAGTTGATTTAACATAAGCTTATTTAGAGAAGACTTTAAATACCTTCTTGCCTAGAGATTAGATATTTTGTTTGTTCCATTGTCTAATGGACCTCTACTGAGTTTGTTCAAATTATGTCCCTGGGGTAAGAATTGGCCCTGCCTGGGTTTCTATTTGTGTAAAATAGTTAATTTTTGAAAATCTTCTTTTGAGAGTAGACCTATGATGTTTTGCATGGAGCATCATCTAGAGGTCCACTACCAAATTTGTTCAAATTATGCCCGTGGGGCTATTAATGGCCCTGCCCTGGAGTCACTTGATTTTACAAAGTCTTACATAGGGAACACTTAAAAAGATCCTGGCTGAAACAGTAATGCCCTAGAGCTTAGATATTTTGTACGTTGCATTGTTTAGTGGACCTCTACCAAGTTTGTTCGATTTATATGGAAGGCTGGGATCAAGATTGGCCCCACCCAGGGGGTTCCTATTTGTGTAAAAAGTTTTATCTTTGAAAATCTTCTTATAAGAAATCATTAGCTTTAGGCCATAGATACTTGGTTTGTAATATTTTATAGTTGACCTCTATTTAGATTATTCAAATTATTTCCCTAGGGCTAAATCAACTTCCCCTGGGGTTCACTTGATTTATATTGAGTTTACTTAGGAAAAACATGTGAAAATCTTCTTGTCTAAAACTGTTTGCCATAGAGTTTAGATACCCCCGGGGTTGTAATTGCATAAAATATAAGATCTTCAATTCAAAAACCTGTATTTTGCTTCATTTGCTCAACAGCAGACCTACAGCCAAAGTACTCAGGTGAGCAACCCAGGGCCATCATGGTCCTCCTTTTTTGTTAAAGTTTGAAAGCAATGAAAACTTGTCGATTCTCAAAAACTTTTACATCCTTACAGCACATGGGCTTCATTAAAAATTATCATCTGTCATCTGCATTGTACCATAACATTTACATCATTAACAGCTATTCACTTAAGAAGTTGGTGACTGGTCTTGATTACAACTTGTAATTCAACTTGTAATTCAGGATCAGAAGATTAATTTTCTGTACCTTCAGTAACATTACCAAGAGACTCTGGTGTAATGTTAAGTCAGTGCCCAATCTATCAGTGAACATTCTAGTCAGAAGAAAAAAAAGAACTGTGATGTTTTGTGTATCCTGCACCATCATCAAAAAATATTACTTCACACATCTAAGGCCATTAGTCATCAGGTAGAGAGTTGCCTCCAGCAGATGAAATGGATGGAAACTTTTGATAACCATGTTGATAATGCTTTTGTTTTCAGCTCACCTTAGCACAGGGTGAGTTTTTATAATTGGCCTTGTCTGTTGTACATCATCCCTTTTTTAGCTTGTGAACATTTAAGAAGACACAACCAACCATCATTAAACATGCTCAGAATGTCTGTCCTGTTAATCAGAGTTTCAAAACCGAGTCATGTTGGGTCAAAAACTAAGTCAGCAGCCAGAACAGTGGAGATTTCATATTTTTTAGCTCACCTGACTGAAGATCAGGTGTAGCTTTTTATATGCCTGAAGGGGGCATATTATGTTATGGTCCAGGGTGTCCATCCGTATGTCCTTCCAATCGTCTGGTAGCAATTTGGGTTCTGGAGGATAACTAGAGTAACTCTTTGGCCTACAGTCTTAACTTAATGTGATTATTGCCCACATTGAGTGGATAACCCCTATTAATTTTGGAGTCAGTAGGTCAAAGGTCAAGGTCACATAGACCTTAACATTGAAAACCATTTCACCATGTAACTTGACAATCATTTGTTATAGAGACTTCAAACTTTATATCATGATTGCACACATTGAGTGGATGACCCCTATACATTTTGAGGTCAATGGTCAAGGTCACAGAATGGTTGTGCACATTAATTGAATGACCCCTATTGATTTTGGGGTCAAAGGTCAAGGTCACAATCGCCTTAACATTGAAAACCATTTCTACCATGTAACTTTACAATCATTTGTTATAAAGACTTCAAACTTTATATCAGGATTTCACACACTGAGTGGATGACCCCTATACATTTTGGGGTCAGTATGTCAAAGGTCAGTGTCACTGACCTAAATGTTTAGAATCATTTACACTCTGTTACTTGACAACCATTTTTTATAGAGACTTCAAAATTCATATAATGGTTGCACACATTGAGTGAATGACCCCTATTGATTTTGGGGTCAGTAGGTCAAAGGTAAAAAATTCAAAATTTAAAGCAAATCATTTAATTTTACAACCTTAAGGTTTCCTTCCTTATATCACAAATGCTTCATACTAAGAAGAAACACCCTTCGGGCATATAATGCATGGCGGTGCTCTTGTAGTATGCTGTTTAGTCCATCGTCCACAATTGACTTTAAACAACATCTCCTCCTATACCACTAGGTCAGTTGCATTTACAGAAATGATCCTCCTATGGTCGTCTTTCAAAGCTCCATAAAAAATTGGAATTCCATGCAGAATTTTGTTTGTACCACTGTCTAGTGGACCTTTACCACGTTTATACTAAACTAGGCAACCCATTCAATTCTGTCTTCTTGATAATCTGGATTTCCAGTTTTGTTATTTATATCCAGTCAATGAGACTGCATCTTATGATGTGTCTTTATGATTTACCTGTACACAAGGGGTGTTTATGTTGAGTGTGTAAACTTATATAGCATGTTTAAATCATCTTGAATATTTTGAAAATATTTTGTGTTTTCTAAGATAAATGAATTCTCCTTCGATTAATATAAGTTCATTAAAGTTTCAGTTTGTTTTTAGTAAATGAATATTAATTAGAGTATGAGCGTGGTGATGAAAATATTCAGATAAATGGGCCAGTTTATTTTGGTATACATGCAGTATCTATCAAATGTCAAAAGCTACTGAAAATGTTCCCACATACAACTATCTCAATATTTTACAAGATTTCCCAATAACTTTCATGACTGAGTTATTTGGGATCCCAAATAAATACAGACTTTTCACATGCATTCAAATGGTTAAAAGAGACAATGATTCATCTTCAAAAACTTGAAAGCTAGGCACTGATTGGCTGATTGAAAGGTCATGAGAAGGTGGTGACCTTTTTGTGATGTTCAGATCCTAATAGCAGAGCGTTATTTAGGAGCTGATTTTAATCAGATTGTCCAATTGTCTAGAAACTGTTGTATTTTTTGTTAGAATGATTTCTAGGACAAGTTTGAAACTGTGTCATGTTTACTTAAAATGTTTAATTTTGATTAAATGTACTTTTACCAAATCTATAACTTGTATTAGCCGACAGTTATTTCACCACGCAGTAATCAATTCAACATGCAACAACTTTTTAAAACCTTTTAACACAGTTATAAATAAAAAGGCTCATTAGAACATAAACCTGTTAAACTTTATTAATGTTTACTCTAGATACATGTACTTATACTAGACAGATTTATGTCATTTTTTAGCTCTAACTTCCTTTGAACTACCAACACGTTTATGCATACCCTATAAAGCCTTGTTTAGAATTTTTCAGACCCTAGCTGGTGAGACTATTATGACACTATAGGTTTGCACATGTTGTTGGTCCATATGTCCTATTTCAAGTCCACTTGGTAACTTGCACATTTTAATATTACTTCATACACCAATTGAAGTTGTGCACCTGAGGTTTTTCTTGTCTTTCTGACATTTTCTTACACCCTCTAGGTCAAATAAATACAGTTTGCTAACAGTTATTATACCCAGGTTATTCTGCTAATATGTATAAAATCTGTAATAGTACCTGAATACACATGTGTATGTAACCTTTTGTAAGTTGTGAAAAGTTAAAATATATACTCATATGATTTTTTTTCCTTTACCCAGTAAATTTGCCAGTGTCCCTTACCCAGAATCAGTGGCATCCATTTTGAGAGGACAGATTTCTATACAATGAATTTTTACTACCAAACATGATGGGTATAAAACCTACCAGCACCACATTTATATAACTCTGCCACTTATGGCTGCCACACAGGGATCTTGGTAGTGAATGGCAAAACCCCATTTCATGTTAATTTCTACTTATGCTTTTGCCGATTTTCAAGCTTAGTTACACTTAAATATCCTAAATTAAAGAAGCTCTTTCAATATAAGTCAGTGTTAAATAGTTTTACATTTATTCACCATATAATATTAACCAGCTTATGAATTATTTAAACTTCACAGAAGAAACCTTTGAATGTGTCGTGATGAATTAAATAGTTGAGACAGAATTGTTGACACAAAATAATGCATGCTGTACGTTTTTATAATTCGAAAGAAATCAACCCATTTTGCTTTAGATGTTTATTGATTTGTTTGTAATGCTGTTGTAATTATGTAACAAATATTGCCATTTAAATTGATATGAAATAAGTATATAATTGTTTTGAATTTTCTGGAATGAAGAGCTTGATTTTGTAATAAATAGTACTAAAACATCATGCATTTAGATTTTGTCTGTATTCCAAATGAAATATCTGACCCCAACCATCACCATAGATATTTGTTTGTTTTTTTTTCAAAATGGTGATTGTAGCCATTACTACATTTGTTATGCTCACTGAAAGGAGAGCATATTGTCGGCAACTCGTCTGTCTGTCAGTTCGTCTGTGCATACAAATAGATACTTAAATGGTTATGGGAACAGTAGGTAACTAAATTATCTTGGATGCTTTTCATTCCGTAAGCCCTTAGATGGTTAATAATGCTCTTAAATGGGGGGAGAACAGTAGAATAGCCACTTCAGCACCAATTTGTTCAAACATCTGTCTGGCTATGACTCTTTAAGGTATTTAGTTGATACTGGGCACATTGATAGAGGGGAGTGGCAAGAAGTGCAGTGTCTAAGAACTGTAACTCTAGCTGTCCCCACTTTTTGTGTCGCCCTTTTGGAGAAACAGCGACAGGGATCCCTTTGTCTGTCGGTCCATCCGTACATCACGAAAACTTAAGGATGGCTATAACTTTGCCATTTCTGAACATTTCCTCATCAAACTTTCAAATTATATTGCTTACGACAACAGGGTCCTGATGATGCCAAAATCTTTAGGTCAAGGTCACATGTGACAGAGTTATGCCCCCCTTTGTACTTGGATTTTGTCACAAAAACTTAGCATTGGCTATAACTATGCCATTATTTAATATTTCTTCATCAAACTTTCCAATTGTAATGCTTACAATTGTATCACTTACGACATGGGGATGGCTTTGTTCGTCTGTCAGTCCGTCAAGAAAACTTAACGTTTGCTGTAACTTTGCCATTTCTTAATATTTCTTCATCAAACTTTCAAATTATATTACTTATGACAGCAGGCTAGTGATGATGCAAAAATCTTTAGGTCCAAGGGCGACACAAGTGTTCAACTGAACACCCATCAAGTTAGTTATTTCCCTTTATAGTTTTTGTTAATATGTTATAATGCTTGTACAGAGCATAACTCTTACATTATAAAAGGGATCAAAGCCAAAAGACCAAGGGCTTAGTTATTTTGCTTGAAGCTTCATCTAGAGTTCCTCTACCAAAATTTATTCAAGTCATACACCTGTGGTCAAATTGACTCCTGTCCTTTTTAAGTTGAATATAAAATCTTTGAAAATCTTTTTGCTAGAAATCATAGGCGCCAGACCTTTGATATTTTGTTCATAGCATTGCATAGCTTACCTCTGCAAAGAATGTTCAAATTATTTTTTCCTTAGGGTCAAAATCAACTCTTCCCTGGGGATCTGTTGATTTATAATGTACAGGGACAACTTTGAAAATCTTCCTGTCTGAAACTGTAAGTCCTAGAGCATAAATATTTTGTATGTAGTATTGTTTGGTAGACATCCACCAGACTTTTATGCTCCCCGAAGGGAGAGCATATAGTCGCCACCTTGTCCATCCTTCCGTCTGTCAGTCACACTCTTGTCCAGAGAATAACTTAAAAAGTATTGAAGGAATTTGATTGAAACTTAACACATTGATAGAGACCCAGTGTCTAAGAACCATAATTCTACCTTGCATAATTTTTGAATTATCTCCCTTAAGTTAATAATGCTTGTCCATGATATCTAATTGGAATTCCACACAGTTATAGAGACTAGTGAGAGGAAGTGTATTGTCAAAGAACCCTACATTACTTAGTTTATGAAATATCTCTCTTTATGGTAATTATGCTTGTCCAGAGAGTAACTTGTAAACTATATAAGGAATTTTATTAAAACTTCACACACAAGGATAGAGAACAGTAAGAGGAAATGCAGTGTTTATGACCCTTAATTCTACCTTGCTTAGTTTTTTAATTATCTCCCTTAATGATAATTACAAAAGTTAAATAATGCTTGTCTGGGAGTAACTTCTAAAGTATCAATGATATCTCATTATATCTTCACACAGAGACAGTGAGAGGAAGTACAATGTTAAAAAACCATCACTCTACATTACTTAGTTTTTAATTATCTCCCTTTATAATACCTAATAATGCTTGTTAGGAAAATAACTTAAAATCATTGAAGGAAATTGAATAACTTCACACAGTTATAAAGACCATTGAGAGAAAGTGCAGTGTTAAAGAACCATCACTTTACATCAGTTTTTTAATTATCTCCCTTTATAAAACTTAAAATAGCAACCCCAATATCAATGACTTATCAGCTGGAATTCTGAAGAAAAACACTGATTATATGAAGTACAGGGCTACTTTTAAACCTGCCAGCCAAGCATTTGACACCTCTTGTGATTAAAAAATTCTGGCAAACATTCACAAATTAAACAAGTAGCAGGCAAATTTTGCAATAAATCAACTGTCCTTACAAATGTATGTACTATACTACGTACTATAAATACTCAAATATGTTTCGTCATGATTATCCTTACTATAACTTAAAAAGTATTTAATTTCACATGTCATTGAAATGCCATTGATAGTACATTTCTTTCTTTTCTGCCACTCTGAACAAAAACTAGATGTTTTTTGTGAAAAACGCATGTCTCCCCCCTGCATTCAATGGAAGGAAGGCCAAGGAAGAGAAGCCTCTGTCATTTATTATGGTATAAAGAACTATATATATATATATATTAACATATGTATGGTTATGATAGTTTCACACCTTACCACCTTACTCTAGGCATGGTTGACATCACCTGACATCACAGTGGAACTGTTTGTATCACCGGCAGTGTGGAAGACAGCATATGTTACATCGTAGTAGCTGTAATGTATTGGTGTAACACCAGCTTCAATGCAGTCCATGTTTTTAAAATATATATGGTCGAGAAGTGTCCTTCCAGCAGTGACCTTGACCTTTGACCTACTGACCCCAAAATCAATAGGGTTCTTCTACTCAATAAGGGCAATCAACCTATGATATTTAAAGGCTCTAGGTGAAATAGAACTCCAGTTATTGAGCAGAAACGGTTTACACTCTTCGGGCCCCTGTGACCTTGAACTTTGACCTACTGACCCCAAAATCAATAGGGTTCTTCTACTCAATAAGGACAATAACCCTATGAAGTTTGAATGCTCTGGGTGAAATAAAACTACAGTTGTTGTGCAGAAACGGTTTTTACTCTTCGGGCCCCTATGACCTCGAACTTCTGACCCCAAAATCAATAGGGTTCTTCTACTCAATAAGGGCAATCACCCTATGAAGTTTGGGGGCTCTGGGTCAAACGGTAGTCCAGTTATTGAGCGGAAACGAAGTGTGACAGAAGGACAGACGGACTAGGCAAAAACAATATGTCTCCCCCAGAGGGATTTCAGCTTTGGCCGTAGCTGACATTGACTTTGTGCTGCTTACCGACTTACTAATTACAGGGAGCAGTGGTCAAGGGGTTAGAGCGCCAGACTCACGAATCCCACCAAGAGTGAGTCTACAGAGACCTTTCACATTTCCTCACTTTCGGCGGGAGTACTGGTTTGAACCCAGGAAGCAGTCATCGAGAAAGATTAATATAAGTTGCAAAAGCTTGCTTCCTAATCAATGTAAAATAAGTGAGTTTAAACTAAACCGACTTACGGTTTTTAGCTCACCTGAGCACAACGTGCTCATGGTAAGCTTTTGTGATCCCCTTGTGTCCGGCGTCCGTCGTCGTGCGACGTCCGTCGTCAACAATTTCATAAAAACAACATCTCCTCTGAAATCCAATGACTGCACATTAACCAAACTACACAGGAATGATCCTTGGGTGGTCCCCTTTCAAAATTGTTCAAATGGTTCTGGTCTGTTGCATAAGTAGGTCACAGGGCCAAAAAAGAAGTTTCAAAAATGCAAATTAAAAGAATCTTCTTGTCAGAAAGTACAAGGCCAAGAGCTTTGATGTTTGGTATATGACATCATCTATAGGTCCTCTACCAAAGTTGTTCAAATTATGCCCCTAGTGCCAAAATTAGCCCCGCCCCAGGGAATCATAGGTTTTCCTTAAATGTATAAAATAAAAACTTAAAAAATCTTCTTCTCTGAAATGACAAAGGCTAGAGCTTTGATATTTGGTATATTACATCATCTAAAGGTCCTCTACCAGAGTTGTTCAAATTATGCCCCTAGTGCCAAAATTGGCCCCGCCCAAGGGGGTCATAGGTTTTCCTTATATGTATATAGTAAAAACTTTAAAAAAAATCTTCTCCTCTGAAATGACAAAGCCTTAAGCTTAATTATTTGGCATGAAATATTGTGTAGTGAACCTGTTCCAAGTTTGTACAAATTATTTCCGGGGTAAAAATTGGGCCTGCCCGGGGGTCATAGATATTCATTATTTGCATATAGTTAAAACTTATAAGAAAATTATCCTTTGAAGCTTCAAGGCTAGAGCTTAGACATTTGGCATGAAACATTGTGGACCTTTACAGACATTGTTTCAAGTATGGCCCTAGGGTCAAAATTGGCCCTGCCCTTGGGGTCATTGGTTTTCTTTATATACATATAACAAAAAGTGATCTCTGAAACTAAGTATGCTAGAGCTTAGATGTTTAACATGAAACACAAATAACAGTCTGTCCTCAGGTGAGCGCTTTGGGGCCAATGGCCCCCTTGTTGAAATTATGTCCATGAAATTTGGACCAGATGTACAATTTTACATGTGGATTTCAACTTCAGAATTGGATGTACTCACATTGATTTCTCCATTGACCTTGCATTTTTAAATTTTGGTACTCACCTGAGGGATATAGGGCCGTCATGACCGTCTTTTTAGAGCGACTAAAGAGACTTGTATAAAAATAATAGACTACATTTATCAGCCCCTGTAAAATCTGTATTCTGAGTTTTTCATAACTATTAAGTCTCTTTGACACTTTGTGATCAAATCCTTAATATATTGCTCAAATGTAAGTTTTTATCTCATATCATCGAGCAACTTTGGCAAAATTTATAGGTGTGAACCTATATTTATGTTCTGTGTGTGCTGTTTTTGATTGTCAAAGAGAATACCTACTGTCCTAGTTTCTGAAATTTTGAAACCCCAGTTTTGGTCCATTCCCATATAGAGTCTAAACAAGCCTGTTCATCTTTGGCTAGTTTGACCAAACTGGACCCTGTTTTCCAAGTTCCAGAATCATCTGCGAACTGGCTTGTTACCATTCCTCTCCACTGAAGGGTTTCAGGAAGCCTGTTGATTATCAGAGAACATAATATCGGAGACAGAATCTCACCGTGGGGGTCCCTCTCTCAAGCTCGGCATAGTCAGAAGTTTCATTATTGACCTTAACTGAAATTTTTCTGCCTTCCAGTGAGGATCAGAGGCACTGGAAGCATTTCAGATTACATTTTCTACCATACGTATATGTCTTTGTATCTTCCATACAACAAGGTAGCCGATCTTGATGATTTTTTAATCAAAACAATATCATGACAACGGTCAGTGGTATCTTTTAAGATGAATGAATTATCCTAGACTTTATTTATGAGAGACAACAAATTGCAAAAACTAACAAAAACACAGACCTAAGGCTTTAATAAAGCAGAAAGGTGAAGTGATTATCCCTATGCTACTGTCTTTATCATTTGAACTATTTACAAAGGCCACCGCAATCAAATTCAACTTGTAGTAGTAATTTTTTCGCACATCCCGACTGTTGTTAACAGATTTAAAGAAGTCAGATTTCACATCTAGTTTGATAAAGATTCTTTTTGTAAAAGCCGCCTATCTTCTGTGTAAACTAATTGATAATGAATTGAATTCATTGTCAAGCTGAAATTAGCCATTAATGCATTAAAGTACACCTATGATGTATTTGGCAACGATAACAAATTGCATTAGACACATCTGGATATGGTACGTTTCGTCTGATGATGTGGTTCGTTTTGTCTAAAATTAACAATCTCTGGATTGACATACATATATCTATATTGCAACACAGTGATTAATTAAGCATTGGGTTTGATGGTATAAATGTGTTTCATTACCCAGCTCTTTTGATCTTCTTTATTTCTTTCACAAGCGTTTGGCAAATACCTGTGAAAGAGTAAGCAGTACTTAGCTATTTCTGGACATACATTCTCCCCATATGCAAAATAAAGACTGAAAAAAGTGCCCTGGTTTTGCGTTAGTTTATCAGCTCGTAGTAAAATCACAACGGTACTGTACAACAGTTAGTGCAATTTTTTAAAATAAATTTTTACATTATGTATGTTATCTTTTAGTTGTGCACACGAAAATGTATCTGTTAAAGTGCTCATTTCAGATGTGCCAAAAAGTGGCTAAATGAAACGTTTCAAGAGGGTTGTTTTTTTTCCTTCATATGGAATCACCTATTAACAATAGTACCAATCAACATTAACTGAAAAGGAAAATGAGATAGCATTTCTGACCTTCTATACCCGTTTAATATCGAAATTAGGTGTTACCATTTGCGTAAAAAACATATTGACAAACTCCATTTTATCCCTAAGTCACTTTGTTTTCTTTGTATTAGATTATAATATATTAATTTTCCTGTTCGTATTTTTTTCTGTAAATTATCCGTGCAGAAAAAAAGAAACTCAAGTTGAACTTTAATATAAAGCAAAAAATAACAAATCTTTTATATTGGAAGTGTAATTAACTCATATTTTTTTTCAAATTCAATCTGAAATCAAATCTAGTTTTTCTTCAACTGGAATGAGTTTGACGCGTTTTCTTGTCTTTCTTTTGTGTGTGGGGAGGGGGGTCATGTGCATGTTTCAAATTAACATGAGTAACTTTTTAAGTTGTATTTTGACTTGAAATGTGGGCAGTTCTGGCTTGAAATGTGGTCCGTTTTGACTGGACCGTTTGGTTTTGGGCAAAAAAGCAATATATCAGTTTACCGGACCCGAAGACAAATTCACTGTCTGCGTGACCGGATCCGGACCTGTAGACTGAACATGTTCTCAAAGATTTCAGGACTTTTCACCTCCTGGACGTTTCGGCCCTGGACGTTTCAAATTACGGAAGGGAACCAGTCTACGTCCAGACACCTTCTCAAAACCGGACAAGATCTTACTAGCTACAGTTACTTCCCTTTACAATACACCCCACCCCCGCACTTCGGACTTGTCACGTACCAAAGGTTACGTTATTTAACCAGTTGAGAAGCTCGAACAGTCTTAATTTTTAAGGTAGGTTTCCACAAAGATTTTTTGAAAATGTTAAAGCTCAAACTTAAATGTATGTTTAGTTGTTTGTTTGAGGTAAATTGTCGTAGTTTTCAGATACATCATCATTTGGATGATACAAGTAAGCTGCTTACCAAGATCACTATCTGTCTGTCTTCTGTCTTCCATTTCTGTCATACCCCTCGCGAGGACGGAGACAGTTGGCGCAAGCCAGGGCCTTAAATTTAATCTCAGTTGAGGCCCTGGTCAAGCCACTCAGCAGTGTTAAAAAGTGAAATAAAGAAGACGTCTACAAAGTATTAGTATATACATTTAGAAATAAACAGTGGGAAATGTAGAGGGTTTGTTAAAAGTAACAGCAATCTGGCATACATGTGAAATATGGTGATATATGCTGAATATGGCTAACAGCCATATTGAACTGGTTAAGTGTGGGCAATGTGATAGTATTAGTGGTGGGTAGGCTGTTCCAGTTGAAAACTGTTCTTGCGGGGAAAGTAGTCCAAATAATTGTACTCAAAACGTTGAATATCGTGCTATTTTTTGAATGGTCGAACATCCTGCCTGAAGTCGCAATATTGAGACTAGGAGAAAAGGAGAATTTGTAGTAGTCTGTCTGGGCTTGGATTAACCTATAGCACAGTATATGGGCATGTCTGGAGGTAGTCCAACTAATTGTACGCAAGTCAAGATATTGTGTAATTTTTTGTATGTGTCAATATCTTGCCTACGAGATTCTGACCCAAAACAAAAATATCTCAGAATTAGCTCAAGACGTCACTTGAATTATTTTGACTAGTCTGGAGGCTCTCCCTAATGGGGTGAGATAACTTTCTATAGGGACGGTGACTATAACATTGGTGATTTTAAACATCATGGAGAGCTTAGAGTCAATATGACGAAGATCAAGTCAGCGCCATTTAAGTGACTGTAGAATCTGAGTAACACTGGATGTACAGTCTAACCTGTCTTAAGAGACCACACAGGGGAGAAAGGAAATTTGGTCTCTTAAGACAGGTGGTCTCTTAACTAAGGATTTGTGATGGAAACGTTACAATCCGAATTACCCCATATTATTTTCAATACATTTAATGTTGATTTTTTTAGAATGTTAATGTACACTGTGAAACATGTAAATACTGCATGTGTGCACATTAAAATGATATTATACGAATAAAGCTACAGGAAATTATAAAATTGACTTTTTATGCCAATATTCCACAAATAAAATTCAACCCTGTACTATACACAGTACATTAAAATGTTTCTTTTGCAATACAATTGTAAAAAGAACTTGACAGTCCATGTATGGCTTTAAACAGTCATAAAAATGTCTCATATTTTGACTTGTTTACGTTCCATCTACAAAGAAATAAAGTGTTCCTCGATTTCTGCAAGATGTTGTAGAATGTCAGAGCTACCTTTAGAGAGAGCAAAGTCATTTGCCTCTGCACATGAAATGGCATTCGTTTCTGTATTTTCATTATTATTATCATCATCATCATCATTATCACCTTTATCATCATTGCCTACTAAAGACGACAAGTTTCCAGCTGACTGATTAGCCAATAAAATTGTTTTGATCATTTACCAGTCGCATAGCAACGTTAAGGTGGTGCAATATTAAGGTCGGTAGTCGCGTTTCGCAGGGGGTCGTTGAACTAAGTTAAATTAATGAATAAAAACGCTCGGGAGGAATTTGTAATGGTCATATAAGGCAGGCAGTCGCTTGTGAAAGGTGGTCGGATGGGCTGGTTAGACTGTACATCCAAAGTCAGATCTGACCCAACACGCAGATCTCCCTTGGACAAAATCTGTCTTATCAATTTGGGTCTGACTATGGGTGACCAGTCTTCAGATAGATATTCTAGTTATTGTTGAACAAGGGTCTTATATGCCATGCTTTAAAGGGTTTACTTCAGATTAAACCAAGGGTTTGTTGGGCTTATAAATTTGCATTGTAGATCAGACCTTCTTGACAAGTTCAGCTGAATTCTTAACAATATAGTCATCTTTTTTAACTGCATTTGTTATTGAGCAGTATGATTGTCCAGGTATCCTTTCCACTTCAGGATATTGATATAATTTATACTTCTGATTGGCAATATCCTTCACATCAAGGGTTGTAAAAGTCTTCTTAGTGGCAGACACTTTTCTTCCTTATAAAAGTCCGGATAAAAATGAATGGCTTGTTAATGAAACTATTGGATTATCTAATTTGTAGGAACAGACTGGGGAGACACATCTTTGTGTTGGTATTGGATTAAGAACAAAATTTTCTGTATAAAAAATTATAATGTTCAGATTGTTTAAAATTGAAATGTAAGTAAACATGTTGACTGAAATAGCTTAGTCATCATAACCAATCTGAATGAAGTTCACGATCTCCATAACGATATGTTTAGGATATGAGCATAGCGATGTTTAGGATATGATTTTAACCAGCTTGCCATCATAATTTACAATATGTCATATATCCTTAGATGGCCAATTACTTGAAGCCAGTTGCTGCTGTTTTGTTGCCAAATGTTGGAGGCTTCCTTGGTAGCTTTGCAACAAGACCAGAAACTAGACCACAAAAGCCCGGTCAGATCACATGGTATCAGGTAGGTCATAATGTTCGGTAATGATAGTTTGTTACATAAATGATCACTGTTCATGCTTGCTTTTTCGAGGATTTCTTGATTGTTACATTAGTCATAGGTTATTGGTCATAGATATTGAAGCTAACCATACAGTGTATGTATTAC
Organism: Cyclina sinensis; assembly: GCA_012932295.1. Taxonomy (NCBI): domain Eukaryota; kingdom Metazoa; phylum Mollusca; class Bivalvia; order Venerida; family Veneridae; genus Cyclina; species Cyclina sinensis. Next base: position 36,880,150 of record JAAONU010000015.1, on the reverse strand, counting down.
AAAAAAAGCACTTAAGGTTTTTGATAAGAGAAATACAAGTATGATTTTTGAATCTATTGTGATTGCACTTCTTATATTTGGAATAAATGTTTACTTGACAGTGCTTTTTCTTGGGCTGTGTTCAGGTGTGACATAGGTCACAGGATTACAGAGTGGTGGTAATCATTAGTCATTTAATCTTTTTATGCAGAAAACTGATTTTCTTATCATATTTAAGGATTAGATAAAAAAAAATGCTCTGGACATTATGCTATTGATGATAATATCTGAATTTAAAGTCTTGTTATATTTTGAAGGCACTGAAGAAGCCATCTTTCCAGCCCCCTTCATGGATTTTTCCACCTGTTTGGACAGGATTATACTGCTCCATGGGCTATGCATCCTACATGATTTGGCGTGATGGGGGAGGTTTCAGTGGAGAGGCTGCCAGACCCCTGGCATGTTATGGTCTGACTTTGGCTCTTAACTGGGCTTGGTCACCTATCTTCTTCAAGTACAAGAAACTTGGCCTGGTATGTTTTTTCACCTTTTTTTTCATAATAATTTGATGCAGCAACCTTTGGGCTGTATGGATTAGTGGAATTTAAAGGGTCTTGTAATGAAAAAGTTTAAATTTTTGTACTACACACTGCATCTTTGTGAAGTTTCATTTATAATTATTTTGGGGGAGAAAAATAAACACATTTATAATTGTGATATTCAAAACTGTTAATAAAACAGGTTTATAGGATTCAAGATGAAATATGAAAAAGATACCAGAAACTTTCTTGTGTGTTGATATGGAAGGTCCATAGCATTCATTTTAATTGTTGATAAAGACTTTAAAATAGAAAAAAAATCAGGAAAACTTGCTTCTCTTTAAAATGCATAAATATTGATTTACTGCTTACTCTTAGATTATGGTAGTGGCAGATATGTGACCTTTCAGAGGTTAGTAAGTAAAATGACTAGTCATTTTGGTTCATGTTTGCTTAAATATCTATATAATTATATATATATATTACATTTTATCAATTTGAGTATGTATTGTATTTTTCAGGCATTTGCTGAAATACTGGCACTATGGGGCTCTATAGTTGCCTGCATTGTAACTTTCCATGATGTAAACCCTACAGCTGCACACATCCTGTTTCCATACCTGGGCTGGGTCAGCTTTGCTAGTTACCTCAACTTCTACATATGGAGAAATAACAAAGATAGGACAGACTAGAATAGGTTTGTTTTGGCTCTTTTAATTCACTCACTTCTTGTCAGATATATGTTCTACCAATATTATCTTCCTGTGCCTTTCTCAGCTGTCATTTTGACCTTTATTTTCACATTTACCTTGTAAGTTGTAAACGGTTTTTCCCTAAGATAGTATTTTAACATTAATTGATGTATTCTTTTAAACCTTCTGTACAAGGAAATTTATAAAAATGACAGTGACTTTAATTCTGATCTTTATTTATAACTAACCTGAGCAAATGCTCAGGGTGAGCTATTGGGATCACTGTGTCTGGTGTCTGTCATGCATCCTTAACATTTTCTGTAAATGACATCTGCTCCAATACCACAAGGCCATCTTTAACCAAACTTGACAGAAATGTTCCTTACATTGCCCTTTGATAATACAGCTTAAAAAGTTTTGCTCCATTGCAATTACAGTCGCAACAGATAAAAAAAAAAAAAATTTAAAAATCAACGCATCGTCTAAACTGCAAGGTCATTTCCCACCAAATTTCACAGAAATGTTCCTTACATAGCATTCAAATAATATTGCTCAAAAGATTTCACTCCATTGCACAAAATGGCCATCAGAGCAATAAACAGAAATTTTCGTCAGTATTTGGCTTCAAATGACATCTCCTCCAAACCAACTAGGCCTTTTTTAACCAAACTTAACAGAAATGTTCCTTATTTTGCCCTTTTCTAAATTTGCTTAACCCATTTTGCTCCACTGCACATAAGGGCCGCAAAAGCTAAAAATAGAAAAAAATTCAAACAACATCTCCTCCTGAACTGCAAGGTCATTTTCCACCAAATTTTATTTCAATGTTCCTAATATAGCAAGCTCAAATGGTTATGCTCTGTTGCACAAAATGGCTTTTAGAGCTGAAAATAGATTTTCCTGAATATTTTACTTCAAATGACATCTTCCCACAAAATAAAAGCTCTTTAAAAATCTTCAATATAGAAGATGTAATATTGCTTCTGACATTTGCTTAACAGCAGACTCACAGCCAAAGTACTCAGGTGAGTGATCCAGGGCCACTATGGTCCTCTTGTTTAAAGAAATAGTATACAAAAGTTGTGGCTTAATCTCTTGTTAACCATCCACAAATGAATAATTTTACTTGACTTAGAATAATGAAGCCTCTGTCAAAATAAAATGTTTGGATAAATTCTTTTTACTTAAATACACGTTTTTATTTTTTTGCAGACCATATTACCCTCCAGGAAAACAGAGGCATTAAAATACATGTTTTTATTTTTTGCAGACCATATTACCCTCCAGGAAAACAGAGGCATTGTGTGAAGAATATTTGTAAAGAATGAGTGGATTTCGGCGAAACACTAAATGGCGTTAAAAGCTTAAATAATGATTCTGTATTCTTTCTTAATAGCTCCTTACATGTAATTTAAATTGTTATATGTGATAGTTATGTCATTAATTTTTTGTAACTTTTTTTAGATTGCAAACAAATTTCAATTTAGGGCAGTATAATCAGTAGCATGGTCAGTTCTTTTTTATGAGAACCCCAAGGAAAGGGGCACTCATGAGAAACAATACAGCATATCAAACTTACTTGGTAGAATCACAAGTTAATAATCCATGTTAAGCTACTGTGTCACTTTGATTTAGGTGTAGACTTGCATCCTTTCTTAACATTACTCAATTATACTAACAGCCATATTGGTACCAGTAGTTTTTCTGTGGGAAAACAGACCATGATAATCTATTTGATAATGTAATTGAGATTCAGTTCATACAAGTACATGTATATTATAATCAATTTTCATATTAAAATGTGATTAAGGTATACATGTAGTAAGGATATATTGGCTAGAAGCCTTTCTTGGGCTGTGTAGTTGCAAGTGTGTCCATTTTGTACTATATCTTTTAATGGTGCTATTTTTTTATACACCCTAAACTCAAGTTCATTGGGAGCATATAGTTCCCGCTTTGTCTGTCTATCTGTCAGACACTCTTATGCAGTCTATTTGTCACCAATACATAAGGAAAGAAATAAAAATTAATAGAAAACATTAGCCCAATGTATAGGTATATTAACAGCCAGGAATATAGGTGTATTATCAGCATGATCTATACACTAGCACTGTTCATATCTGGGCTGTTTATAGGTATATTGCTAGTACGATCTATACCCTAGCAGTGTTCGGGTCTGGGCTGTTTCTAGGTATATTGCCAGTACTGTAGTACTGTTCAGGTCTGGGCTGTTTCTAGGTCTATAACCAGTATGATTGGCACTAAAGCAATGTTGATGTCTGGGCTGTTTCTAGGTATATTGCCAGTACTATCTGTACTAAAGCACTGTTCAGGTCTGGGCTGTTTCTTGGTATATTGCCAGTACGATCTGTACTAAAGCACTGTTCAGGTCTGGGCTTTTTCTTAATATATTGCCAGTAGGATCTGTACTATAGCACTGTTCAGGTCTGGGCTGTTTCTAGGTATATTGCCAGTATGATCTATACTAAATCACTGTTCAGGTCTGGGCTGTTTCTTGGTATATTGCCAGTACGATCTGTACTAAAGCACTGTTCATGTCTGGGCTGTTTCTAGGTATATTGCTAGTACGATCTCTACTAAATCACTGTTCAGGTCTGGGCTGTTTCTTGGTCTATTACCAGTACGATCTGTACTATAGCACTGTTCAGGTCTGGGCTGTTTCTAGGTATATTGCCAGTACAATCTATACTACAGCACTGTTCATGTCTGGGCTGTTTCTTGGTATATTACCAGTACGATCTCTACTAAAGCACTGTTCATGTCTGGGCTGTTTCTTGGTCTATTACCAGTACGATCTCTACTTAATCACTGTTCAGGTCTGGGCTGTTTTTTTTGGCCTATTACCAGTACGATCTGTACTATAGCACTGTTCAGGTCTGGGCTGTTTCTTCGTATATTACCAATACGATCAGTACTATAGCACTGTTCATGTCTGGGCTGTTTCTTGGTATATTACCAGTACGATCTGTACTATAGCACTGTTCATGTCTGGGCTGTTTCTTGGTATATTGCCAGTACGATCTATACTAAAGAACTGTTCAGGTCTGGGCTTTTTCTCAGCAGCCAGTTAAATGAAACTTTGTCTGTATCTCAAAGTAAGAAGGAATATGGAAGGAAATGAAGTCCGAAGGTAACGATTTCAGTTAAACTAAGAGAAGAAATTGAAAGTCTTTCTTGGATAAAACAGAAAAGATACAATATTTCTTTCAGTGTTTGAATCATGGCTTTGGTACCAACTTGGTCTTGCACTTTTCAGAAAAATGTAAACTTTTGGCATTTAAAATGGGAGCCCTTTTTCCTGCAGTAATAACACTACCATGAAAACATTACCGGTATCAGTTATTCACTGATAAAAAAGAAATGATGTTTATTGAATTGTTGCTTTATGGATTTAAGGCTTAAAACTGGAAGACTTTGTTAGTGTTTAGTCATAGTAAATACTTGCCTTAGACTAGGTCTCTATGATTTTCATGTCTGCTTATTTTGCATTTGCATACTTCTACTAGTCTATTTTTATATTACCTTTCACTTGGTATGGTTATATAAAAAAACATATATAAATATATTTATATAAAAATACATATACATATATTTTTTAACAGATTTCTAAAATTAAGTTTTACACTATAATCAGTGATATTCATGTACCTCAGATCAATTTCTCGTAACTTCAGTTAAGGCATTGATTTAACTTTTTACACCAAATGAAAGAAGTACTCATTTAAAGGTGTAATGTATATTTGGTTTCTTAAATGATAAAGTACCTGTTAAAGATTATAAATTATTCTGATAAATACAGTGCATGCTGTTTTTAAATTGTTAATGCATATCACAAGTTTTATATCTCAACTGTAGTGTGTAATAAAACAAGTAAAAACAAATCAAACATCTTGATTTTAAATACTAGTCATTATACCCCCAAAGCAAAGTTTGGGGGGGTATTTAGGAGTCACCTGGTGGTCGGTCTATCGGGCTGTACCTTGTCCGGAGCATAATATGAAAACTACTGGTTGGAATTCAGTGTAACTTGATACAATGGTCAAGCACAATGAGAGGAAATGCAGTGTCCAAGAATCATAACTCCATCTTTGCTATTGCAGAGTTATTGCCCTTTATTGGTTTTCCTTGTCCGGAGCATAACTTGAAAACTACTGGTTGGAATTCAGTGAAACTTCATACAATGGTTAAGCACAATGAGAGGAAGTGCAGTGTCCAAGAATCATAACTCTATCTTCACTATTTGCAGAGTTATTGCCCTTTGTTGGTTTTCCTTTGTATGGAGCATAACTTGAAGATTACTGGTTGGAATTCAGTGCAGCTTCATACAATGGTCAAGCACAGTGATAGGAAGTGCAATGTTCAAGAATCATAACTCCATCTTCACTATTTGCAGAGTTATTGCCTTTTGTTGGTTTTCCTTGTCCAGAGCATCACTTTAAAACTATTGGTTGGAATTCAATGCAACTTCATACAGTAATCAAGCACATTGACAGAAAGTGCTGTGTACAATAGCCATAACTCCGTCCTCACTATTTGCACAGTTATTGTTCTTTGTTTGTTTTCCCTGTCTGGAGCATAATTTGAAAATTACTGATTGGAATTCAGTACAACTTCATACAATGTTCAAGCACAATGAGAGGAAGTGCAGTGTCCAAGAATCATAACTACATCTTCTACATTTGCAGAGTTATTGCCATTTGTTTTCCTTGTTTGGAGCATAGCTTGAAAACTACTGGTTTGAATTCAAAGCAACTTCATACAATGATTAAGCACAATGAGAGAAAGTGCAGCGTACAAGAACTATAACTCCATCTTTTGCAGAATTTTTGCCCTTTGTTAGTTTTCCTTGTCCGGAGCATAATTTTAAAACTAATGGTTGGAATTCAATGCAACTTCATAGAATGGTCAAGCACAATGAGTGGATGTGCAACGTACAAGAGCTATAACTCTGTCTTCATTATTTGCACAGTTATTGCCCTTTGTTGGTTTTCCTTGTCTGGAGAATAACTTGAAAACTATTGGTTGGAATTCAACGCGACTTCATACAATGGTCAAGCACAATGACAGGAAGTGCATTGTGTAAGAGCTATAACTCCATCTTCGGTATTTGCACAGTAATTGCCCTTGGTTGGTTTTCCTTGTCCAGAGTATAACATGAAAACTACTGGTTGGAATTCAGTGCTACTTCATACAATGGTCAAGCACAATGACAGGAAATGCAGTGTACAAGAACCACAACTATTTCTAATTGCCCACAACCATAACTCTTTTTCAATTTTTTTACAAAGTATTCCGAAGTGGTCTTGTGGGGGTATTAATCACATTTAGTGATAGCTCTAGTTGATATTGGTTGCTTATTTGACCAAGGCATCCAAAAGACCTATTTCCTGTCAAGGGTAGTACTGCTCCATTTAATCTAGGCCTTAATTGAATTAAGGCCCTGATGATGATTCTTGTTGGTAATTTGTTTTTAATACTGTACAACGGCCAGTCAATTCATGAACATTATCTTTAGGGTCAATTTAAATTAAATACCTGTACATGGAAGCTAGCAAGATAGAGAAAAGTATCAAATTATTCTTGTGCTTTTCTATATATTAATCCCCAGGAACACATTTTCCTGTAAAATCTTAATGATACCATTTTCCTGTTAAATGCCTTATGAAAGAATACTATTTTCAACAAAACCCTCTTGGAAACCAGTTATTGCATAAAAAGTCTCATAAAAAAGCAATCACTTTTTAGATCCTAATGAACACTTTTCCATTGAAAACAATCTTAAAGACCTCTCCCTCAAGAACACCTTAACTTTTAGTCCTGTGGTACCTGTAAGACTCGCATTAATGAACTGGATCATAAAAATAATAAACTAGTCCAACTAATCAGTATCATTACATCTAACTCATTCAACGTGAAGACAAACAAACATGTTTCTGGTGAATTGGGTAAACAAGAGGGCTATAATGGCTTTATATTGCTTACCTTAGTACCACTGACCTTAATAAAACAATTATCATGATTGTCATATATAATATGTTGCACAGATAAAAGATTATTGTCAGGCAACCTAGTCTTTCTCTTTCATTAACTTAGTTTCAATCCTGAGCCCACATGACCAAGTTTCAATTGCTCCCAAATGATCATTTAAATCACCCATTCCAAGAGAGTGTAATGAAAATTGGGTATACAATTTGGCCTTTTAGGTGTCACATGATGGCCATGTTTCTGGCCTAGATATCATTAAAAAAAAATTAAAATAAGTTTCATCAAGAGTAGTGCAAAAAAGTAAAGTTTCATGTGGATTGGTTTAAAAATGTGACCTCTAGTGTGTTTACAATGTGTTCCTTTCGTTAGGAATTATGCACGAGTTTCTGAACCAAACAGACCCAGTCCAAAACTCTCCATGATTAACATTCTGAATTTCTGACCATGTGTCGAGATTGGTCCAACAATGTTACCTCTAGAATATTCACAGTTTTCCACCAATCAGAGTCATCTGACTCAAAGTGACCATGTTCAGAATTGTCTGAAAGATCATGAACACAGATATTCAATACTAGTTTCATGAACATGGGGTGAATAAGATTATCATAACAGACAATCGATAATAGTTTCATGAAGATGGGGTGAATAAAATTATCATAACAAATGATACTAGTTTCATGAAGATGGAGTGAATAAGATTATCATAACAGACAATATTAGTTTCATGAACATGATTGTGGTGAATAAAATTATAACAATTGATATTAGTTTCATGAAGATGGGGTGAATAAGATTACCATAACAATCGATACTAGTTTCATGAAGATGGGGTGAATAAAATTATCATAACAGACAATCGATACTAGTTTCATGAAGATAGGTTGAATAAGATTACCATAACAATTGATACTAGTTTCATGAAGATAGGGTGAATAAGATTACCATAACAATCGATAATAGTTTCATGAAGATGGGGTGAATAAGATTACCATAACAATCGATACTAGTTTAATGAAGATAGGGTGATTAAGATTATCATAACAGGCAATCGATACTAGTTTCTTGAAGATGGAGTGAATAAGACTATCATAACAGACAATATTAGTTTCATGAAGATGATTGTGGTGAATAAAATTATAACAATTGATATTAGTTTCATGAAGATGGGGTGAATAAGATTGCCATAACAATCGATACTAGTTTCATGAAGATGGGGTGAATAAAATTATCATAACAGACAATCGATACTAGTTTCATGAAGATAGGTTGAATAAGATTACCATAACAATTGATACTAGTTTCATGAAGATAGGGTGAATAAGATTACCATAACAATCGATAATAGTTTCATGAAGATGGGGTGAATAAGATTACCATAACAATCGATACTAGTTTAATGAAGATAGGGTGATTAAGATTATCATAACAGGCAATCGATACTAGTTTCATGAAGATGGAGTGAATAAGATTATCATAACAGACAATATTAGTTTCATGAAGATGATTGTGGTAAATAAAATTATAACAATTGATATTAGTTTCATGAAGATGGGGTGAATAAGATTACCATAACAATCGATACTAGTTTCATGAAGATGGGGTGAATAAAATTATCATAACAGACAATCGATACTAGTTTCATGAAGACAGGTTGAATAAGATTACCATAACAATTGATACTAGTTTCATGAAGATAGGGTGAATAAGATTACCATAACAATCGATAATAGTTTCATGAAGATGGGGTGAATAAGATTACCATAACAATCGATACTAGTTTAATGAAGATAGGGTGATTAAGATTATCATAACAGGCAATCGATACTAGTTTCATGAAGATGGAGTGAATAAGATTATCATAACAGACAATATTAGTTTCATGAAGATGATTGTGGTAAATAAAATTATAACAATTGATATTAGTTTCATGAAGATGGGGTGAATAAGATTACCATAACAATCGATACTAGTTTCATGAAGATGGGGTGAATAAAATTATCATAACAGACAATCGATACTAGTTTCATGAAGACAGGTTGAATAAGATTACCATAACAATTGATACTAGTTTCATGAAGATAGGGTGAATAAGATTACCATAACAATCGATAATAGTTTCATGAAGATGGGGTGAATAAGATTACCATAACAATCGATACTAGTTTAATGAAGATAGGGTGATTAAGATTATCATAACAGGCAATCGATACTAGTTTCATGAAGATGGGGTGAATAAGATTACCATAACAATCGATACTAGTTTCATGAAGATAGGGTGAATAAGATTACCATAACAATCGATACTAGTTTCATGAAGATAGGGTAAATAAGATAACCATAACAATCGATACTAGTTTCATGAAGATAGGGTGAATAAGATTACCATAACAATCGATACTAGTTTCATGAAGATAGGGTGAATAAGATTACCATAACAATCGATACTAGTTTCATGAAGATGGGGTGAATAAGATGACCATAACAATCGATACTAGTTTCATGAAGATAGGGTAATAAGTGACTTCTAGAATATTCACAAGACCTTCCTTTGATTTTGGCTTCTGACTGTGTGAAAATTATGTGACTGCAAGTGCAGTAATAAGTTCTGGCTGAGGCTGGACATAAGATGGGCCACATAGCTCACTTGGCACCTCATGCTCAGGTGAGCTAATATTGTTGCCTTTTGAGTGTCCACAAAGTTTTCCTTTGATTTGACTGAATAAAAAGACTTTAAACACTCCTGACCCAGTTTTGAACTAATCTGATCACGGGGCAAACATTCTGTGCAAATTCATGAAAGTTGAATATATTGTATATAATACAATGATCTGAAAGATGCCGGGCAAGGCATTCACTAGCCTACACTGCTTTATTGGTAAATATTTTCATTCATGTATTTGTGTTTTCTTATCCTTTTTTTTGTAAATATGTGTACATGTTCCTGTGTTTACATTTCTATGTTTTATATTGGAAATGTTTTATTCCCGCTATTACTAGCGCATGTTGTAAATAGTCAGTTACAGACAAGGAACTCTTATGAGTTCAAGTCTTATGTAAATAAAATTCTGTTCTGTTATCTGTAATGTCACTAACACATGTCTACAGAATCCAGGACTATAAATTTCACTTCAAAAACTAACACTCTTATACAATCTTAAAATAAGTGATAGGGGAGGTTTCAGTGGAGAGGTTGCTAAACCTCTGACATGTTATGGTCAGAGTTAGCTCTTGACTGGGTATGGTTGGCTATATTCTTCAAGTACAGGAAACTAACAGCTTGATAAGTAATAATTTTGTCTTCATTAAACATAACATCAGTGTGATGCTGCAATCTCAGGCACATTTGCTACCTCGGGGAAAAGTTTAGTTTAGTAAGTACTGCATCCTTCTGATATTTCAATATTTTGGGTGGTAAATAATTTATATTTATGATATTTCTAGCTTTGGCTGATTCAAAATTCAAGTATGATAATGAGAAAAATATAAGGAATATTAAAAAATCTCTCACATTCTGTTTGATGTTTATTTAATCTTTAAATGAAAAAAAAAACTGGGTTGTGATTTTCTTTTGCTTGAATTTAAATAAACAGTAGGTATTCAAAACTTTGCAGTGTCACAGGGACTGCCTTTAGAGCAATGTCAGGCGATAACTTCGCCTAAAATCTTTTCACTTTGCCTTAATTGAACAGAAAAGCATGGTTCTAGTTGCCGAAAATTTCTATCTAAAAAAACCGACATATACAAATCCCTTCTTGATAAAAATGCCTTGGGGATGATTAAATTGTATTAACTGCTGGTGACCCAGGGGCAGGGCCAATTTTGACCCAGGGCCAAGATTTGAACAAACTTGGTAGAGGTCTACTAGGCTAGGTTACACATAAAATATTTTAAAATAGGCCTTGTGGTTACAGATTTTTTTTTTTTTTTATGCAAGTCAACAGAAATCAAGTGACCCCTGGGGGTGGGGTCAGTTTTGACCACAAGAGGATCATTTAAACAATCTTGGTAGATGACTGCTAGATGATGCTTCATGCAAAATATCTAAACACTAGGCCTTCTGGTTTCATAGAAGATTTTTGAAGTTTTACCCACAGTGTATATAAGCCTAAATCAAGTCACCCCTGGGGGTGGAGCAATTCATGACACCACGGGCATAATTTGAACAATCTTTGTAGAGGAGCTCTAGGTGAACCATTTGGTAGAGGACCTCTAGATGACAAACCATGCCAAATATCTAAGCTCTAGGTCTTTTTTTAAGGATTTTTCTTTTGGTTGACACAGCAACCTGAGTTCGACATGGGACTGAATTCTTTGAACAACTTTAGTATAGCTTCATGGAAGGAACATCTCTGCCAAGTTTCATTAACTTTGGCCAAATTGTTTCAGAGGAGATGTTGTTTGTATCAAATTATTAATGTATAAATGCATTTGTGCTCAAGTGAGTTAAAAAAAACAAACATGCTGATTGTTGTTACTTACTGTTGATACTGATAGCTTGTATGACCACAGCACCCTGAAGATTTTTTAGGACTTTATATTTGTGCATGGTGCAAGATCTGGTGACCAAGTTCCAAAAATACTCCTTGCTCTTATAATTATTTGCTCAATGTAACATATTAAAATATTTAAATCTTTATTAAAGGTAATATCCTAAAGATCATTCATGGAACAAACCTGGAGTCTTAGCTAAGGAACTTATTTGTGTGTGTGTGTGTGTGCAATTGTGCACTCGACTTACAGTAAAGGAGTAAAGTTGAAGTGTAGAATCACTTTTTTCTTATCAATCAGAACACGGATGTTTTGATCTCCCATTCTGTTTCACAGTAAATCTAAAATCAGATAAAGTGATAGTTTTCCAGCTTTCTTTAATTAAACTGACAAAGACAAAAATATCAATGATAGAAATCTTACATATAATCACAAACAGAAAACAAACCATTCATATCAGTAGTAACAATACTGAACAGTGAGATAAAACTGCCTAACAATCACATTAACTGGTTTTGACTAAGATTTTTTCTAAATTCTCTGAAACTCTGTGCTTCAGCAATTCAGAAGTTTAAAAAGACTTAACACAGTTTCTGTACCAGTATTCTGCTGTTTAAACAAGAGGCAATGAACAACATTTCATGTAATTCCTGAGAACAAAATTTTAGAAGAAAAGGTCCATATAAAAATGCTCAAGAACACCCTTTTGCTTTAAATCCTTCAGAAAACCACTCTTCCCCAAAATCCTCAAGAAAAGAACTTCCTTTAAAATTCAAGGAGCAACCTTTTCCTGCATCAGAAACACCACTGTCTTCCATACCTCAGGAACACTATTGTTCTACCTCATGAACACCATTTTCCTGGCACCATGAACACTTTTCCTCATGAACACTGTAAGTAAGGTCCCTTCCCTAACTACCTATATGACCTACATTAATGCATTGCACCACAGCGATAAAAATCTATCCAGTATCTTTACACCCAACTGTCACAGTTTTCACAAATAAGCCGGAACTTTGTATCTGGTATGTCAGATCCAAAGCCGCTGTCTTCCCCTGAACACATAACCTGTACAACTTCTCATGAAAGTCTTCAGCTAAAATTCAAAACATAAGAACTAAAGAGAGAACAAAGACTGCATATTTCAATCATTTAGTTACAAATGATAAACATTGGTGTGATTTTGAAAATTCTGAGATCCTGTTATATAAGTCTATATTTGTAAATAATCAAGTGGTATTACTGCACTTTATTCAAAGGAGCAATCCATAAAATTAATCACAAATGATATACTGCCTAGGTACTTCACTTGCTCATTCTCAAAAATAAAAAAAATAATTGATCGTATAAAGAACATATGGTCAAATAAAAGTCTTAAGGCATATATTTATTAAAGAAACAAATCTGTCTCCACCTAAAAATTGTACAACAAATGCTCTGAATTTTAGTTCACATTTATAAGTAACTTCAGTACTAACTACAGAAATAAACTGAGCAATTTTTTTCTGGTTTATCATATGGTATAAAATCAGGCTTTTACTTTCTATCAAGATAAACTTGAATGTTACTTAAAATTCTTACTTGTGATATGTGCAACTGTGATTCTTAACTGTCTGAAGATCTGGGTAACATAAGGCTGTTTCTTGTGACAGCCCATCATCATAATACATAAACCACTGTAAAGTAAGTTGACAAGGTATACATTACAAGAAACACTTGTATGGCAGAAGGTTCTTCCCTTCATATTTATACTGTTCATAACTAAAAATGCATATTTGAGCCATGAAATAACAATAATAAGCCAACAGAGTGGTCAAATGAGATAACCAAGAAGTATGCGATGTAAAATGATGTCAAAATGGTTGTCTATTATACTGCTACATGATATGTGCTCTTCTTTACATTTCCTTTAAAAACTGGGGGGGGGGGGGGGGGGGGGGTAGTTGTTATGAGCACTGAGCAGCAAAGAATTGCAGAGAGCAGTACATTATGTCAGGTAAAATATCACAGATTGACTGAGTGATGCAAATTCTGTTCACTATAGCCATTATCTTACACTTTCCTCAAACTACTCTGTTGTTTGTTTGTTTTTTTTGTTTTTTTAATGAAAACTTAATAAAGTAACAGCATGCATTAAAAGATTGGATCCAAAAAATATTTTCATAGGACACAGTAACTTTGTAAAATTATAATTCATAAAATCAAGTACTTGAATATTCTGAACTTTTTTTATTGGCATCTAAATTTCCATTTTAAGAAGAAAACTGTTTGTACTGTCTTATATCTGTGGGAATTTTCTCTGAAGAAAACCATTCCCTTTGTTTGATGCCTGTATCATAAACTTTTGAAATTCTACAAACCTTTTTGACTGTATGTATGACTGGGTATCTTCTAGTAAAGCCAATAACCTTGCACAACCAGCTTCAGGGCTTGGGTCCTGCAAAAAAAACACACAAAAACTTAATGCTATACCTGAAAATGAACCAGTTTACAATTCTAACTGGGCAACTCCTAAAATTATTTCAAAATCGAACTGGAAGGTTTCTGAAGCTGGGGAACAGAACAGGAAGCTGTGAATCTCTGTGTTAAAGCCAGTGTAAATCAGCTTCAAGTAAGTGTTAACCTTTAAAGAATTTAGAAACTAATTCTATGTGTGATCAACTTACCACAGACTGTTCTAGGTAATACTCCAAATCATCCACAATCACAATATCTGGTACCAAAGACTTGGTGTGGATGCTTGCACAAAACTCCACCAGGTTCTGGACTTTGTTCATATACCTAGAAAAGATGTCTATGAGAAGACTGTTGAATAAGCCTAAAACAAAACAGTCCAACAGTTACAGCCTTGTCTTTGGTCTCATATTCAGTCTTACTTGTCATCTATCTACATTACAGAAATTCACAAGGGACACTTCCTAAGTGTTAGAACTGTGTATTCCTGTGAAGTCAAAACCCTTCGACCTAAGCTGAAGAGAGACTTGATTCATTTTTTTTAAATATGTTTTTTTTTTAATTTCATTACTGAGAGAGCCCAAATATTACAACATTGTACTATTTTACTGATAATACAATTTGCATGCAGAATGTTTTAAGACTGCCTAGTGCCTATATAACATACAGAAAAACCCTGCCAGTTCCTCAAAATATTCACCTTTAGCATTGCATCCAGGCTATCCATGAACGGAAGGTGGCAGAGTATTCTGCCCTTGATACTGTGTAGACACTTTTACACTTATACATCAAATGTCCTTCTAGAATTTATGCAATGCCCAGCCTGCATTTTTTTCAGCAAAGGAAAAGTCATATAGATTCAGGCTGGGTATGAATATGGAGGGTGTGGCAGTTGCTTGACTTGTTACGTAGTTAATATGGCTTTCAGTATTGCTCTTGTGTACAGATATATTGAATGTCCCTTAAATTCTGACAATCATAATGACAGTACAAGTTTCTTATCAAATCACAAAAAGTTGACCAAAACTTACACTATCATCTGTCTGATGCAAAAGGTCAGAATATCAAAATATTCATCTTTTTTTAATTCTCATTTGTGTTTTACTGATCAAACATCAACAAATGTCACAGGAACTGCTGTATAATTCTCAATCAATACCCACCTTGGCAGTGGCAGGCACTTAAAATTGCAGGTTGGACCCCTACAATGAAAATGGACACCCAAAAGTTTGGACCAGTTTGTGCAAACCAGTGAAA
Organism: Cyclina sinensis; assembly: GCA_012932295.1. NCBI lineage: Eukaryota > Metazoa > Mollusca > Bivalvia > Venerida > Veneridae > Cyclina > Cyclina sinensis. The sequence continues at coordinate 36,864,735 of JAAONU010000015.1, read as the reverse complement.
CCACTGAACTTACATAAATGTGAGGGTTTTCAGAAGGCCTGCTGTTTCTGGTCTTGTCATTCCATGAACAGATAATGGCATCTGGGTTAATGGACTACGACTGATGTAAGTGACATGATAGTTCTGACTGGCATAGGCCACAGCAGCTTGGAAAAGTAGCACTGTCTTACCACTGGAATTTGAACACAGAGCTTGATTTAAAATACTTCATGAGACGATCAAGGAAGAAGCATTCCTCTGATAATTTCCTTTTCTATTTTTGAGAATGATTTCTTTAATCTTTCTTTCTCTTATATACTAAATTAAAATAATTTGTTAATCAAGGCTTTTTTCTATACCCTCATTCAATTCGAATATTTTTTAGAACAGGTTATTTTTATCACTGTAACCATTTATATGTTTGGAGCAAAAAGCTCTTATCTGATTTGATGCAACTTTTTGTTTATGAAAGCATACAGACCAGTAAAAATTCACAGCATAAAAAGTAAGTTTTTACAGAAAATAAAGTAGAGCCATTTACACATCCTTCGTAGTAATAACGATTTTAAATTTTGAACAGAGGCATGAAATAGAGAAAATAATAACTTTTATATTTTATTATAATTCATTACTAAATAACAATTATTTGTCTAATTACATAAAAATGAAAAACCAAGACTAGTCAAGCAAAAACAGGATGCTCAAAGAACACTTTGTGGTAAGTTACCAAAAGTAAAGGTAATATGTCATGCTATGTATTGTGTATATCTTTGCCTTAACCCATAAGACATAGGCAAAGACAAAAATAGTTTTCTGATTCTTATCAAAGTTGCTCATTAGTGTACTGAGTGTTGAAACAGAACCTGGACAATTTCTCTCTCATTCATTTAGGCAACTTGGACATTTCCCCTCCCATTCATTCAGGTAACCTGGACAATTCTCCTCCTGGCAACCCCTAAAATTTCTCTCCCATTTACTTTGGCAACCTGGACAATGCCCTTCCTATTCATTCAGGCAACCTTGACAATTCTCCTCCTGGCAACCTCTAAAATTTCTCTCCCATTTACTTAGGCAACTTGGACAATCCCCCTACCAAAATCTGGACAGTGCAGACACTTCCACACAAGTGAAATCTCACTTGTATTCTTAATAACATAATTATTTAAGTTAGTTTGGCGTAGCAACTTGGTTGTTGCTCTGTGCACCTTGCTTGGTCATTTGTGCCAAATTATTACAAAAACTTTCAAGCAGTTTAATACTAATGGAGTGTACACGAAATGTGGACTTTTTTATATATGACCTTTAAGTGTGACCCTGACCCTGAGGGTAGCAACCTGGTTGTTGACCTCTGCACATCGTCTCATGATGGTGATCATTTGTGCAAAGTTATCTTTTAAAAACTTTCAAGCAATTTAATACTAATGGAGTGTACACGAAATGTGGACTTTTTTTAAATATGGCCTTTAAGCGTGACCTTGACCTTGGGGGTAGCGACCTGGATGTTGCGCTCTGCACATTGTCTCATAATGGTGATCATTTGTGCCAAGTTATTTTTAAAAACTTTCCATGAGTTTAAAAGTAAAGAAGAGGACGTGAAAATGTTATGGACGGACAGACTGACAGACAAAGGCCATTCCTATTATCCCCTTCCCGCTACGTGGCGAAGATTAAAAACAAAATAATTATATGCATATCAAACTGTTTCTTGCATTGTAAGTTGTTATTAAAAGATTCTTTTTTTTTTAAATAAAGCAGGAGTTTAAATAACTATTCAAAACTTTGAAATTTAAACCTAAAAAAGGAAACAGATTTCTTGTGCATTGAATACTCTTTAACTTATAAGAATTGATATAAATGAATAAGTGCTTTCTTAACAACAGACAGAAGCTTAAAACAGTAAATCAGCAGGGTATACTTAAATTAATATTTTTTATAAATACAAGAATACTAAAAATAACTGTTTTAAACAAGCCTGTAAAAAATCTCTGCAAAACTAAGTTCAGCAATACATCATCCAGTGTTAATGTGATGTGTAACTAAGGTGGTGTTTTCAGCGTCACTAAGAGGGCACAGTTTGATTGTCAATGCACTGTAGAGAATATGAGGTAAAATATTAATGAATACATTTATTTGTTAGAAATAAAAAGAAATAAAAAAAAAATATCTGATTAAAGATCTGTGAAAAAAAGACTCTAAGAAAGTGAAATTTACAGGTAATACAATTCAGAACAGTTTATTCCCCTAAACATATAAAATAGGTTTAAAGCAAAATACAATACTGCATCTGGAAAAAGTCTTACAAAAATTGTAATAGATTTTAAGCATTTATGTCTGTGTACATAATTTCTTTAAGAATTCATGAAGTACAAAACTGAGTTATCAGTAAATTTCAAATTACCAATACCAAAACTTATTTAGATGCAAATAAGCAAGAGCTGTCAGTGGAGACAGCATGCTCGACTATTTAAGTAATGGATAGTCAACAAAGGAATAACTATTAAAAAATCAATTTAATTCATGATCTATAGATTTACAAACAAGAATATTCTGCATGGTAGATGAAATATCATACCATCTTTATTATTTTATCATTCATATTGATAGGAAAATTGCAGAACATAATTTATATTAATTTTTATATCTGGGTGATGATAAGGAACATATATTTGAAGTTTGAAGTAAATCCCTACAGAAGTAAAAACGTTATAGTAAAAAATATTTTACTGCACAAAAACTTTAATCAGAAATCTGGACATGGAGGCAGACAACATCAGGGTGAGTAGGACAGCTTTCCATAAACTGTGTAGTCGAGCTAAAAATTACCAGCATTCATTTCCAAGAAATACCAAAGGTCTGTTCTCATTACTTAAAATCTTTAGACATCTTGTCAGCTTGGACTGGTCTTCAGTTTTCTCCGTTTGAAGCCATGCTGATGTCAAAGGAAGGCAGTAAATTAAACCAGTCATTTCTGAAATACAAGAAAATTCATTGGAACAACATTTTATACTGTTTTTGTGGTGGGGATATACCAGTTGCAAAGTCAGCACTAGGCAAAATATCAATTCTTTTTTTTCATTGAATAAGATTACCCATAATGCATCAAATGCTGAAGTCCACTACCCAGGATTATTCCGCAAGCCAAATAAATCTTTAAGTGAATGAAAATTTCACTATCCTGCCCTATTATAATGTTCACTGGTTATACATAATGAAGACCATCTTTTGATCATTTGTTCATTTTTTGAAAATTGGATATTATGGAAGATACAAAGTTTAAAACAAGTGTTTTCTTAGTTTTCATAGCTTTTCTGCCACAGACATTTTACATAATGATATTATACTTTTACAGTATATTCCAATGTAAGAAAAGGTTGTACAATATTATTGTCATAAAACCTTCCTCTTTGTTGTTTGGCCACCATAACATTCACCATTCTCTATCCATATCTACAAAGTTTCCTTAGCAAGTTATCAGTGCAATCACTGTGCCCTTGACCTTAAGATCATTTTTTAAAGCTTTTAAAAGAAAAGTTAAGTTTGTAGTGTTTTATAAAATGTTACAAAATGTTACAATGGCTGTCATATATTGTGGTCTTGAGTGTTGGAATGGAAAGCATAATTATTATAAATATGTGTAATACAATTTTAAACCTTTGTGACCTTGACCTTCATCTGTAGGTCAAAGTTGTGTAAGTACATGATTTTTAAAGCTTTGTACACATCTACAGAGATTCATGAGGTTGTCATGAATAAAGTTTGGTTTGTTTTTTAAATACTTCGATCTTTACCTTGACTGGAAGATCATCATATCATTTTTTCCCAATTTTATCAGCTAACCTCCAAAAAAATAACGTCTTGTGTACATTCTTCAGAATTTCACTGACCACTCAACAGGATGAATTTATGTACCTTTTTAAGGCCTAAGTCTTTAAGGATAGGCAGCAGCCTTTATAATAAATGTGACACTGTATTACTGAATGAAATTAATATGGTTTTTAATATGTACTTTTTGTTTGTTGTTTAAACATCATTCCACTTTTTCCCAAATTGACAAAACATTGTGCTTGAAGTTCCCAAAAGGAAAGGCTAAGGCCTCTTCCCAATTTCTGGAAAAAAAAGCTCTGGGATGGATGTTTGAAACCAACATCATTGGTCAATCTGATTAAAATCATATCCTAAAAATCCCTACAATATTAGGATCTGAGGAGAACTGACAGAAGGTCACCATCTCATGACCTATCCATCAGCCAGTCATGGCAACTCTTTCATCCTTCTGGAAATAAGGTGAAAATCTGTATAATATATCTGGGAACCTAAATAATAATCTTCACAGGTTTTAGTCACATTTATTTGGCAAAATCTTCTAAAATAATGTGATAAATATATGTGCAGAAATTTTCCATAGCATAGGTTGATAGATACTGAATACACTCGAATAATAGAGTAAACAGTAACTGATGCAAAATACTTAGGTGTGGATATTTCCAAAGATCTTTCCTGGAATACTCATATTAACCAAATAACTAATAATGCAAATAAATCTCTTGGCTTTCTTCACAGGAACATACAGACAAGAAATCCCAACATCCGCCAACTAGCATACATTACAAGACAATAGTTAGACCTCAAGTTGAGTATGCGTCATCTGTATGGTCTCCCCACACCTTGCAAAATATTCAAAAAATTGAAAACGTCCAATGTCACGCAGTCCGTTGGGTCAAACATAACTATTCTCCTTATGCAAGTGTCACTTCTTTGCAACAGGAACTTGGTTGGCAGACATTACAGGACAGACAAATGAATCAAGACTTATCATGTTCTATAAGATTGTCCATGGTTTAGTGGCGGTCCCTATACCATCATATCTGGAGAGGCCCACGAGGATGACACGCCATATGCACCCCTTCTCATACAGGCAATTACATATTAATGCAAACTACTATAAGTTTTCGTTTTTCCACAGCCTTGTGGTAATGTGGGACAGCCTCCCAGTCTCTGTAGTAATGCATCCAAAACTTGAGGGGTTCAAACAGTCTTTGCATTCCCCTCTATACCCTTGAATACTGGAAACAATGTTTTTAAAGAATTTCACCTATGATTAACTCTATCATACTTTTAATCCAGCCTCACTATCTCCTTTCAGTACTTTTAACCCTTTTATCGCTAATACCTGTAACGAGATGAAAGAAAGAAAGAAAGAAAAAGAAAAAAAGAAAGAAAGAAAGAAAGAAAGAAAAAGAAAGAAATTAAGAAAGAAAGGAAGACAGCCAGCCAGCCAGCCAGACAGACAGATAGACAGATAGAAAGATAGATAGATAGATAAGATAGATAGATAGATAGATAGATGAGATAGATAGCTAGCTAGATAAGACAGACAGACAGACAGACAGATTCATTTTTGTTAATATTTTCGTCACTTTCATGACTACTGATGCATTGATTGATATTCATTTTGTAAATTCAAACCAAAATTTTAATAAAAAGAGAGTTCATTTATCCAAAAAACATGTTAAGATATTTGCAAAATGTCTCAGATGATATAAAAATTGTTATGCTAGAGAAGTCTACACGCTGTATCAACGTGCCATGTAGGCCTACAGGTCAACTATCATTGCAGTAGACTATTGAGACATGTTATAAGCTGCCTGTCATTGGCTGGAATATAAATAACAGTACTGAAAATTTCCAGATTATTAAGAAGATAGAAATGAATGGGTCATCTTCAGATCTATTTACCATCGGGAGATGGAGAACTTTAGTCAGATTGCATCATTGGTCAGGCTACTATAAATGGTGGCAGTGGTATACCACGAACCTTCCCCAGGTCTTTGCCTTGGTTAATGTATCAGAGGTCAAGCATCTTCTCAGGGTTAGTACTTGGTGTCCAAAACCTGTATCATTAAATGTAAAGGCTTCAAAATGGGTAGTCAACCAGTAATCCCCACCTGGTGTGGATAGAACGACTTATATCCAGGCGGATACTGCTGGAAACAAGAACCAGTTAGGTTACCATCAAGTCTTCAGAAATCTGTCAGAAATTCAGTCACTACCTGGAATCAAACCTGAGTCGGTAGCTTTGTAGCCCAGCACACAAATTACTTAGTCCAAATATTTAGAAGTAGACAGTGGAATTGATGATTCTTTTGTTATTGTTCAGAAATTTGCCAATTAACAAAAAGTAAAAAAAAAAACGGAAAATATAAACATAAAGTGGTAGCTATGCATATGTGATGACGTCTTTCTGTGAGGGACTAACAGTTTAAACAAACTACTCAGCCACCGAGTTCCTTTGGTCAGGTTATTGTATCCTATGTTTTACACTTGTAAAATAAGCATGTACACACAAAAATTTCTATGTTCATTTTATGTCAACATATTAAACAAAAGACGTCTCATCCGGACAACAAATATTAGTTACAATACAGTATTAATTTAAAGATCTATATGTAAACTTCCTTGAAAACATTTTTAGCTTCAATCTTGAGAAGATGGTTAAAGCTCCCAGAAGAAATAATAATGTACTAGATTTATTTCTCACTAACCTACCCTCTCTGGTACACAATGTCAAATCCCTCCCTAGTTTAGGCAACTCCGATCATGATATTGTCTTCCATGAGTTAAACATCAATAGAGGTCACCCCGTCCAACCAATGAGAAAAATCCCCTGTTTTAAGAAGGCAAACTGGTTAAAAATGAAATCGGAATTGAAAAATTTTCACAAAAGGTTCTTGAACTGTAAACATACAGACCTGAACCTGGCCTGGGCTGACTTCAAACAAGAACTCCATAGGCTCTGTGACTTACATATACCGACTAAAATGACTAAACATAAACAGAATCTCCCTTGGGAAGACAAATACGAAAACGGGACAAATTATTTGCCAAACTTAAAAGTAGAGCTATAGACCCAAAATCAGACTCCCACTTTAAGACTCTAAAAGCGATCATCCAAAAGAAAATTAGAAACTCCTATTGGTCTTATTTAGGGTCAGTCATATTTAATGGGGACTCCCAACCTGGTCATAATAAAAAAATTTACAGTTTTGTTAAACATAACAAATCTGAAAACTGTGGAGTTGCACCCCTCAAGGCAGAAGGTCAAACCCATACTAATCCAAAGGATAAAGCAAATATCCTAAACAAACAGTTTCAGTCTGTTTTCTCACGGCCTTAACCATTAAGCTTAAAACAGATATGCAAAAGTGCATTATACCCATCCCCCAATAGCATGCCCCCTATCACAATAACGGTTGATGGTACTGACAAACTCCTTTCAGGTTAAATCAACGTCAAATAAAGCTCAAGGGCCAGATCAAATATCACCAAGGCTCTTAAAGGAACTCCACAGTATTGCCTAAAAATTAATTGAACACATCATAGTCTCAAACATGATGACTTACTTTGGCAGTCACAACATCCTTAGTAATTATCAACATGCTTTCAGGTCTAAACGTAGTTGCGAAACTCAGTTATTGAGTTTCACCCAAGAAGTCCTTGACAATCTAGACAATGGACAACAGACGGACATTATTGTGATGGATTTCTCAAAGGCCTTCGACAAAGTCGACCATCACAAGCTAGTCCATAAATTAAAAACTTTAGGAGTAAATCAACAAGTATCCACCTGAATCAGGTCATTTCTCAGCAACCGCAGCCAAAGGGTTGCAGTTGAGGGTCAAACTTCTGATCAACTACCAGTGTTATCCGGTGTCCCCCAGGGTTCCGTTATTGGTCCCTGTTTATTTCTGATATATCAATGACTTGCCAGAATCTGTCAAAAGTAAAACAAGGTTATTTGTGGATGACACTATAGTTTACCTGACAATCAAGGGACAGACAGACGCAGACAGACTGCAAGATGACCTACATAAACTAGAAAACTGGGAACAGGACTGGGCCATGGAGTTCAATCCGGACAAATGTGAGGTGCTATGGATCACCCGAAAAAAGAACCCCACCATCTTCCCATACACTCTACACAATAAAACTCTCAAATCAACTGAATCTGCCAAGTACCTTGGAGTTACCATCTCTAAAGACTTGAACTGGGCCAATCATATTAATAACATTACTTCCAAGGCAAAAAATTCCCTAAGATTTATCCAGAGAAACATCAAAACTCAAAATAGGCAAATCAAAACTCAAGCCTATACCACCTATGTCAGACCTCAACTAGAATATTGTTCAATAATATGGCACCCTTGGCAGAAACATCTTACCTACAAAATTGAAAGTGCACAAAGAGCTGCAGCTAGATATTTTTGTAATAATTATGATTTTCAAAGTAGTGTAACAAATATGTTAAATGAACTTAGATGGTCCACCCTAGAAAGCCACAGACTCCAATCCTCTCTACTTTTTCTCTGTAAGATCCAGTACAACCTTGTTTATGCCGACCATAGTCACCTTAGTCCAATTAGAAACTTGAACTTCCTGATCCCCCAGTCTCGTACCCTGTATCACCTCAGCTCCTACTTTCCCAGAACTTTAAGGTATTTGAATAGCTTACCATACCAGGTCAAATCCAGTCCTAGCCTAGATATCTTTAAGGATAGGCAGTGTCTAGAGGTACGGATCCGTACCCCTAGACCGGCAGTGTAGAGGTACGGATCCGTACCTCTAGACAATACTACTAGGAATGTCTAGGGGCACGGACCTTCTTTTAATATATAATTAAGCATTAATTTACATTAGAAGAGACTCGGTTATAGTGGTTTTGACAGTTTTTTAGCTCACCCGACACGTAGTGACAGAGTGAGCTTTTCTGATCACCTTTTGTCCGTCGTCCGTCCGTCAGTCCGTCCATCCACAATTAGTTTGTTAACACTCTAGTGGTCACATTTTTGCCTCAACTGTCATGAAACTTGGTCAGGATGCTTGTCTCATTAATATCTCGGACGAGTTCGAACATGGGTTATCAGGGTTGGAAAACTAGGTCACAGAGCCCAAATATAGAAAAACCTTGTTAACACTCTACAGGCTACTTTTTCAGTCCAAATATCCTGGAAATTTGTCAGAAAGGTTCTATCGATGATTTCTAGCTCACGTTCAAATATGGGTCATCTGGGTTCAAAAAGTAGGTCACGGAGCCCAGAAATAGAAAAATCTTGTTAACACTCTAGAGGTAACATTTTCAGCCCAAATAATCTGGAAATTTGTCAGGAAGGTTGCTTGTATGATTTCTAGCTTAAGTATGAATATGGGTCATCTGGGTTAAAAAACTAGGTCACAGAGTCCAAAAATAGAAAAATCTTGTTAACACTCTAGAGGTTAAATTTTCAGCCAAAATAATCTGGAAATTTGTCAGAAAGGTTGCCTCGAGGATTTCTAGATCAAGTTCGAATATGGGTCATCTGGGGTCACAAACTAGGTCACAGAGTCCAAATATGGAAAAACCTTGTTACCATTCTAAAGGTAATATTTTCAGTCCAAATAACCTGGAAATTTGTCAGAAAGGTTCTATCGATGATTTCTAGCTCAGTTTTGAATATAGGTTTTCTGGGGTAAAAAACTAGGTCACAGAGCCCAAAAGTAGAAAAACCTTGTTAATGCTCTAGAGGTTACATTTTTAGTCCAAATGTCCTTGAAATTTGTCAGAAAGGTTGTTTCAATGATTTCTAGCTCAAATTTGGATATGGCTCATCTGGGATCAAAAACTAGGACACATGGCCCAAATATGTAAAAACCTTTTTAATACTCTAGAGGTAACATTTTAATTCCAAATAACCTGGAAATTTGTCAGAAAGTTTTTTTTGATGATTTGTAGCTCAAGTTTGGATATGGGTTATCTGGGGTCAAAAACTAGGTCACAGAGCCTAAATATCGAAAAACCTTGTTAACACTCTAGAGGCTACTTTTTCAGTCCAAATATCCTGAAAATTTGTCAGAGAAATTGTTTGGATAATTCCTAGCTCAAGTTCGAATATGGGACATCTAGGTTAAAAAATTAGGTCATAGAGCCCAAATATGGAAAAACCTTGTTTACACTCTAAAGGTAACATTTTCAGTACAAATAACCTTGAAATTTGTCAGAGAGATTTTTCAATAATTTCCAGGTAAAGTTCAAATATGGGTCATCTGGGGTCAATTAACCAGGTCCATACCAACTTTGTTAAAAGCAGTCATACTCAGGTGAGTGATACAGGGCCATCATGGCCCTCTTGTAGTGTTTAATAGACTAAAATTATCTAAGAGTGGCAATGACTTTGATTTTCAGTTCCCGTTTCTGACGATATAATGAGAGTAATCCGGAATCCAAATTTGCTTACGAAAAGAGGAACATATCGTTGTCATCTATTTTCAAATCATAATTGAACCTAAATGTTTGTGTCAAATGACAATGAAAAGTTCACTTAAACCTATTTGTGATACATACTTATGATTTGCTGTAGGTTTTTTCACCTTTAAATATTGTTGTCCTCCAGCAGCTCATTAACACTGACAATTTGAGAAGGTACAGAGGAACAGACAAAGTCTGTGGAGTATTTCAATCAAAACTGGCACACAATCAGAAAGCAGTGGGTGCTTGGACTGGCAGAGTCAAGCACTCTTGGAAATCAAACCAGCAACAGACTGGAGAGTATAAACCAGAAGATAAAACAGGTGGTTGACAGAAACGCAAAATTTGACGACTTTGCGTCAGACATTTGTGCTTTCCTTGACACACACCGGACTGAAATAGACGGCAGAATGTACAGGCACACGGCAAAAGTGCCGGTGACAAATTCCCACTTAACTGAGTATGACAGTCAGTACAGGCAGCTACTAACAAATTATGCTTACAATATTCTTAAGAAAAAAATGGAGAAGCACAGAACAACAGAAGTTTTGAACACCTCCGATGGTGGTTACACAGTGAAAGACAGCGCCTATGTTGTTACCACTGATACATGCTCATGTATGTTCAGGAAACAATACGCGTTACCGTGTCGACAAATATTGGCCCTGAGAGTTAAAACTGACAAAGACCTTTACGCGCCCAACCTAGTGGCACCTCGCTGGACACGACAGCATTTCCTGGGATCTCGACAACTAGATCAGCGTCCTACAAACCTTACGCACGAGTTCACGTCTCCTAAAGCCGGGAACCAGTCACAACAGCAGCGGTACCGCACAGCATTTCGAGAGGCACAAAAACTTGCATTATGTGCCGCCAAAGAGACACGTGCTGTATTTGACGTCAGGATGAAACAGTTAAACGCTTTGTTGTCAGCTTGGGAAAAGGGAGAAAATGTTGTAATTGACAGTATTACTCAGGTGTCCGACCCCGCCAAACCACCTACATGTCCGGATGTTTTGACTAGAACCCAGGATCATGAAACCACGGAAAGCAATCAGCCGCCGACTGACCAAGTTAAGTAAACAACAGTCGTGAAGAAGAATCAGCAAACACTGTTGAAGACATATCGCATACGAACATTGTTCAGGTGTCCGACATCGCTGATACACCGACAAGTCTGGATGTTTCAAATATGTTCCTCTTTTCGTAAGCAAATTTGGATTCTGGATTACTCACATTATATTGTCGGATACGGGAACTGAAAATCGAAATCATTGCAACTCTTGAATAATTTTAGTCTGTTAAAAATACTGTCAAAACTACTACAACCAAGTTTCTTCTAACGTAAATTAATACTTAATTATATATATTAAAAAAAGGTCCGTACCCCTAGACATTCCTAGTAGTATTGTCTAGAGGTACGGATCCGTACCTCTAGACTGCCGGTCTAGGGGTACGGATCCGTACCTCTAGACACTGCCTTAAGGATAGGCTGGTGTTCGTCACCATCGTCCCGCCCTTATAGTTTTTAATCATGCACTCTCTTACTCTGTGAACTTTTTAGCTTTTAAACTTTAAACAGTGCGCCTAATACTTTTTTAACACAGTTTTCCTGACAAAGCGCCTCCCAGTTATAGTCAGTATTGATTGCTCGGGTGTATCAAGTAGAAGTATTATGGTTCGAAACGACCATGGTGCGAATTTACTAGTAAGGAAAAGTGGAAGACTGATATATCTAAGCAAAGGCAACAATATTCGGCGAACGTAGAGAAATGGATCGTTTGAGGAGGTGCAAACCAACAAACTAAAGGTTCTCAAACAGAAAAACATTCAATATTATCAACTCTTTGATTTTCCGCAAACTCCGCGCACCGGTTACGCTATCCTGTAAGGGAGATCACTGCGTGGGAGATTGGATTTTCCGCTCCCATGTCTTGCCGTTCTTTACCGTTAACGTCTATTCTAAATTCTAGCGTACTTATCTCCCTTCAATATGTTAAGAATATTTTTCTGTTTGTTTTTTAATTGATTTAGGTCATAATATATTAAAAATGAAAAAATAAATACTATCGCACAGACAAGTAAAATACAGCATGTAATAAAATAGTATAGTGTTGCTTTACAGTCATTTCGTCGCCAACCATTTCGTCGACCTGATTACATATTTAGTAGGCCTAATTGAAAAGTCGTTTCGTCGCCCTGATTTTTCAATAGGTGGAAAGTATGAAATATTTTTGTAGGGTCATTCACACCTAATTACTCGCGTATGTGTAACCAAACAAGTTTTTTTAACTAGTTTGAACTTTTTTTTTATTCGTCTAATTATATGTGCTCAATATCGGATTGTATAGTTATCTGCTGATTGATGAAATGCAAATTACATTTGCATTAAACATTTACTATACATAACCAGGTCGACGAAATGTTTGGTCGACGAAACGACAATCACCCATAGTGTTAATATAAGAGACAATCACCAAAAGATATTAGGAGTTGATGTGGTCCAGTGGTAACGCGCTGGACTGGTAAACCAGGGGTCATGAGTTCGATCCCCCGCTCATCCACTAACATTACTAATAGTCTTTCGGATGAAACGTTAAACCGAGGACCCATGTAACAGTGCTATACACTGTCAGAACATAAAGAAATTCAAACATCTTAAGCATCAGACATATATGGCACAAAAACACAATTCTTTTTCACACAGCCTCACAAGGGATACAAGGGATACACAAGGTTACAGTGAAATACAACTGCTTTCCAGACATATCTATGGCATCAGTGCAAAAAACAAATAAGAAAAAGTTCTACAACTTTATTAAACAAAAAAAAAAACTGAAAACACAGGAATTGCACCACTCATCACTGACGGTCATACTAACAGTCACCCAGTGTCAAAGGCGAACATACAAAACAACCAGTTTGAAGCTGTCTTCTCAAAGCCTTCGCCACTCAGTCTCAAACAAATAGCTAAAAGCTCAATGTCATCACTGATCACCCACCCATGGCTCCCATATCCATCTCAGTTCAAGGAGTTGATAAGTTACACGACAAAACCCCCATAAAGCCCAAGGTCCAGATGAGATCCCACCTAGGTTGCTTAAAGAGCTACACACAGAGATAGCACCAATCCTTAAAATCATATTCCAAATGTCACTAGACACAGGTATTGTTCCTAAGGATGGGAAACATGCCATCATCACACCAGCATACAAAAAAAGGTCAAAATCAAAACCTAGCAATTACAGACCAATATCATTCACATGTATAGCATCAAAACTAATGGAACACATCATTGTTTCAAACATGATGGATTACTTTGACAAACACAACATACTTTGCCCCTGCAACATGGATGATTTGTTAGACACAGCTCATCAGCTTCACACAAGAAATAGCTGACAACCTAAATCAAGGTCAACAAACTGATGTCATTGTAATGGACTTCAGTAAAGCTTTTGATAAAGTAGACCACCGCAAACTCATACACAAGCTGAAACACATGGGAGTTCATCCACACATCAGTTCATGGATACAAAACTTTCTCAAAAACAGATCACATCAAGTATTAGTGGAAAAAATGTCTCTGACAGGCTCCCTGTGCTTTCTGGTGTCCCGCAGGGATCAGTCTTAGGTCCCTGTCTCTTTCTTGCATACATCAATGACCTACCAGGAAGTGTCAGGAGCCGGATGCGTCTATTTGCCGACGACACCATGGTTCATTTAACAATTAAAACACAAGCATCTGCACAAACCTTACAAAATGATTTGCACAACCTTGAAATATGGGAAAAAGAATGGTCAATGGAATTCAACTCTTACAAGTGCCAAGTACTCAGAATACAGAGGAAAAAGAAACCGGTCATCTTTCCCTACACCCTACATAACACTATACTGAAATCCACAGAAAATGCAAAATACTTAGGAGTTACTATATGTAGTAACCTAAACTGGGCATCCCATATAAACAATATCACAATCAAAGCAAAAACAGCTTAAGGTTCATCAGACAAAATGTCAAAACACAAAACAAACAACTTTAAGAAGCAGCATACAAAACATATGTCAGACTGCAGGTTGAATACTGCTCAACCATGGGATACATGGCAAAAATATCTCACTCACAGAATTGAAATGGTCCAGAGGTCAGCTGCAAGGTACATTCATAATGATTACCACTATACATGATTAAGGAACTAAAATGGTCAACTTTAGAACAAAGGCGAAACCATGCCAGCCTGGTCATGCTACACAAACTAAAAAACAGACAGGTCAATGTCGATAGCAATCACCTTACAAACACAAGAAACAACAAATTCCTCATCCCACAATCAAAACAACATCACATGAACTCACTCTTTCCAAGGACTATACGACTCTGGAACGAATTACCGACCGAGATTAATGCTACCCCAACTGTGCCAGCATCAGTGGAGTAAACAAGTTTTATAGATTTTAAGTATTCAAAATAAATGTTTAAGTAAGATCTTCAATTAATAACTAATCTCTTCAGGGAGGCGTCGGTCATATGGGCAACCGGTACCGACGATACCGGTATCTCAAATAGATAGATAGATAGATATCAGATCTATAAAAGCGATTTAACTCTTAAAGCATAATGAATTAGGCTACCTTTAACATAAACGTCCCAATATCTTGATAAGCTGCGATTATGGGGCAACGAATCTTCATCCCCATAAAAAATGCTAATGACTGACGCCCCCTGCAGAGATTAGTTATCTTATTGTGGGGGATACAGAAAGCATCCCGTTCCAGAGACATTCCTGGTGGCCTCGGTTTAACATCTCATCCGAAAGACAATTAATAATGTTAGTGGAGGAGCAGGTGACCAGACTTAATAGAAATGCTTCTTATATAACCCTCTATCAAAATTGCTCAAATAGGCTAGGATTTTTTCCTAATGCTTATCACTTGTCCAATTCATATCGCTATGGCAACGCAGAGAAACGGGCCTTCCTAAATCGATGTATCTCGTGTAAGATAATAAGCGCAAATAATGGGGCTTCATCACTAGATCAGTGATGCAGTGGTAGCAGAACCTTTGTATCTTAGCTACACGCTTTGCTTGAAGTCCAGTATCAAAAGTTCGATCCACCACTTCTCAACTTACACTTGCATTTTTTCAGATGATACGTTAGACTCAAAAATTGCTCAGCACATAAAAATTAGATTATATTCCTTTCTCTATCTTAAACCATTCTCCACAGCCTATATCAACAAATTCTTTAGGAGATTGGGATGTTTGCTAGGTGCCATAAAATCAAAATTTTGAAAGTAATAATATTATATAAATAGTTTTCCTTAAAAAAGTAAAGTGAGAAAACCGAGAACACCCAGGAAATAATTGAGAAGTAGAAAGGAAGATGTGTCATAGGTGGTGAGTGTTGAAATTTTTATTATGCACACTCATGTCAAATATTTAACAATAGATTTGAGGAAAGCTCTGCTAAAGGGGAAATATTTGAGTGGTTTAGGAAATTTATTTCATAAAATAATTAGACCACAAGTAAATTGGTGTGAGATTGTACGGCAAGAAAGATAAATTCATAGCTATCAGTTCGATTAAGGACATCTAAAACAGATCTATACTTCATTAATTGATTTTTGAAGGGCACTGCATGATCGTTTTGAAAATGAAGTCCTAAATACGCTTCAAATGAAATAACTTTGAATGCATCGAAAGGCAACACCTAGGAAAAGTTTAAACATTTTAATCCGATTTTCAAAATGGAAACATTCTCTCCATGTTTGCCCCTCACAGCATCCCGCTTAATGTGTACCAATTGATGGTCTAAATTTCCTATGCAAACTACAGAGATTGCAAAAAAAAAAAAAAAAAAAAAAAAAAAAAAAAAAAAAAAAAATTGATAAGACATACACCAAAGGATCAGTCAAGGACCTTAATTGGTTATTTATATCTTTGAAACAATCAAATACTAATAAAATTACTTATCATTCAAGACTTAGGCTCAAAAAGGAACTTATGTAAAAAAATATGTGCATAATACATTAATACATATACACCTAATTACCTTTATTCATCCTCTGAAGTTTGCACTTAGGTGTACAATAGATATACTTAAACAGACTGTTTGTTTTGCTTTATAATTCTTACCGATTTAATCTATCTATCTACATTAAGAGGAAGTGCATTGTGCTGCAAGTACTCTGGAGAGCAATGTTTTCGGTTCCTTTTTTTTACTTCTCGATAAGCTACGGATCGAGAAGCGTCGCTGCTGACAATTAAGAATTTCAAAACGTGTTTTGGTATTCTGTCTGGTAGCAGTTTAAATAGCTGATAGTCCTATTTATCCCTATCTCTTACTGTTTCGGCAATCCCAAATTGTAAGGGATAATAACTGTGCCTTGCTGTGTTGTACGGAATGAAACGTGTAAATGTTTAACTTAGCGATCTTTGATTGGTCAATTATGAACTAATTCAACTTGCTGGGGTCATCGAGTCATAAACTTAAAAGGTATATTCAGGCACGGATTTACCGGGGGGGCTTAAGGGGCCCAAGCCCCCCCAGCTGGCCCGTTTGTAAAAAAAATAAAAGGGCTCATTTTTTAAGACTCTTAAACATTTTTTTCAGCTCTTTTCACCTCGTAACAGAAACACAGTCAACCTTTCAATTTGCAATGGTCATGCAATATTGCGTAACAACTGATAACGAGTTCGCAACTTTATAGCCGTGTATATTACACAATATACCGTATATTCGGTGGCACGGATTATCCGAGAGTTCTCCAGACTGATCATGATGTATAGTTTTCAAGCGTCTAGTAACATTGACGTATTTGATAAAGTTGTTAAATGAGCGTCTGCTGACCATGATCAGTTGCCTGATGATATTGTACAAACTAAAGTGGTAACAACTTGGCTTTTTCCGAAAACTTGGTATAAAGACTAATTGAAGTCGCCCGAGGTGTTCCGAATGGTGCAAACTCCACACAGCGGTTACTTCCCTTCCATACTTTCAGTACAGTAATCACTGCCGACAGTCATGTCACGTGATGGTCGAAAGTAAATAAACAAAATTTTAAACTTTTTTTTTCAAGTTACATTTTAAAAAAAAAATTTCATTACAGCCAGGCATGTTTAATCAATGCAATTCCAACTGTTACTAAACTAACCAGCTGAAATCCAGTTAAGGTTAACCCGTGTCTGCAGAGATCTTTCCAAAGAATGATGGGGAGATCACTGCGAGGAGATTGGATAATGTGATGACGGTGTTATTTGTTATGCCAATTAATTTATTGATAAATTATTTGTATCAAGGGACTTTATAAATATAAAATGAAAAAAAGTTTTTTTGCTTTAGTTGAACATTTCAAAGAATACCAGTATATTTCTTTTAAATTCTCACACAAATTTCATTATATTTTTATGCCTAAAATGCACCAAAATGAGCCATTTACTCCACCTTTTGTTAAAAATTTTCTTGGGGGAGGCCCCTCAAACCCCCCCTACGGAAGGGGGTTACCCCCTTCAGTACCTTCCCCCAAGCCCCCCCAGTCAGAAATTTCTGGATCCGGCCCTGGGTATATTTACTGCACTTTGCTTTATTACTGTTATCAGTACTAACCATTTCCATACCTAAATTCAAAAGTAGAAAAAAATACTAGTAAATAAGTACCAGTATAACAACCGAAGATGTGTTTCTGTCATGTGTTAAAATTCATCAGTTGTATAGATTCCGGACAAATGCTCTTCGGATAAAGAAGAAAATATTTAACATTGTTACGGTATTTTTATATGATATATTCTATACCTATGTAAGCATGACCAGTAGCCCAAATAGCTAGTGGCCACTTGAGTTTCCAAAATAATTTGAAAATGACACCTTTTCAAGAATCTCTGGTTAAATTATTTTGAAATAACATTTTTAATTGGCAGTGTTTGAAAATAGATGACAACGATATGTTCCTCTTTTCGTAAGCAAATTTGGATTCCGGATTACTCGCATTATATCGTCGGAAACGGGAACTGAAAATCGAAGTCATTGCCACTCTTTGATAATTTTAGTCTGTTAAACACTAACACCTGTCAAAACCACTATAACCGAGTTTCTTCTAACGTAAATTAATGCTTAATTATATATTAAAAAAAAGGTCCGTACCCCTAGACATTCCTAGTAGTATTGTCTAGAGGTACGGATCCGTACCTCTAGACTGCCGTTCTAGGGGTACGGATCCGTACCTCTAGACACTGCCTTTTTAATTTGGCTTCTTAGCAAAGCTAGTACTTGTTCCAATGCTCGGCGTATACCAACGCTCGGCGTAAATCTATTTTTTCACGGAATTGATATTTTTCTCATCACGTGACTTAAGCATAGCGGAAGGGGATCCCATTGGATAAAACAGACAAAACGCATTGTTTTCTATGCGAGATCATGTACTTCGGCTGTTTGATACACAATGAATAGAAACAATCTATTTAATACTTTATTCATTTTGTGTTCAAGAAAGGTTCTTTGCATAATTACAAAAAATTTCTTTTTGAAAGGTCGCCGATCAGGTCATCTATGGTACGCTGAGCATTGGTACAATTTTATGCAAACTGCACATGTTTTACTGGGTCTATTCATAGCCTGCCCTGTTGTTTACGTCACGGTTGTTTCACATGGGGAAACTTCGTAAGGATTTAGCAAAGTTTACTCTTGAATATCAGGGCCTCCGCTGTCGATCGCCAATGTCGCCAATGGCGACAAAATTTTAAAAATGGCTCCAATTTTTCCGGATTGGCGAAAATGAGTGCCGCTGACATTTTTTTGTTAATTTTGGTTAATGTTATCAGCGGCAGAGACTGGTTTACGCTTTGCAGTACATGGTAAACCGAGCACAATAAAAAAGTCGATAACCGCTCGAAATCATATTTGTATATTGCAATGGATGACAAAATTTGTTCAGAGCATGTTGCCTACAGCGATTCTAACAGGTATGTATGTCTTAGTTAATTATTGTTGATGTGTGAAATCATCATTTTATGGTAAAAGAGGATGGCTGATTAGATTGTCACACCCGCTACAAAGACAAATAGCGTTATGTCAAATACGAAAAAGACCGACTTATTTGTAATTACACTGAAAAATCATAATAATTAATTATATCTTATTGTTTGCAAGTAGTGTTGATTGCTTATTTGTCGCATCGATTGCAAACACAAACAAGATTATAAGGTCGGTTTGCAATAGAAGTGATTTTATAAATAAATGGAAATTAACGATAAATCGATCAATTAAATTAAAGACTAATTATGAGTAATTCGCAGTGTAGATAAAATGGGCACACTTTCCTACCACAGTATCAGTTGCCAAAATGGCTTCTAAACGACCTTTAGATGACTGCTATACTCCACCCTCCAAAAAACAAAAAAATTCAGTAGTCAGAAAATTTCAAGAATCTTGGAAACTTGGCAGACCATGGCTACTTTATGATAACATCAAAAAAGAAATGTTTTGTGATTACTGTATTAAAACTCAAAATTCATTTGTGACTGGCTGCAATGTTATGAAAAAAGAATCAGTGACAAAACATGCAAAAACAAAAGGTAAAGAAATAATATTTAAAATATGCATATTTTTGTGTATTGTTTCAATTTTGCTGAATTTTTATTTATCATTCCTACAAAGTCATAATTGTAAAAGTCAGATTTCTCTTTTTTTTCAGAACACGAGGATGCTACATCTGCTGTGAAACTGCAAGTGACTATGAAAGTGTGTCAACAGAATGCCCTAGACAAAAGTGAACTTGCCATAACAACTGCAATGAAAAATGTATACTTTGCCGCTGAAGAAGATCTTGCCAACTGCATGGTACCTAAGTTGAACAAGTTCTTATTGTACCAAGTAAGTATATAAAGGAAAAGTAATTCATTATTTAAAAGAAAGTGAATTAGACTCTAGAATATTATAGTTATCACTTATTCATTACAAGACTTTCAAATGAAAATATTTGTTAAGTCTCAAGCAGATAATCTTATTTAAAATGAAATAAACTGAAGAAGATGGAGCGGTGGAGTAACAGGAATTACAGGAAATTATTTTGATGAATAATAGTATCGTAAAAACATACATGTATAAAAATATATGTTTTTGTTTCCTTCAATTTATTTGCAGGGTGTGACACAGCTACAAGACTTGAGATGTGATGCAAGGACTGACTACGAGCACTCCACTTCAATAGAAGAGTTTCAGAACTGCATATCGAGGATGATCTGAAGGAAAAAGTAAACTCTAGTGTAAAGTATAGCTTAATGTTTGATGAAAGCACAGATGTGTCTGTCCACCAAAACCTCATAGTTTACATTAAGGTTCTTGAGTCTGATCAACTCGGCTTTTCAACCCCCAAAACCTACTTCCTAGGTATTGATAGCCTGGCTAGGGCCAATGCAGAGTCAATCTTTTGCAAGGTTACAGAGATGTTAAATAGTAAGGGTATGAATTTTGTCCAATCTTTGTGGAGTGAGCACCGATGGTGCAGCTGTCATGACGGGTCACAAGTCAGGTGTTGTAACAAGGTTAAAAAATGAGGTCCCTGGTGTTTTAGCAACTTATTGTATTGCCCACAGGTTAGCATTAAGTTGTTGCACAGGTGCAGATGCTATACCTTACATGGTCAAAATCCAAGAAATTCTGAACAGTGTGTACAAATATTTCCATAACTCCCCCAAGAATATGGCTATGTTAGAAACCATCCAGTCAGTTACAGGTCAAAGTTCAAGGTTTAAGGAGGTTTTTCATACTCGTTGGCTCAGTTTTGAAGGTTCAGTTTCTGCAATGGTCAACAATTACAGCAGTTTAATTTCTGTCTTTCTAGAAGAGAATTCTGGCAAGGCACTCAGTTTGCATAAGTCCCTTACATGTTTCAAGTTTTTGTATGTGGTGCACTTTCTTTGTGATGTCTTGAAGCCACTCAGTATCCTGTCCAAAATGTACCAGAAGCAAGACATTGCTTTCACTGAGGTTACTCCCTTTCTGAAGTCCACCATTGACATTGTTGATGAATTACGGGTTAAAAAGAATGGCTTCAAGCTGAGTGAGTTTCTTGGTCAGGTCCCATCAGAACCTTCTACTGATTCTGATGGTTTGGTTACTTTCATGTTTCAAGGTCACACTATCAGAGATAGTGAGAAACAGAGGGTTGAGGCAGTCAGTGTGTGCGACCAGTTTGTAACTGGTTTGGTTAAAGGTCTAAATGCAAGGTTTTCTGATAATGAGGACTCTGCAACACTGACTGCTCTCAGTAACTTTTTTGACCCAGCTGTCAGTAAAGACTGTAAAGGTACTGACATTGATCTTGTTGGAGATTTCTTAGGCACAGTAGGCATGGAAGGTTATCACGAAGAATTAACATGCTTCCTAAATTTTGCCCATGCCAGCCATGACAATGGCAATAAGTCAGTTACCTGTACCAAAGGCATGGCCAATCTTGCACTTAAACATAAGGATGTGTACCCAGCTGCTTCTGAGGCAGCTGGGAGGTTACTCTTGGTCCCTGTATCAACAGTTGACTGTGAACGGGGGTTCAGCAAACAAAACTTAATAAAAACCTGCCTCAGGAATTCTCTGTCCATTTCTACCCTGAACAATCTTATGAGAATATCAGTTGATGGACCCCCACTTAATAAATTCAATTTCAAATTGGCATTTAAGAAATGGAAAGCTGAAAAGAGTCGCAGAATTCTTATGTGAAAAAATACAGGCAGAAAAGTGGCTAGGACTGAATGACAGTGCTGTGAAATTTTAATTTTTTAAAGTACAGACATGTTGAAGTGTTTGAATGTATATAATGTTTTATTTTAAAGTTTATTTAAGTTTTTGTTATGTTAGATAAATGCTTGATAAATGTATAATAAACACTTACAAAGTTATTCTTTATTTATTTTGATTTATATAAAAATAAATGATTATTGAATCCTTCAAACTTGGCTCTTGTGGCCCACATGTGGCTCCAAGGTGGCGACAACTTTTTCCATTTGGCGAATTGATTGGCGACAAGTAAAAAATTGCCAGAGGAGGCCCTGAATATAATTAGTTCATAACATGAAATGAGTAATTTGTTTAGTCTCTTCAAAGAAATTCATTTGATTTTACGCCGAGCATTGGTCTGACCACTCTATTTTTGATTATTACCTATTTAAATTGAAAGAATGAAATACCATTTTACTACCAACATTGCAGATTTCTCTTGAAAACTCCAGTTATTATGATAAGTTTTCAAGACTATAGATTCATTTAGTCAAACTTATTTGATGCAATATTTTGTTTTGAAATATCTCCATATCTACATCTAACATCTGAAAGAAATTATTGAGACAAGATTTATGTTGCTATGTTTACGCAACCATTTTTTCTGAACTAATAAATGAATCTCCAAGAACTTATGTGGATCAAAATAATCATTCATCTTTCAAAAGACAGAAAATCTTGATGAATTGAAAAGTATTTTCTAGTGATTTAAATCTAGTCAGATAGTAGAATTCACACATTTGCTTTACAAGTCATATGTATGAGCTAGAGGCTCAGACGGAGCTGTTGTGATCTTACTGTGTCTTGTGTCCATCAATTTCTTTGAACAAAATCTTCTCTGAAACCACTGGTTCAAAGTTAATAGAGTTCCAGATAATTTTTTAACACTGGGGGTAATTACCCCTACTTTTTAAAGTGTGGGGGTAAATTTGGATACGCAGTTCATATAAAGGGTAAAATGAAAGAACCCACAATTCCTGACGTGTAACTATAATAAAATAACATGCATTATGATTTTATGCACTCATGATTTTATTGTGTTTCTTTCTTCACTTCCCTTGATTTTACGTTTTTTGATAAGAGGCTATTCTAGCTGTAAACATTCATGCTGGCTTAAAAAGGCTCAGCACTAAGAGCAGCCCTCTATAATTTCGTGGCAAAGGGTGAAAATCCAGCAGCCAATTATTTTAATACATTTGAGTGAGAGAGATGGAAAAAAGAAATGTGTTGTTCATACAATTTACAACCCTGTAGTGGTCCCATATATTTTGCAACAATACATGTATCTACATGACTATGTTAATTCTGTAAACAATATACATGATAACAGAACAAGTATTTCAACTGATGTACCTTACAGTTGCTGTGTTTTAATATTAAAAGCCCCGTCATTTGACCAGATGTTCCCAGCCTCAAAACTCACACATTTCAGAATACATGTAATTCATACATTGTTTCCAAATTCTATTCTTCACAATTTAAAATGTTTACTAACAATTTATTTACATTTATGAGTGTCCTATAATTTGTTTTTAAAACACTGTATACTTTTTTCCGTATTGCTGTTGTCGTCAATGTATTTGTGTTTTAAAAAAAAAAATCAGTTTTTCTTTATGCAGGCATGATTTTCTACTTTGGTTCTTAATTTTCTAAAATGCTTGTTATCATAATAGCAAAAACGTTTGGTATTTTTACCAAGCGTCTTGTCAGTACAGACATGGTTAGACTGGTTTTCAATATCTGAACAATTGAAAGCATTTGTAGCATATGATGATCGGAAAAATAATATATATACCCAATCGATTCGTAAATCAGCTGTTTCAGAGATGAAAATAAAATGAGAAAATGCTTTGTTTTTTCATGCCTTGGATAGCTGATTTACAGCTTGTGTAAATGTAGGCATCCAAAGTGTAACCATGTACGCTTTTAGTTATTTTTGAAGCGTAAAATACGACGATATGCACATTATCTGGTACTCTGGTTAATGAAAGTTGGCAGGGAGGTTATTTGTATGAAAATTGGTCTCTATTGCTACATGTACTTAAATGGATAACTTAAAAATGTTCTTGTCTAAGACTGTCAGGCTCAGATCTGTGAAATTTGGTGCATAACAATGTTAAATGGACCTCTACAAAAAACATACAAATGATCTTCTTTTGGGTCACTATTGGCCCTGCCACAGGGGTTACTGTTTTACGTTGACATACAAGGCAAACTTCACAAAAATCCCTTAACTGCATGGCCTGGACTCTAGATATATGATGTGCAGCATTGTTTAGTAGACTTTATCCAAGATTGATCAGATGATATAACCCAAAGGTCAAAATTATCCCTACCTCAGGGACCGCTAGTTTTTTCTAGACTTACATAGGAAACTTGAAAAAAACACTTGTCATGAAACCACAAGGCCTAGGGTTAAGATATATGTGTACCGTTGTTATATTTGGCCACAAAAATTGTTCCAATCATAGCCTTTCACTATTTAACTTACATTGGATTCTTTTTATAATCTTCTCTAAAACCATAATGCCCAGAGCTAAGATATTTGGAGTGTAGCATTATCTAGTGGTTTTTAAGTTGGCCTTAGGGTCAGAAGTGACCCTGCTCAAGAGGTCACTAGTTTTATATAGACTGATATGGAAAAACTAAAACTTTGCTAAATAATATTAAAAGCATTCTTCATCTGCTTCCTTGCCTTCTAAGCTAGAGCATTGAAATATATTTTGCTTGCACCTTTCAACTTTCACTTTTGTCGAACATAACCTACTGACCTATTTTCTTTTTTTATATGCCCGAAGGGGGCATATTATGTTATGGTCCAGGGCATCCGTCCGTCTGTTAGCAATTTGGTTTCTGGAGGATAACTTGAGTACATTTTGGCCTACAGTCTTTTACCTTCATGTGATGATTGCCCACATTGAGTGAATGACCCCTTTTGATTTTGGAGTCAGTAGCTCAAAGGTCAAGGTCACATAAACCTTATCATTGAAAACCATTTCCTCCATGTAACTTGACAATCATTTGTATTAGAGACTTCAAACTTTATATCTTGATTGCACACATGGAGTGGATGACCTCTATACATTTTGGGGTCAGTATGTCAAAGGTAAAGGTCACAGTGACCTAAATGTTTAGAATCATTTACACTCTGTAACTCGACAACCATTTGTGATATTGATTTCAAAATTCATATAATGGTTGCACACTTTGAGTAAATGACCCCTTTTGATTTTGGGGTCAGTAGGTAAAAGGTCAAGGTCACAGTGACCTTAACATTGAAAACCATTTCAGCCATGTAAGTTGACAATCATTTGTTGTAGAGACTTCAAACTTTACATCATGATTGCACACATAGAGTGGATGACCCCTATACATTTTGGGGTCAGTGTGTCAAAGGTCAAGGTGATAGTGACCTAAATGTTTAGAATCATCTACACTCTGTTTCATGACAACCATTGGTCTTAGAGACTTTAAAATTCATATAATAGTTGCACACATTGAGTGAATGACCCCTATTGATTTTGGGGTCAGTTGCTCAAAGGTAAAAAAAATTAAAATTTAAAGTAAATCATTTAATTTTAAAGCCAAAAGTTTCCGCGCTTATATCACAAATGCATCATACTTGGAAAAAAAACACACTTCAGGCATTTAATGCCCTGCCCAGCAGTGCTCTTGTTTGAAGATGTCGTTGTAATTAGGACCACATGTACAGTTTTATATGTAAAGCACTACAGTGTTGTATGAACTTGACATTGACTTACTTCTAAGCCTCCAAATTGAAATATGAACTGGGTGCATAATTTTACTTGCACATTTCATCATTCATTTTAGATGAACTTGACATACCGGGTATTGACTTACTTTCTGTTTTTGGTGCCAAATCTGTAAAAATTTAGTCTGCATAATTTTGTAAGTGAATTTCAGCTTTGACTGTGATTTACCTTGACCTTTTGATTTAGTTTTTGTCGAGCCCGCTTGCGGATAGCTGAACATAGTCGTCACATTTGGTACCCCATTTTTCTTATGTACGTGCGTGCGTGCGTCCATCCTGATTGCCTTGTCCGGGCCATAACTTCTATGTGCATGAAAGGATTTTGCAATATCTTGGCACATTTGTTCACCTTGATGAGATGGTATGTCGCGTGCAAGACCCAGATTCCTAGCTCAGAGGTCAAGGTCACAGTGACAACTCAAAGGTCCAAAATGTTGATGACAGACATTGTCTGGGCCATTACTTATCCATGCATGGAAGAGTTTGAAAATACCGTGATACATTTGTTATGCTCCCTGAAAGAGACATCATATAGGCCTGCCTTGTCCCTCCATCATTATATCATTCTGTCATTCTGTCTAGTGTGGGGAAGAACTCCATAACTAAAAACAGGTAATGATTGCCTTGTCCAGACCATAACTTCTTTGTGCATGGAAGGATTTTGAAATACCTTGGCACATTTGTTCACCTTGATGAGACGGTGTGTCACGTGCAAGACCCAGGTTCCCAGCTTAAAGGTCAATGTCATAGTGCCAGATCATAGGTCCAAAATTTTTATGATAGACCTTGTTTGGGCCATAACCTCTCCCTGCATGGAAGGATTTTAAAATACCTTGGCACATTTGTTCACCTTGATGAGATGGTGTGTCTTGTGCAACACCCAGATTCCTAGCTTAGAGGTCAAGGTCACAGTGACAGCTCCAATTTCCAATGTTGATGATCAACCTGATCAACTCTCTACAGGTTAAGCTTATAACAATAAACTTGCCATGAAGTGAACATAATTTTGATGTCAGAGTATGCTTTTCAGAGTTTACATTAGTAGCATGTCTTTCACTGGCCTTGCTGTTTACATTAGTAGCATGTCTTTCACTGACCTTGCTATTTACATTAGTTGCATGTCTTTCACTGGCCTTGCTGTTTACATTAGTAGCATGTCTTTCACTGACCTTGCTGTTTACATTAGTAGCATGTCTTTCACTGGCCTTGCTGTTTACATTAGTAGCATGTCTTTCACTGGCCTTGCTGTTTACATTAGTAGCATGTCTTTCACTGGCCTTGCTGTTTACATTAGTAGCATGTCTTTCACTGGCCTTGCTGTTTACATTAGTAGCATGTCTTTCACTGGCCTTGCTGTTTACATTAGTAGCATGTCTTTCACTGGCCTTGCTGTTTACATTAGTAGCATGTCTTTCACTGACCTTGCTGTTTACATTAGTAGCATGTCTTTCACTGGCCTTGCTGTTTACATTAGTAGCATGTCTTTCACTGGCCTTGCTGTTTACATTAGTAGCATGTCTTTCACTGGCCTTGCTGTTTACATTAGTAGCATGTCTTTCACTGGCCTTGCTGTTTACATTAGTAGCATGTCTTTCACTGGCCTTGCTGTTTACATTAGTAGCATGTCTTTCACTGGCCTTGCTGTTTACATTAGTAGCATGTCTTTCACTGGCCTTGCTGTTTACATTAGTAGCATGTCTTTCACTGACCTTGCTGTTTACATTAGTAGCATGTCTTTCACTGACCTTGCTGTTTACATTAGTAGCATGTCTTTCACTGGCCTTGCTGTTTACATTAGTAGCATGTCTTTCACTGGCCTTGCTGTTTACATTAGTAGCATGTCTTTCACTGGCCTTGCTGTTTACATTAGTAGCATGTCTTTCACTGGCCTTGCTGTTTACATTAGTAGCATGTCTTTCACTGGCCTTGCTGTTTACATTAGTAGCATGTCTTTCACTGGCCTTGCTGTTTACATTAGTAGCATGTCTTTCACTGACCTTGCTGTTTACATTAGTTGCATGTCTTTCACTGGCCTTGCTGTTTACATTAGTTGCATGTCTTTCACTGACCTTGCTGTTTACATTAGTTGCATGTCTTTCACTGGCCTTGCTGTTAAGAGCAATGGTACTCAGATAAATGATATAAGGCCATCAGAACCCTTCTTGTGTCTGAATTTCTTTATATTTTCTCTCATTCTTAGAATGTGTAGGAAGGTGGATCAGAGTATTTGGTATTTGTATTAAAACAAATTTCTTTTAAAATTGAAACATTTTATTGCAGTTTGTAACTGCTGTGCTGAAAAGGTAAACACTCATCTCTCTGGCAAAACCATAATGAAATTAAGTGAAAATTGTTATACAAAGTAAATTTTGTCTAGAAAATAAAAGTGAATTTCAAGATAATGGATTTAAATATATCTCAATACACTCCCTATTTTGTCTTTTGATATGATCTCATCATATCAAACACGTTGGATAATGATCTAATGGTTCACTGGTGAATCATTTCAGTGCTAATGTGCAATGTTTTAAGGTCAGAAACATGTATGTAATTGATTATTTTTGTTTTAAAGAAAAAACTTTGTGTTGTATTTATCATCAAAGGAATTATGGTAAGAAAGGTTTGAATTTAAAAGTACTGATAGGTTACTTAATTCAAAAGGGAAAAAAAGGGCTATATGTAACTTCTGTTTTCATGACTCAAAATAGAAAATCTAGGTCTTGAGGACAAATTGTCCATATCCAAAACAAATCCCACCAAGTGTCAGTCGGTCGATTGGTAGAAGAGCAAAATGGTTTCAGATCAATAACAATAGAACACTTGGGCACAGATTCCTCAAACTTAGCCAGGTGGGTTGATCATGACCAGTAGATGACCCCTATTACTTTTCAGATCACCAGGTCTAAGGTCAAAGTACAGTGACCTTGAAAAGCAAAACGGTTTTCGATCAGTTATTATAGAACAATACAGTTTCCTCAGGCTTGGTAAGTAGGTTGGTCATGACTAGTAGATGACCCCTACAGTTTCTTCAGGTCACCAGGTCAAAGGCCAAGGTCACAGTGACCTTGAAAAGCAAAACAGTTTCCAATCAAAAACTTGGGTCACTTGGGTCAAGGCTTCCTAAAACTACATAGGCAGGTTGATCATTTACTGTAGATCTCCCGTATAGTTTTTAGGGTCACTAGATTAAAGGTCAAGTTTATATTGATCATTAACTAAAAAATGGTTTCTTCAGATAGAACTAGAGAATGCTTGGGCCTAGGGTCCTTAAACTTGCAATGCAGGTTGATAATGACCTGTAGATGACTCACATTGCTTTTTTGGTCACTTGGTCAGAGTTAACAGTAATGGTCTCAGTGACCATTAACAGAAAAATGGTCTCCAGTCAGTAACTAGAGAACCTTTGGTCATAATGGCTCCTCAGACTTCCTGTGCAGGTTGGTCTGTTCAGGAGTTGACCTCTATTGTCTTTGAGGTCACTAGGTTAAAGACCAAGACTATGGTAGTGTAACCTGGTTATGAAAATTGTTTTAAAAATTAATATTATGCAAATGATTCTATTAATAATGTCTTAGATGTTTTTCTACATCTGATATTCCATATGTTAATTAGTTTTGGTCTGCAGGTTGAAAGAACAACCCAGACAACATTAGTAACACTAATTATGTACAGTATGGTGCTAATTGAAAATAGTACCTTTATATAAGTATCTGATTAATCTAAGAATCATTAAGATTGGCATATTTATCTAATTTGATCTGAGTTATGATTGGTTGAAAGATGAAGGAGGTGTGAATGAATGTGTGAAAGAATTGGCAGGAAAGAATGATAGAAAAAGGGAGAGAGTTGAGATTTCTGAAAATTCATGTTTAGGTTTTCCTTGGATCAAGAGTATTTTTAGGAACTTTACTTTTAGACTGTGGACATAGAAATTATTAAATATAAATTAAACGGAAAAAAGATTCATCTACAACTTAACTTGGACTTGTGTTTTATATGAAATGAGCTAATTCCCATAACAAGAAATATTGAAATAATAACAAGAAGTTATAAGAGATAAGAGAAAGAAGACCCCAGTCATAGTAGCCATAAAGTGGAAAATAGATTCTGATCGCTAACAAGAGAACCCTTTGGCCTTGCTGCCTCAAAACTTCCTACCTAAATACAATTCCTGTACTCATTTTATCTAGTAATTGAACTTTATACATTTTATAACTGAAGTATGATTGACATAATCTACAGTTCCTCTCATTCATATACTTGCCATGGCTAATATAAAGTTTTTGATATCAGAAGCCCCTGTCATCTGCCCTTTAATGTACTGACACAAGACCCTGTGCTTCTACCTTCCTGTACTTTTATGGCTGCATCTAGCGATAAGGTGCAAGGGGGGCATGCATGTTTTACAAATAAGTCTTGTTAATAAATATCTTTTGGCTTTTTGAGGTCAACCCTGTAAGCTCTACAGCAAGGTTTTCAATTAATAGCCAGTGTGAATGATAAATTGGCCTAAACAAAAAGAATAATTATAGATTGTCAGTCCTAGAAAATGTTCAGGATAATGGTAATAATAATGAAATCATTTTTCAATCAGAAATTTACTATTTGTTTCTGACTCACAGATGAGTCTACGATGCATAAAAAAGAAAATGTTTATATAGATGTAAAAGTTCTGGTTGTAGTCGTGAAGAACATATCTGAACGAAGTTACTTTTTCAGTTTTTGTTACAGAAACACAACATGATATAAAGTTTTTCACTCCTATATTGGTAACAAATTTACGTTGTTAGTCACGGGGAAGGTACTTTGTTTATATTGTTAATTTTGACATTTGTACAGGACATTCCGTAGTGGCTCAGTGGTATAGGTCGCTGCTCCTAATTTTACTGACCTGAACGGCATGGGTTTAAATACTGGTAAAATCAAATTCTTTTTCCTCAGTTTTCGTAATGCATAGAAGCATAAAATTATGATTTTTCCATAGTATATTAACTTCTCTTTAATTTTAAAGAAAAACATGGCTAAATTTTGTGAGACAGTCTCTTTAAGTTACATTACACTTCTTCAACAGATCTTTATGGTGTAATGAGAATATGGTAAGAAACAACTTGTATATTGTTGATCATTTACATATCAGTACTGGTTGGTCTTTATACCACTTGTTTAAGTATTGCTTAAAATGTATTGGTTAGTCAATATGCACTAACTCGTTCTAATTAATCTTCTGCAGAGGTTCAATATTAACACACTTTACTAAATTTAAATATAATTTCCCCTACATTGCAGACAAATATATTAGTGGTACATCATTTTCTTACTGTGGTCAGAATTAAACAGGCTATAGATTAGAAAACTGTCTCACTTTTATTTCTGTATACTCTTTTAAGGACACTAAATCTTCATCCTTCAGTTTAGCAAGGATCATCCCCATCCCTTATTTCTAGTAAAAACTTTTATCTGACAGTCTACATTGCTGTGTCATTACAAAAAAAATAATACTTAAAAATAGATTTATGAAATTATCATTTATGAAACCACATGATAGCTATTTATAAGACATAGTCATATGACCATGATAATCCTTGTACTCATTCATGAACTTCCTGCTTGGCTGTCGGCCAATAAAATTCTTTGCAAGGGGTAAGTTTAATTGTAAGCCAATGGAATGTGTAAATGACACAAGAAAATACCCTTCTAAAAATATTCTTTGATAGGGTGATTGGAAAGTTTTGTTTGTTTATCTTTGGGTATATCTAAGTAATAAATTGATTTTCCATTGGATCTGAGTAATATTTGTGATTGAAGAATAACTGTAAAGTTTTACTGCTTAGAAATTTCTCAAGTAATAAATATATATTATGTGATATTAGCTTATTACATGGTCTTCCAGTTCTCAGGGTAATATAAGGTATTCTCCCTCTTACAGGTAGATATTATGAAGAGTAGTGACATATTCTGCAAATTTGCACATATATTAAAATTTTATATACTAATTAAGAAATTTTAATGAATTTAAAGTTGTATAAGTGTTCATAGCGACCCATCTTTGCTAGCCAAGGGTTATGATCCACCCCAAGGGTGAAGAGGAGGGGGGCGGATCATAACCCTTGGCTAGCGAAGATGATAGCGACCATGCAACTCGCAGAAAAAATCATTACTTGTAGTTTTACTTAAAGTGAAAAAATGTTTGCATGATTACAGTTTAGAGTAGTTGAATATTGAAAGGTGTTTTACAACTGGTAAAGAGAAATATTAAATTTACAACTGTACTAGAAGGAATATTTTTATTATATTTTATCTTGAAAGTGAATGAAAGAATTATTTTCATTTCAGATTTGAATTCTTAACATTAACAGTGTTTTTGGCATCTTGACCATGAGTTTGGTCATTTTGACCACTAATATAACTTAAGAAAAGTCTAATTTTACCTTTTCTATAGGAGTGCTAAGTGCTCTGTATGTGACCAAGATATTTAAGATCAGTTTATTAAAGATTTTTTCAGTGTACAAGGTATGGAACATTTTTGTAGTTCCTGATAACTTCTTACACAAAACTGCTATATTTTAAGGGAAATTAAGGCCAGTACTAGTATATTAATAATATTGTTTGTAAAGACCTTATTAACATGGGTATAAAAAATCTAGGTTATTTCTAAGTGTACTTTCTTAGTTTCAAATGAAGAAAGGTGCTGACTGAACATTTAAATTCTTTTTTTTTTATCACCTCTTATTTTGCTTTTGTAAATTTGAAACAAAACAAATGATAAATGAGAAAATTAGAAAGTCAAATTTAATGCCAAGTTACAGTCATTGTCTTCAAACTATTATTGATAGCAGTTTGTAGGAATCAGAGTCATTTTGTTGAGTAAAACAGGATTAAGTAAAATGGGGTAAGCAGAATTATGAATCATTTTATGTGGGTAATATTTTATAAATTTTCCATAACTTCTAAAAATAGGTTTAGAAATCAGCTAAATGTCTATTTATAACTTTTGAGTGGTTTATGTCAGTTAAGGGGAGCAACTGCAGTAAGCCAAAAGTAATCTTTGTATGTTGTAAGGTAGATAGATTCCTGGTGAATGAATCATGAACTAGCAGGGTTTTATCTGGCCAAATGATCTTTCTTGCTCTATATATTGTGTCAATAATTTGTAAGCAAGCCTTTGATCGGATTAACTGACTGAATGTTTAGGTATTGTTTTAAATATGATTTATTCACTATTAATATAAACCTATTGTTTAATTTTTCATGAAAAGAATGTGCGTTATTTTAGGATTTTTTTTCTCTTTGAAAAGTTTAAGTGAACAAGGAGTTAATTAATATGTACATTATTTGGCTCTAAGGTATGCTAATTAGTAATCTAATTGTGGTTTAGTTTGCACTGAACTGTCTTCACTAGAATAACTTTAGTGGTAAAATCAGAGAGAAAAAAATATTTTTATAAGCTTAACCTGTAGAGAGTTGATTGATGTTTGTGTGAGCTCAAGCTTATTTTTATAAGTTTGTCAGGAGAAATGGTACCATCCGTTTATTGTTGATGAAAAAATTCCAAGCCATTGAATCATGAGTTTAGTGCGTAAAAAACAGATTTCATCTATTTCATCTATGTTGGAAGGCTCTTTCTTAGGTGTAAATGTTTGTCTTTGTATGGGATTATACTTACCTCTCTCAATTTATTTGTCTTTCTTTTCTTCATGATTCTGTGTGTTACTCATCTACATGTACTGCTAATTCTGTAGGGAAAAGGGCATTTTTCTGAACATATAGGTTCTACAAATAAAGTGAAAGTTTAGAGAGAAATAATTGGATAACATATTACATGTATAATGGAATGACGGATTTATGACAAGGTAAAAATTTATAAATTCAAATATGATGTACAGTAGGACAGGTTGACACACATAAATTATGACTAGTTTATTAACATGAATGTTTGAATTAAAGATAATGAACTTTATGTGAATATGATGTACATGAAAAGGTAGACAATATTTAAGTGACGATTATTTTCTACTCTAGTGAGATCCTTAATAAAACTTCTTTATGATAATGTTTGATTTTATTAGAAATATTTACCAGTGGGTGTGGGTCTGGGGGGGTGGGTAACTGGCAATGAGTCACGCAGACCCTGTGTGACAGATAGTGGTACATCAAATGTTTAATATTTAAGACTCTTAATCCTTGCAGGACATACATTTCTAGTTTTTGGTGGCATGTAAGCTGAATTCTCTGAACTAAATGACTTTCTTCAAACCCCACGGATGGACAGCATCTTTATTTTGCAACTACATTAGTGGGAATGATGTGGGTTGGGAAAAATTTTGTAGTAATCATTGAGTCTTAATTTATTGTAGCTTTTTGGTAGCGTGGGTGCTTATACATTTTAGGCTTATAACTTAATTTGGCAGCTTTTACAATGCCTGAAGATGAAAACTGCTTGAAACCAGAAAAGAGTGCAAGAAGGCGAAGTTGTTAAAATGATCATGCATGATACCTACAAATAGCTGAACCTGGTTAATATGTTACACCATCTTTTTTGCCATCTGTTTTGTTACTTTCTCAAACTGCTTCAAAATAAAATTGCTCCCTGATTTTCAGGTAAATTTCCCACATACATATACTGATCTTTGAATGCAGCCACAATCAAATTTTATGAGTCAACAATTTAAGTGGAAAAGTTCAAGCTTATTGAGACTGTTCGTAGGGTTTCTTGATGGACCATTACTTAGTGGTCAAAGACCCTGAAAATGAAAACAGAATCAATTTGCACTTACATGTACTTGTAGAAATACAAATTTAACCATTTTTTTCTTAATGAATTCTGAAAAAAGTTTTTCTCCATTTTAGTAAAGCTGATTAGGATAAAAAAAAATCTTTTTACTGCCCAATCAAACTCTAAAGAAGGTATATTTTCATATCCATCATTGAGCTGAATGAATTCTTGGAGAAATTCTTTGTTTTTTTTTTAATTTTACATTGTTTCTGACCTTTCACTGTTTTCAGGATTTATCATGACCTTGAACATGTACATTGGTCAGTTAAAACACAGTTATAATTTAAAGATAAGTGCTACTTAGTCCTTTTCATTTGAATTCTGTTAGAAATTTTCATTGGTTTGTTGAACTAAAATCTAGTTGAAGAGAGTTTACTGAAGATAGAAAATCTGCAGTATCATTGGAAAATGCCCAATAATTTTGCTAAATCACATAGGAAGTGACAAGATGAAGTTACATCTTACACAATAAAATACAGGTGTACTACAGTTTTGTAAAAATGTACACCTGTTGTGCAAAACTAGGCTGAGAGATGATCAATTTTTTGCTGCCTTTGTAAATATATCCTCCTTCGTTCTTCCCTGTTTTAATAGTTTCTATGATGAATCACCAAATTTAATGTCAGGCTCAGTGTTATCTTGCTATGTTCAGGAAAGATTTTCGTAGTTTTTAGTTCTCGTTCAGTATAATTTAGTTTCTTCTATGTTTCTACGTTTCTTCTGTATTTGAGGCTGGCTTCAGTTGCTTAAAATATATACTGTACTAGATAGAGAGATCGAGAGAGAGAGAAATAAGGCAGATTTTCACAAATATTTAGAACATATCAGTGTTTTACACTGTAAAGTAACTATAACTTTCTATGAACAATATATTTAAGTCTCTTGTGTCAGTCCTTGTGTTAGGGCTGCAAGAAGTTTTTGTTCTGGAAACCTTTGCAGCATTGTGGCAGTAGATTTTATGCAGTGTGATAAATTGGTGAATGATTTTTACACCCAGATCACATACAGACATACTGCACTCTAAAAGGTCTCCACAAGATAACAAAACTTGCTACAGGCATCAAAACAGTGCATCTTTAGTTTTAGTATGCTTCAGTTTTTCCTTAATTAAAACTTCAAGGAATGAAATTAAAACCTTTGTTAATGTTAAAGATAATCTTTATTGTGTGTATTTATGAAATAAATCTATTTTAAGTGAATGAAAGTAGCATAATCTAGTATGAAAAGATACGAAATTAAAATGTCACGAATTTACGCAGCGATATTGTAAATGTGCTTGTTTCGCAAAATGTATACATAAGCATGAGTCATCAGAGTTTTCAAGCTTGGAGATGGAAAACAATCTTATTTTCAATGTTTGTCAAGTTTACCGACTTTATGCGTAGCTGTGTTACTTGTATTGTCCAGCCAGAACGGCTACATGTTTCCAGTTTTTATTGTTGCTTCAAACACTGTTATCAACAGGCAGGTTTAACTGAAAAAAAAGGTAGAAAAATAACAGTTTGTGTGGAAAATAATTGTGCATGTACTGTTTACTGGTAAAAACTCAGTAACATGTTAAATCACATGTACGTAATATTTTTTCCTAAATGTCACATTCATGTCCCTGTGTTTATTTTGTACACTTGTAATACCAGGACAGTTCCATTAATCATAGTCATTTACTTTTTTGGGGGAACAGTGAGAAGGTGAGCCTGAGGAGAGAGGGGTGAGTGCTGGGGGAAAGGGGCTGGGAGGGTTGGAGGGGTATAGGTCCGATGTGTCATAGGGAATTTTTTTATATCTTTTGATTTTCTTTCCATTTAGAATTAAGTTTTAAACACTTTTTTTTGTTCAAAAAACAAAAAAAAAACAACTAAGTTCCCTTATTCCCTAAAGAAAAGTTAAACCCCTAAAGTTATAAGGCAGATATAATTAGATCTTAGGCAAATATAATTGTGTAAATATGTTTACATCCAATGATTGACTGACTGTAAGGATTATTCTTCATAACGTCAGTGGTGACTCATACATTAAGTGAAATCTGGTACAAATCAATATCATTTATATACATAGTTTCAATACTACCACCTACCAGCTTTATTGTAAGCCGAAAAGTCTTTCCATAGTGATTTACTGTGTATGCTAATGTTTGTATTATTTCAGAATGAAAGAATGATGGAAACCATGCAGAAAAATGATCACACGGTAATACAATTACAGGATCGGGATAAAACCTATGAGGAAGAAACTATATGATCTTATCCCTTAAGTAAGGGAGTATGGTTTGAATTAGATGAAGTAAACACCAAAAAAACAATGGATGAAGTTGATTCTGGTCCATCTTGGCTGTTCAGTCATCGAGCAGAAGACCTGTGGTCTCAGAAGCCAGACCTCACTGAACCATCACAGTCTGACTTGAGTCCAAGTCTCCAAGGGCAAAGACTTCCTTCAAGCTTTACATGTAACACAACTGTGGATTGTGGCTTCCCTTCATTACAAACGTCTCTGACAGCATCTATTGACTCAGGTTACCCATCGTTACAAACATCAAGCTTGTCTTTAGAAAGCAGTTTCTCATCATTTCAAAGGTCATCTAGTTTCAGTCTGAGCTTTAATGAAAAATTGGCAGCAGAGTCCCTTGGCAGCAATGTTGTGTCCCCTGATGAGGGTTATGACGATGTTGACTCAGGCAACAACTTTAGTCACTTTCATTTAAGTGACATGCCATATGATGATGCAGACCTACAGCTTACAGCATTAGGGAGCAGTCAGGGATTTACCGAATATACAGCCACAGTGAACAATCAGGAATACAACCAGACTACAGCATTGGGGAGCAGGCATTATGATGAGTCTGGCTCAGGGAGCAGTTATTATTCAGCTGAGGGAAATAGAGGTTCAGGTGTTGAGGAATCACAGCCAAAGGGCTGCTTAATTATCAGACCAGCTGAGCTTTCTTTGTTACTGAAAGCAGGATTTGAAAAAGTAAGTTCTTCTTGATTTTACTAGATGCGAAGGATTATTTTAGCTTTGCTTAAAAATTTTTAAGGGAGAAGTTAATTTTTCCAGCCGTTCAACAAAATGTCTATCTAGTCTTCATAACTTTGTTGAAAGTCAGCAGAGATAGGGCTTTGCTGTATGCTTATTTTGTGAACAAGAAAAAACAAACAAGTCATTATAGAAGTTTTTAGTTTTGCAAAGACATCACAAGCTGAATAAGACCTTCCTTCACTGTGCATTCGTACCATTTCAGTTGAGGCTGAAGACAGTCTGTAGCTCAGATTAGGAAAAATTTCATGTAAAACATTTATTTTTCAGTATTTGTTGATAGACAGCCGTTCTTTCTTAGAATATAACACCAGTCATATACAGCAGTCAGCCAATGTTTGTTGCTCGAAGCTAGTTAAACGACGCCTTCAAAGGGATAAGGTATGTTCAGCAAGGAAAAATTACTAGTATTTCTGACTTGACTTGTTAATATGTTTTTTGAATACATTGTTCAGATTGCTAATTAAAGTTACAAAGTATTTATCTGTTAAGGGAAAAGATGTATACCTGCTTGGTTGGTTATTTAGGGAATTTACTGTGTTAAATTCAGGACGATATGAACCAAGGACGATGTGAACTACACAAAAGATGATGTGAACCATTTATGCTTACTCAGTGAATACAAAAAAAAACAGGATGGACACCAAGATGACCCCTTTTCGTGCCTTGTTATGACTATTAGATATATTACTCCTGACTATATTTTTCAGCAAGAAAGTGTTTACATTTATACTTCAGAAAACACACTAGTTAATTGTTTTGTTAGCTGCAATTCATGTTTTGGTTTTCCTTGACTTGCATATTTAAGATAAATTGAATATATTATTTAGATGGACTGCAAAGGCAACATTTAGAATTCAGTGTAATTGTTGTGGATGATAAATGCTTGTTCCAAAGTCTGTTTTGAAGTGACACCAATTTTCCGTCTCAGTATTCAGTCGGTGGTTCTGTCATTGATGTCTAATTTTAGCGCCACTTGAATTAAGAGCCTTAATTACATTTTCGCTTTCTTTGTCCTAAATCTTAAACTTCCTATACATAAGTCTGGTTTTGCATAAACCAGTTTAAATTGGTTATTCCAAAACAAACCAGCCTTCCGACGATCAACTGTTGCGTATTATCTGCCTCCAATTTTTAGTGCAAGTTGACTTTTCTACTGATAAATCCATATATGACAAAGCTAGTATGTGTCTGTAATGGCATAGGTCTCATAGTGGTACATTGCAAAAATTAGTTAAGTGAACAGCCTGCCTGCAACTAAAATACTGTTTAAGCCAGTTTTGTGTATCATCTAGGCAGTTATAGGAGTTTTATATACAAGCCCTGAAGGGCTAATTAGTGTCAACATAGGGCATTGCAAGTCTTGTCAGTAAAGAGTCAGCTTGCCAAGTTGGAATCATTGACCAGGACAGGGATAACTCAGCCCCGCCTTTATATTAGAATGAACTGTAGTCGTTCTAACTCAAAGGGCAATAAAAAGCCAACTTTGCATAAGTTGATGAGAAAAAGGTTCGGTGACTTTGCCAAAACTGCTTTTACCAATAGGTTTTATTTCATTTTGCTGCATTTGGATGAACCCTGTCTTAACTAGACCAGAATGATGCAGGTTGTGGCCATAACTTTCTGTGGTTTTCTGTTAAGACAGGAACAAGACATAGCAAGTTAAAGACAGTATATAACATTTTTATTGGCATAATGCTATGTTTTAAAATCTTTTCAGGTTGTATGTCATTGTACACTGTATGATTAAATGCAAATCTTCATAAATGTGATTATTTGTTTTTACTTTCAGATGCACATAAAAGATTTCCTTATGCAGACATGCCATATTGATGTGGATGAGTTTATGAATGTCATTGTATATGACCAGTGTACAGAAAACCCTGACAGACTCACAGACGACAACTTTCTTTGTGTCCTACTGAATAAACTGTTATCAGCATTTAAGACAGTAGCTCTGTTAAGAGGTAAGTTTTGTATATAAGATACATATACATTTTAACGAGTCTGAACTTCAAATGATAAGGCACATGTTATATTGTTAGGTGTAGAGAAAAAACGCTACAGAGCATTAGTATTTTCAGTGTATTTCATACTCCTAGTCTCTGTCTTAATTGTGATGTTTTATACGTTTTTGAAGTGAGTTGTGTATAAAAAAACATAATAAGCTAAGTGCCTGCTAGATATTGTTAATTATTTCAGCTGAATATTGGTGACTCAGAGTCTTTTTATAGCTTGAAATTCAAGCTTAACTTAATAGAAATGTTCATTTGAAATATTTTCGAAGACATTATATGGCCATGCATCATTGACCATGGTGCTATGATCTGAAGTTTAAAGTAATGCAAGTTACTTCACTGCAATGCAATGCACAGGTAAGTGTCCAAATCATTCGAAACAGTAATCAGAGATTTTATTTGTTATGCAAGGGAGGTAACTCAAGAAAGCCAGATTGAAACATTCTTGAGTTACTAAACATTTTTTGCAGAAGGGATGGAATTTACACATATAAAGAAATGCAAAGTTTCTTTATGGCAGTATCCGTTGTTGTTTTTCTAGCTTATAATGGTGCCTTCAATAATCCCAGTCTGTACTCACAACTGACCCTTGATTTTTTTTAACTTCTGTTATACTAGAGCACCTCTGGAAATAGTAAATGACTTTGCTAGATCAAAACATGGCTTAGTCTATTTAAGAAATTTTGTGGAAGGAGTATATGTAATAAGGCAGTGTAAATAATATTGATGAACGGGTCGAAAATGAAAAGGATATGACCAAATGAAACCATGGAGTGGGAAAATGCCTGAAAAATGATAATATACATGCCTTTTAGAAGGAAAATAAACTTCAAATGTTACTGAAACATAAAACAAATATATTGTACAAAAAAAAGCAGATAGCATTGAAAGTAAATGATGTAGCAGTATTTCAGATACAAACTCCAGACACGTTGTACTTAGCGTCACTATGTATTGAAAATGAGTCATTCAGTTTCCTCCTATTTTTTCAGTGCTAGATACCAGGCAACTCCCATGTGCTACATGGAAAAATGGTTTATTAATAAACGTTACAGTATCATGCATATGTTACAAACAGTAGTGTGTTTGAAATAATACAAAAGATAATGAGTGGATTAAATCAATAGCCCCCTGTCAGTAATGATATTATATGTTATTTTCTACTAGGCAACAGAATTGAAGAGAAATTACTCATATATAGAGATTGAGTCGGAGAGTGTAGGCATTGTCAATAGCTGTTCTATTTGTCACGCAGTATGTGACACAGCGTGAGATTGAAATGTATAGATTTTTTTTCCCTGTTATAGAGAGGTCTCTTTCAGATTGATTTATATTAGATTTTCAGAGATGATCCTCAGGGGGTCTTTAAGCTGTTTTAAGCATAAATGACCAGCTGACATTATGGTCCTGTAAGAAATCAAAAATGAATTTGATGATAATTGGAACACTTAAGTGAGAAAAACAAATTTATTTTTATATACTCAAAAAGTAATCGTCATTCCTGAAAAATAGAGAGTCACTTTATTATTTAATTATTTATTTGTCCCCATTTATGCCATTTTTGAAACATTCCTTGAATTTTGATAGTCATAAGTTCATTTCAAATAATGTAGAATTATATATTGTAATTTCTGGTATTGTGTTAGGGAGGGGGTATTCTTTGCAGAACAGCGGATGCTTAATACATTCTTTCAACTGAGATATTTGGGAAATAGTAGACTTTCGTTAGAATTAATGATGTGACAGTGTTAAATCTAATGTCTGGAGATGTGTGGATTTCTGTATTAAAAATTATTGAAATCATTCCTTTATTTGAGCACATCTGACGTCAATTCATTCTCAGCCATGTAACAGCTGTTTATATATACCATGTTTTTTATGTATTTATTTGTAGTATGAAATGACAAACTTGAATCAAAGAACCTTGCAATTATAAGAAAGCTTAATCCTTTAATTGAACTCTGTAAAATGATCTGACAAGTTTTGTTTGGGCAGAAATGACTTTACTATTTTTGTATGGTCGTAAATTTGGCCTATGTCTGACATGATGTGTCAAATCAAAACTGATGTCTTAAAGTGACTGACTCTCAGAATTTAGCTTAAAAATGTTTAAAGTTATATTACTATAGAAACGAAACACAATTTTTTGCTTCTGTACATCATGAAATCTGAAGAAAAAAAAGAATTTGGTTTCAACCGGATTCAGAACAAAGCCCCTCTGGTCAGTAAATCTAAAGGCTGCGAGCTAACCCACTGAGCTACAGAAAATTGTTACTGCAAAAATGCAAAATTAACACTTTAAACTAAGTATCTATCCTGTGAATAACAGGGTAAGATTGTTACAGATTATATCATGTGAAACTTAATATTATGATGTGTCTCTGTAGCCAAAAATGAGTTAGTAAGTTAGTTTAGATATGTTCTTCACAATTACAACTAGATTTTCTGTATGTATAAACATTTTTGATGCATCATCGATCCATCTGTCACTTTTATTCCAAAGGGTAAAAGCGAAAATGTTCTATCCACTTTTTTTTAGTGTTATTTAGAACCCTTTTTGCTTTCACTCATCGATGTGTTGTTGTTTTTATGATTACTTTACTAGACATACAGTTGCAGTGGTCTTCAGTCTAACATGTTTGAGTGTACTTAGAGTTCAGATGTGATAGCCTTTCATCGTCTGTAACAATTATCATTAAGTTTAGAATGTGCTACAAAGCAGTGATTTTTCAATTAATCATGATTTTCGAGTCAGTATGTTTCAGGGCAGTCAAATATTATAACACAGCGTTGAAGGTTTTGAACAATTTTAGTCTTTGCAAAATGTTATGTAGATTATAAAACTCTCAATATGCTGTTTGGCAACACTTACTACTGGAGCAATGGATGAAGGGTTAGACCACTGGACTCCACAGTATACAGTGACCTTCCACATTCCTCACATTCTGGGCAAGTACTGGTTTGAAACCAGGAAGCAGTCATCAAGACAACTTGCTTCCTAATCAGTGTAGCATGAATAAGCTGAAACTAAACTAAACTTACCAACATTCTCAAAGATCATATTAAAGTACGTATTAAAAAGGAGCAAAATTCAAGATGTACTTTTTGCTTCTTTGTATGTAAAATCAGTCACTTTCTCAAACTTCTTCCTAAATTGTACAGAGTTAATGAAAAATTGATAGAGGAGTTTTCAGTGCATGCTGACATTATGAGAATTTTTGTTTTATCACCTTGCCTTGTTATGTTGAAGAAAACAAGCCAATCAATAGAGTGTGGGCAGTTAATTACGGCGGAAAAGTCGACTTTTGTTT
Source organism: Cyclina sinensis (assembly GCA_012932295.1). Lineage (NCBI taxonomy): Eukaryota > Metazoa > Mollusca > Bivalvia > Venerida > Veneridae > Cyclina > Cyclina sinensis. Next base: position 36,821,802 of record JAAONU010000015.1, on the reverse strand, counting down.
TATGGTTTTAATAAAGTTACACTCGCTTGCTTTCAACACATTGTTTCTCCCAATTTTCCAGAGGGTTTGTCTAATCTGATTAAAATTTTATTTTCTGTTTGACAGATTAAAACTTTTTGAAGTATTAAAATAATGAAACTTATTTTTGTAAGTTTTGACGAAAAGAATAGGAATGTTATACCTAGGTCAAAATTGTGTCTGTATTACCTTCAGTGATGAGATAACTTTAATTAATCTACCAGTGAAAATGTAGGTCTTATTAAGAGATAAGAGAAAGTTTATTGAGTTAGTCATAAAGTTGTATCTGTTGAACAATGATTGAAAATTGGCCACTTCCATAATGAGAAAATGATGTTTCTTAAATATTTGTTTAAGAGAAAAACAGAAAATATCTGAACTGTCCATCAAATCTAGAGTAAACATAACCACAGCCAGGCATTATGACCAAATTATCTGAAACCTAATCAGTATCTAAAAACAATTAGGATGGAAATGAAAGTATCTACACTGGTAGCCTATGATTGATTTTTTCCCCTCACGCTTTGTTTAACTCAGATATTTAAGAGGAAATTACACCAAACTTTCATCGCCACGGAAAATGTGATACGGTTTTGATAGTGTCATAGAAGTGTATGTGTGTCATGCAAAAATGGCCAGCAACATGCAATAGTAAAATATAGTAATTTCCGAATCTTTTTGCCCTGTTTCATGGTTTTGAGGGAAGGAAGTGATTCAGTTTTTATTGAAAAGAAAAGGCATCTTTGTAATAATGGGGAGGAAGTATGCCCATTTTTTCTTCGTAAGATTTCTATCAATGCATACTAATGTTTTTAGTCCTTAATTGCATGCTGACATTTGCTTGCTGATGTCAGATAGTTCAGTAAGACATATACCTTTACATTTGGTGAATATTTAAGTGGAAGACAATTGATTAATATAAGGATACTGAATAAAACCACTGTTTTTCAATCATTTCCACTTAAAAGTCAATTTGACATGCCGAGCGGATCCTTTACACAAAGGGTTGAGCAATTAAGCTTTATCATAGACTTAAATATAATGACTGAAAAGACTTATCTAGTGTCTTATAGAATATGCGTAAACTTATATAACTTTAATAAGTTTTCTTTGCATGAATAACCGAGATGAATTGTGATCATCTTCTCAGTACTTTAAAGTTGTTTTTTTCTATACAGAAGACATTTTAGTCACTCTTAAAACTTCACAATCAATGCTTTGAATTCTTTTCTCATAGGAAGTTTTTAGTTTGTTATCGGTTTTGTCTCTTGTTTAACATTTGTCAAAGTTTTGTGACATTTTCACAGATATAAATAGCATTTTCATGACATTGTTTAATGTTATCCAAAATTTTTTCGCATTTGAATAATTGCACTTAAGTTTTAATCAGTGTTAACTCATTTTAAGGATTTTGTCTATATTAAGAAATACATACCTTCTTAAATTGTATTAGGTTTGCACAAAACCTCTATCTATTTGAGTTTATTTATCGTCGGTACCGCTTGCCAATATGACTGACACCCCCTGCAGAGATTAGTTATTTTATGTTGTGGGGGATAGTGCAAGATACAGAAAGCATCCAGTTCCAGAGATGCCCCTGGTTCTTTTCCATGCTCAGTGTACAGCACTGATACATGGGACGTGGGTTAAATGTCTCATCTGAAAGACAATTAGTAATGTTAGTGGAGGAGCAGGTGATCGATCACGGGACACCCAAGTTAACAGTCCAAGGCGTTACCACTGGACCACCGGTCTGCTATAGCTATGCGGGCATAATTTAATCTAGAATATTACATGATAGCTGATAAGATAAGGATAGCGGCTGATGAGCTCCTTGCTATAATTTTTTCTTTCACAGTGGGAAACCAGGCATGAGTAACTAGGGTTAATTTGGGTTCACAGAAGCCTTATTTTTGTCACTGAAGTGTTAATAACAGATTGTCAAGTGTCAGTGCTGCCCATTGTTTTCATTCCAAAACATGCTGAAAATGGCAATTGCATTGGATGACTAATTGCCTTTGGGTCATGTGGCACAGATTTCTTGGAATCAATTAAAAACACATCAGTCAATTCCCCTTCACTTGGTGAAATTTCCTCTGTAGGGGAAAAAAAACTCATGACTGTCCATTAAAGTGGCCTCATTAATTTTGCAGTAATTTGCTGTTGGTTATTTAGACATCTGCTAACAAGCAAACATGACTTAAGGGACTAACTGAAAATACCAATTTTTGCCAACTGAAGTCTCAGAGTGTTTTTCTCAGTGGTGGGGGCATTAGCGAATCTCAGCTTTCAATTTTCTAGCGGTAATTATCCTCGTTAAAATAACAATATCATATGGAGAAAGAAGAATGATGATTCATTTTCTTTAATAATAGAGTTACCATATCCTTACAAATGAATGCAGACAGAGAAAAATGCTTTTATACTATATTTTGCATTTTATAAAAATTTTGTAAATTATTTTAACAGCATGTCAGTTGTTTTAGTCTGATAGTGGACACAGTCATAGAAAGAAGTAACAAATGAAATAGTTAATAATTTTTGGCGATTGATATCACATTTTCAGTCAAAAATCAAGTATTGAGTTGGGAACTATTGTAACTATATATAAATAAATAAGAGAATACAGTTGTTAATCATGCTCTGAAGCCTTTACATTAAATTTGTTTGTTAGGTAGATCAAAAGTTTCTTTAGACAGCTAAGCCCACAAAAAGCTATGATTTCTGATAGTGGCCTAGGAAGACTCTTCTTGTGCCTTTGTTAGGTGATGTACGGTAAATCTTTTTATTTGGAGTGATACGATGTTGCTAGGAAAGCTGTCATAGAGTAGGCTTAGACAATGTCATACAGCCTACTATTATGGAAGTTTTAGGGCAAAAAAAGGCACATCAGATGAAGCCCATAAGAAAAGTAAGTGAGTTAAGTCTTGCTCTGTCAACAGAATGTGACATAAAACTGTCCATGTGCATAACTTCAAGCAGAACTGTATCTTAGAAAAGAATATTATTTCTCTCAGAATATTTAATAAGACTTTGCTTGAAAATTATTAATTAGAAAGGGCATTAAGGCACATCCTTGTGGAAAGACAGTAATGACTGCAAAGTGATAATTGCAAGGGAATGTTAAAAACAGCAGGTTTGATCAATATTATCCTCCATGAATCTGGTCCGTGAACACTCTCATCTAGTCAGTATGTTTTGAATTTTTAAAAAGGAGAATTCCTAAACTTGAAAATAATGATAAATAGTTTAAAAGCCGTCACCAGCTCTGTTGAAAAACAATGAAGAGGTTTGATTTCTACATACAAGCAGTAAAAGTGTTGACAAAAGTAGCTTGCACATGATGAAGACATGATGTAACATAGCCGTTTTTGGGATAGTATAATGTAATTACATGTTGTGTCAGTACAAACGGAATGTTAACAGTATTTTATTGCATTTTCTTAGTTCAAAGAGCAATGCAGCGCAGTAAGGATTCTGAAAAATGTACAGGGAATTTTTTTTGTTTGTTTAATATCCTCTTAGATATTTTTGTACTTTTGGACAAATGCTTTGGCAATATAGGAGATTAGATATTTTCTCGGGGAAAAGGTTCTAGCAGGAAGTCTTGTTAGCTTTTAAGCAGCTTTCATCTCTAGGGTTTGATTTGATTTGTATTGAATTGCTGTGTTTGGTTTGTCATTTAAATCATGAGTATGATGTGCATAATTGTCTTTTCCATGAGGAAGTTGTAACCTACACAAGAGCTCAGTTTCCATGAAGAAATAAAAAAAAGGAATAGTCCTTTGAAGTTTGATAATTTGAATTTATAGTAACAGGGAGCAGCCTAGTTCAGATAGTAACATTGACAGGTAGAAACAATTTTATTAAAATTGAGTCATGCATTGGTTTCCAGAAGTCCAAACTTAGAAATAGAACGATATAAGGCAGAACAAGTAATGAATCAAGAAAGCTTTAAAACAGCAGGCGAGTAGATTATTCTCAGAATGATATAACTTGAATGTTACTTAGCTGACTTGTTTGAATCTGCATTCTGTTACATTGGCTGCAACTTTTGATGTTACTGTCAATGTTGATGCTAACCTTTATTATGATAACAATGTCTTAATACATTGTGCCGAAAAACAGAACATTGTAATTGAATAAATGAGAAACATTACCAGAATTTCTTCAAAACTTGAGTGTATGTTTGGTATTTTTTGCCAGGCAGATAGGTCCCAGAAGTAGCATGGTGAAGAGATCTTAATGATATTGTATTGACATTTCGTTTCTGGTTCAGTTTTTATCTCCCTTGTCAGAAACATCTGATGTAGATTTATGTTCACATGAAGCTTATTAGTTTGGAACATATTGCAAACAAATTGACAAAACATGATCACACAGTCTGTCTTTACTATGGTATATATCAGTTACATGCCAGACTGTCGGTTAACATTTTAAGAAAACAACAAGAGTTATGGTGCTTGTATTTGTAAACATTTAAGTTGGTGATATTGATATGTGTTTCTTTGCTGAATCTGCAGCATTATTCTAAAAAGAAATTTAGTGTTTACTTTAGAAACCCTTCCTGTCTTATCAATTATTTTGGTGCCTCCACCTGTTAATTGAGGAAAGTACTACAGAACTGTTCATTCAGCATGTTACCTCAAGCATTGTAATCTAAACATGGAAAGTTTGTTTGATATTAGCCCAGTAAGTTTGTTATCAGTGATAGTGATGCAATGACTTACATTTTTTAAGGACTGGAAGTTGTTTTTGTTTTTTTAGAAGCCAGAAAATGACTCATCTTTGCAAGAAAAACAAAAATTTAGATTGAAGGTTCTCAAATCAAAATATCATCAGTAGGGATTGACTTGCAGATTATGTAAATATATGACACATATTTGATGTCAGATGACTATGTTTTTATTAACAATTAAGCAGTATACGTTGCATCTATATGCAATTTGCATCATTTTTGTGTTAGACAAAGTTACTAATAGTTTTTGGAAAAGTAAGAAAGCATACTATTACTAATCTACAAGAACATTTTCATTGTTGGCATGATGTAGAAATCTTTGTGATAAGAAACATCACTCATTCTGAAAAATCAATGTCATCTAAAAAAATGTAACTCATATGTACAGTAATACAGTCTTGAAGTTGTTGTAGTCTGCTGTGGTGGCATCATGCAGATTTATCATTTGAATTTTGAGACAATTTAAGATGGTTTAAAGAGAGTAAGGGAAAAACTGAGTCATTTTGTTGAATGAGTCAAATGGCATTCTGGGAAATATATAGTCATGATCATGAATTTATTAGTGCCTCTGGAGACATGTTTAGTGTGGTTTACCAATCATGACGAAACTAGTATTGGCTCTATTTTGACTCATTCAGCACAAGAGTATTGTAAATTTACAGTGGGGCTGGTAATTAACAAATAAAAATTGATTCTTTATTGGGGATCATTGGTTGAAAATAAGCTCACTTTGACTCTTTTATGTAGAAAAACAGGAACTCAGCACCAATAAAAACTTAATTCTGGTGTTCTTTTAACAGTTGTTTGTTTAATTGTTTGTTTTTTGGAGAAATTGTTTTTATAAAAATTGAAATCTACAAATCTGTTAGGGTTGTCAGTGAGGTTCATTTTTATTAAAATGCAAAATTTTCGAGTGTGTTTGATGTGTTCTTGCACAGGGGCCATAATATCAGGCCTGCGAGTATGGAAGAACAAATTGCTGTATTTGTTAATATTTCCAAATTACTGAAGTGCAAAATAAAGATGTCTTTTTACCTGGTGGAAAGGTAATATTCACTTTTTATTAAATAACTAAATATTATTAGCCCTATAAAACGGCACCGACCACGTCCAATATTACTACGGCCTCTTCTATAACAGGGTCAGTATCTATATCAGTCAGCAGCCCCGAGCTGGAAAGTGATACAGATGTAAAGCCCACATTTTGAGAGCTTTCATTGGCTGATTACACAGGGTCAAACTCAGATATAGAATCACTGCAGGAAGATCGGGGAAATGGCAGCCATTTTGTTTTAAGAGTTGACAGCTTGCATATTAATTAGTGTTTGAACTCTGGACCATTTATTCAAATCAGTATTCTATTAGTAGTGTTTAACCACGTTTGCTAAATTTACAATGTTACTATTTCACAAAATAACAAGGATTTACTTAACATTGATTAGTCGTCTGGGAAAATGTTGACTGGGGAGGAAATGCTTGAGTGTTAGTTTCATTATATGTAGTTATTTAATAAAATTGGCCAATACGACTGCCCTCGGACAAATAACAGTGCCAATATCAAATCACTTATTTATTAAAATATAGCAATAACTGATGAAACCTGAAGCTATACCAGATATACCTGCATGGATACATGAAATAAATACAGTCAAAGAACAAACAGAAAGCAATTTACTGTGGTGTAATTGTAAAATAGATACAAACTGTCGTAACTGAAATAATGAATGCTGATTTTTAATTCAAACTTTGGTATCTTGTTAGGTATGTTATAACTGTTGTGTAAGCTAAATGAATGTAAAGTTGCCCAAAAAAGTTTAAACTAAGACACAGACCCTGTAATATTTTTACCTTCTTTCTGTTCAAATCCCCATCAAAACATTGCAACTGTCCCACATATAAGAGAGGGTATGGTAACATATCATAGTGGTTTGCCTGATCATCGAGGTGGAGGTATAAGTATCTGTATAAGTATATATATAGCAAAAGTACCTCATTTTGGCTCTAAGTCTTTGTTGGAGCCTTTGGTCACTTTGTATTGACAGAGAATATGTTTTCTGTTTTGCTTCTGTGTTTGGAACTGAGAGTGGTATATCTGTCATTGATTTTACACCTCGCTACCCTGTGCTGCTGTTTATAGCAATGTTTCCTGGTGTGTTTGATTGACAGCTAGCCCACCTTGTTCTGACAGAATTGTTCCTGAAACTGTCACTAGATTATTAAGGGAGCCATTAACTGTGATCATGTTGGCTGAAGACTAAGGGAGCTTGACAAATTATAACCAGGGATCTGATTCATGTCAGCTTTAATTGAACTCTGTAAAATTCAGTATCAGGAGGAGACATATAACTTATCTTTGTCATATATGCTTTAGGAGACTTAATTTAAACTTTATGACTGTGGCAGTGCTATTATTGAATCTTTCTACATATTCTAGAATTTATAAAGTATTGCTGTAAGATTGAGTCAGAAAATGGCTTTGGTTGATCCACTCCGTGTGTCACTTTTAAATAATGTGTCCGATTGGTTACAATACGTATTAAACTGAGAATTGTCAGTTTTGAACTCATGCATACATGCTTGAATGAAAGTTTTAATATTTCATAATGTCTAGAAGTGAAAGAAATAATTATGTAAATGACTATTTCTTATGTTTTCAAAATGATCATCAATAGTGCCACCTCAAAGATGACTGTATCTGTAAGATTATCAAATTGCTATGACAGTTTGAAACAAACATTCAGTAGGAAACTATATATGGTATCTGACTTCATTTAATATGCACTATTCACAAAAACCTTGAGGGAATGACTTTCACTTTTTACATCATTTTGAACACTGTAAATTGAAGGATGAGTCAAGTCAAATAATTTGTGAATTTTTATTGATATAGGTTTACCGCGTTATTAAACATCTACAATATGTTAGAATAAGGAAATCTGTGCAGCTCGTCTTAAAGCTGTAAAGTCATGAATGTTTGTTCATATAATAAAGATTTCTCCATCCTAATTCTAAATTATCAAGACAGTCAGTTGATGACAGGTGACTGAATATAGGCATTCTGAATTATCTGTTCCATTTTCAAGAAAATTAGTCATGGTAAAATTTTGAAATGTTAAAACCCTCTTACAATACCTGTAGATACCTTTTGATTTTGTTTAATGATTAATGATATATAAATACTCCTAATATCATGATTAATAGAAGGTAAACATGACTTAGTCCTGTAATCACATGACCTTATAAGGCTAATAGTTAATCAGACGTTGACATTTTTCTCTTGCACCTTTCTGACCCAAAAATAGAAGTTCACAACAATTATTCATTAAATCTCATTTCTCTCTAATTGTCCTGTATTCTTCTGTTGGCCCTGAGTCCCTCATTCACACTTCTCCTATTTTATCAGCCGGTCAGACTATTTCGATTCATGACTTTAAACATTCAGCAGGCTAATGGCCATGTTATTTGGATTAACAAAATCAGGTAGTTACAGTGTACTTTCCACAAACTGAAATGTGTAGGATTTTCATTTGCCTCACAAAATTGCAAGATTGTTGTTTATGCTTTGAGGTAGCGGCCTGGTACTAGGTCTTTCCAAGAACAATACAAGTCAGAAAGAGTGATTCTTCAAATGTGACTGAATTTTTGTTTCTACACAGAATGGGAATATAGTCTTTGATGTATGGCATGTTTCATTCCTAGCAAAATGAAATGAGTCCTGAAGGACCAAAGATTGTTTTTGTAGTATACCATAATTTTGCTCTTTCACAAATTATTTCATAGCATTTCAACTGTTTCAAAGTTATACGGGTAAAATAATCTTTAACTTGGTTAAATTTTAAATAAATTATTACACACAACTTAAAAATAATTTTTATGCCCCCACAAAGTCCATCCGTCCATACGTCTGTCCGTCCGTACGTCTGTCCGTACGTCCCGAAATCTTGTGAACGCAACTCCTCTTAAACCGGATGGCAGATTTTGCTTAAACTTCCAGAGATGAACAACCTTAATGTGTAGATGGTAGTAAAGGAAGGAATTTTTGCTGCGATCAAATTTAACAGAATTATGACCCTTTGTTGATTTTTTCACTATATACCATATAGAAATTTTGTGAACGCAACTCCTCTTAAACCGGATAGCAGATTTTGCTTAAACTTCCAGGGATGAACAACCTTAATGTGTAGATGGAAGTAAAGGAGACCATACATGTGTTTCAAAATTCAGTTTTATTCAGACACTAATATTGTATTCCATCTGTAAAGAGACCAAATATGATGCCTCAAGAGTTAGGTGACTTTTTTATCATTAATACATGAATTGAGGAAATTTCAACTGAAATGCTATGATAAGAACAGAATTTTGTAGACATTAAATGAAGCTGCTCTTGTTTACGAGCACATCTGCACAGTGGGGGCATCCGTGTCCTTTGGACACAGTTCTAGTTTTTTTTGGTTTGCTTGTTTGTTGATACAATATATTCATCAAGAGAATTATTAGAGATTTTTTCATGAGAGTGATGTCGAGTGACGGTATAATTGGAATGCTTGCTCGCAAGAAGTTCCAGTAGAAACAGTATAACTTGACCTTAGTTAAGGAAATGAACAACTCTCATATACTCTTCTTTACGCATGGCAAAATAATCAATATTATTCTACAGCTTGCTTTAATTTATTCTGTTGTTTTTTCAACAGATATCAGCATTTTAATTACAAAACTGGGTGCCCCCGATCTGTAACATACCCTTTAATTGAACTTGACTTGTTGAATTCAAATTATATACTAGTCTTTGAAAGTTACAAGAAATGGGAATATAGTAACACAAAGTTCAGTGGTCGTTTGTCAGAGTGATAGAGAAATGAAGCCAGAGGTTAGAGAAACACTAGAACTACAGTGACCATATAATGGTTATAGCAGGACGGAGCTACAGAAGACCAATGATTGAACTCTACAAGCTGTATGACTCAGGGTGTGTTGTCTCGATCAATGCTCATGACATCATAACTGGCTCTTCATGCAATACTTATTATTGGTTGAAATTTACAGTTATTGGCAACTAAGGTTTTTTACTGTTTTAGTGACGGAATAGAAAAATGTAAGAAAAAGAATATTGGATGATAAAGAATATTCATCTTTAATTTATTTTCTTTTGAAAAATTCATAAGTATGATTATCATTGACACTTGGTATTTAAATAGAACTGTTAAGAAGGAAATACTTAAGTTTAATTTTTTTTTAGGTGTTTTTTTTTTTTTTAAACTTAATTGAAATCGTTATTAAAAGTTATATTTTTTAAATTTTAACACTGGTATAAAAGGTCTTTATTAAAGATTTGTTTACTGTTAAGCAATTATACATAAACAGCGAAAAAAATTTTGTATACATTACCTGCTAGTGTCTTTGTGTAGATTTACATGTCATAAAATTATTCATTACTGAAAAGAGATAAAAAAAAATATAGATTGAAATGAAATTGTTAACACTTAATTGAAAAGATCCTTTATATGTAATGGCGTATTAAAAAAAGACACTGTAAAATGTGGATGTAAGTTTTTCTTTACTGCTTGAAATTTTGACCCAAGTGATGATTATAAAAAATCCCAGAAATACACTAGGTAAAAGTTTATAATTATATATATTGAAAGATTAGAGATAAAATGAAAGATGAAAGGACGACTGATAAAAAAAAAATCAGGATTTAGTTTTTTGCTTTTCAAAAGTTTTAATATAAGATCAGATGGTGTCAACGTCTGATAACAACTGTTTTCGTGTGACTGTATAAAAGTGTTTAATAGTATAAGTTTATATGTACATAACACTACAAAGACTAAGTCACACCATAGTGTGGCCTTTGACTAATCCAGCTGCCTTTAACATGAATCATAAGGCCAGATAACAACGTATGGGAAAACAGCCTAAAAAATGAAAATAGCCTAACATTTACAATTTTATAATCTGTTATTTTGACAACATATCTATTAATATGATATCAGTTGTTGATAAAGTGTTAATTAAAGTTTCAGAAATTTTTTAAAGCTTAAAGAATATTTTATATTTAAAATATCTGTGTGTAGTCAATAAGGTTTGACAGATGTTATTAAGTTCTAAGAGCTATTTTTAGATTTTATGCGATTTGTACAACTCAGAGGTGATGTAGTTCTGAGGAAAAAATAATTGAAAAAAAAAACTTGATGGATTATTACAAGAGCATGACTAAAAACTGATAATTGTGGCGATGAAATTAAAACAATTATGACATGGTGAAGCAAGTGTTTGATTTTTATTGTCGTACAAGAGGAAGTAAGGGATATTAAAACTGAATGTAAGATTGCCTGTCACTGGATGGCTGTGTGTGAAACTGGTGAGTTTTTTTTTCTTTTACTTTGCATTTTGTGTCCTTTATTTTGTTTTTGTAATAGGGGATTTTTGTTTTTAAGCTGGAAGAATTATGATTTGCAGAAAAGTTAATCTATGGGTTAACAATTAATTCCTGTTTTCTGGTACAAAAGATTTAGTTAGTTTTGTACTAAGCAACATTGGAGTACTCATTTTAGGGATTGTGAGTTGTAAGATCAGGTTTTAAAAGCTGCACCTGGGCCAACAGATATAGGTAAATGGGGAACTACTGCTCTTGTATGTTTGTTAATGTGTGCTCATAAGTGTTAGGCTGGGATTATTGAATATTAATGAGTGTTTACCATTATAAATTAATTACCTAGTGTAAGATCTTGACTGGAATATAGATTATTTTACCTTTCTTTCCATGATGTAGATAGTAAGTGCTCTAATACAGGGAGGAAAAGCAATTTGCTTGAAACAAATCATTTTGGCCAGTCCCTATAACAACATGAAAGACTAAATTTTTGCAGCTAAATAATTCAGTAGTACCATACTGATAAAGTGCATCTTAAAACAAATATGGGTAAAGGACAAGGTCATATCAATGAACCTAACTGGCGTGTTTTCATGATTACATGCATAGTCAATTATTCCCCAATATACTGGAATATAAAATCATTAAGGACAAAAGATATGGTAATTTTAAACTAAAAAGTCACTCAGTTTCACAATGCTGAAGATTTAAAGTTCAGATAGATTTAAGTATAGATTCTTGGGTTTAAATAACACATCAGTGCAATATTAATGCAGACTAAATTTGGACTAATTTTAATTTCACTTTGTTTAAAATTTACTATGCCCTTTGAAGAAAAGCATAAATTATATCTTATGAGTGTGTAACGCTACGATCTTTACTGATTAGTCATTCCCAAAATGTCAACTTGATGTTACGCCCAAAGGTGTTTTACTGAGCCTTAAAATACAAACCTGGATGAAAAGGTTCACTGTTTGCATTTTGAAGATGTAGTTATCTTGTCACCTTAGGCACAAAATTAAGGAAATTACTGTGGCATATTGAATCTAATTTTTGAATTTTTACCAACAGCCTTACAGATCATAAAATAACATGCTTGAAAAATATTGAGATTTTGTTTGATCCAATGAATATGATTTTTAAGGAAAAAGGTAGGCTGCTTTAAAGAGAAGTTCTTTTTTTGAAAAGAAAAAACATATAGAATAACTATTAGATAAGTTGCCAAACTTTTATTCTTTAATTTTAGGTAAATAGAAATAAGCAAAGCAAAAATTTGGAGGTTCGTAATAAGCCCTTAGTGTGCAGGGGAGAGGAACTGTTCTGTCAAAGGAGATATCTGTTCTATTCTTGCAGCATTAGACGTGTTAAAATCATAGTAATGTAATAAACATACATACTATAATGATATTATAAAAAGTAATCAGAACATGCCTTTCAGTTCATCAGATGTGATGATGTCTAAATTTAACCTTTTAAGGATTTTTGGGATATCAAAACACAATGTGGTAATAAAATTCAGGGCATTACTGCCTACCTTTTAAGCTGAACTGAAAGTTTACCTAATTATGCCCCCTTTTGAAAAAGGGAGGGTATATTGCTTTGCTGCTGTCTGTCGGTGGGTCTGTCTGTAACTATGTCCACCAACAGTTTCCGCTCATTTTCTTTGCAGAGGTTGCATATACTGAAATAAAATGTCAGATCAAATATCACAAATATCTCTTGTTTTACCAATTTTAATGTTTACCCTTTTGACTAAACTTAATGTTTACCCTTTTGACTAAACTTAATGTTTAACCTTTTGACTAAACTAAATGTTTACCCTTTTGACTAAACTTAATGTTTACCTTTTGACTAAACTTAATGTTTACCTTTTGACTAAACTTAATGTTTACCTTTTGACTAACTTAAATGTTTTACCTCTTGACTAAACTTAATGTTTACCCTTTTGACTAAACTTAATGTTTACCTTTTGACTAAACTTAATGTTTACCCTTTTGACTAAACTTAATGTTTACCTTTTGACTAAACTTAATGTTTACCTCTTGACTAAACTTAATGTTTACCCTTTTGACTAAACTTAATGTTTACCTTTTGACTAAACTTAATGTTTACCTTTTGACTAACTTAAATGTTTTACCTCTTGACTAAACTTAATGTTTACCCTTTTGACTAAACTTAATGTTTACCTTTTGACTAACTTAAATGTTTTACCTCTTGACTAAACTTAATGTTTATCTTTTGACTAAACTTAATGTTTACCTTTTGACTAACTTAAATGTTTTACCTCTTGACTAAACTTAATGTTTACCCTTTTGACTAAACTTAAATCTTTTACCTCTTGACTAAACTTAATGTTTACCTTTTAACTAAACTTAATGTTTACCTTTTGACAAACTTAAATGTTTTACCTCTTGACTAAACTTAATGTTTACTCTTTTGACTAAACTTAATGTTTACCTTTTGACTAACTTAAATGTTTTACCTCTTGACTAAATTTAATGTTTGCCCTTTTGGACTAAACTTAATGTTTACCCTTTTGACTACCTTTTTGACATTATCTTAAAGTTAACCCTTTTGACCAAACCTTGATCAGACTTAAGGTTTACCTGAACTTAAAGTTTATTCTTTTGACATAATTTAAACACTTACTATGTAAATGGACTGCATGACAGACATCGGGAACCTGTTTCAACAAAACTTTTAATTGGACGACATTAATTGTTAATTGAAAGCTTCATTAATTATGGCTTGCATTTGTTATGTTTCATTCACCTCTGATATGTATTTTAAATGACATGGTGGTATAACTACTGTGGGTTTTCTTGGAAACTGTTGGTTTTATGGATGCATTAAGTAATACAGGATTTTTATTTTGGAATGTGGTTTGAAAATTTAAGCAGATTTTTTTTTATGGTTTGGAGACAGTAATGTCTTAAATCATATGTAGCTGTGATAATTCGTTTTCCAATGCATCTTGAAAATTTTGAATTTTCCAATGCATCTTGAAGATTTGGAATTTATTGTATAAAATAGAAACAGACTGGTTGTAAGTGCTTTGATGAAGTTACTAAAATTTTGTCTTGCCAAAAACGAAACCATGAAAGTAATATCAACAATAATGACAAAATGAAATGTGAAAAAGAGGAATTATAAACATTACAAAAAAAAATATCTACAGAACCTGTTAGCTGTCATTTTCCAAAATAGAAAAAGGGTAAAGAAATCAGGTGGACAGATCTTTTTAAAAAGCTTATTTAGACAGAAGTGGAGAGGATTGTTTAGTTGAATGTCAATTAGTGTTCTTCCAATCACTGCAAATAGTCCAGTAATTTCAGTAAGCTGCAGCTTTGTCTTTTGAGATTGAAAAATCTGCCGCAGGATTGATTGACAGCTAGCATTACATCTTTCTCACCAAAATGGTCATTTGTGATTGGACTCTGGCACTTGTGTCCAATACTTTGTTACCAAAGCAAAGAGGTTGGGTAGTCATATTTTAACAGGATTTATCTATATCGGCAATGAGTCATCGAATGTTCAATACAGTGCTCTCAGCTACAGTGAAGTTCTTATTGATCCAATACAAGAAGGCGGCACCAGTGTTTTCTACGTGAGCCATATTGAACGCGGATGGTTCTGCGTTGTTTCTCTGCATCCTGGTTTGATTGTCACGACTCAAGTGTAAATAAACATTGTTTGACTTATCGGGAAGGAAATCAAAATTTCTATGACACCTATAAAAGTTGTGAGGCAATTTTATTGGGAACTGGATATTCCTATGTGGTGATGATTGAAACAAAATAATGGTTATCAATAATATATGATGTTATAAATGGTGCTGCAAAAATTCATCAAATTGATTTCATAATGTTGATAAGAGATTTTATGATGGTGATTGAGAGAAAGATGTAATCCTGGATATTCTGCCTTATACAGGTACATAACAACATGTTTGATTTTGCTGTTTATAACTTAGTTAAGGGTGAGGGTATGAAAAATCAAGTATAGAGGGTCTGTATCTCATGCCCATATAAGGTGGTTATAACTTCTTCTTTTGTTGATCTTCCATTTCCTTTTATCACGATGCTTAATAAGTGTGCTGGTAGGGGTTTTGAAAATTGAATACATGTTCAAATCTATGACCCCTGTTGAAGATCCAAGAAAATCATCATTAGCAATATTCTACTTATGTCAGGCTTTATTATAGAAGTGGCATCAAAAGTCCTTAAAATTGTTACAATTCATGAGTGGAGAAAAAAAGAAGACAGAAAATAAAAGTAATGAATGTTATACATGAAAATAATCATTGGCACCAGATGGAAGCCCCTGTATGACCCCTTTTTGATCATTTCTAAGAGAAATTGTCACTGAGAAAAAAACTGAAAAAAGAAAAAAAAAAGAGTTAGCCAGAGAGTTGTACCTTGATCATAATACTCCTGCCATCTTCTGAATGCAATGTTCAGGTGTTCAGGTACAAACGATTTTGTGTACTTTCTTGTGTTTCGATAGAATGGAAAATAAGCTCAAAAGAATTACGTTTGGTTAAATGAAGGTTCAAATTCTGTCAAAATAAGCCTTGGTGAAAGTACAGAAAAATTAAACATATGTTGCATGAAAGGAAAAAAAGATGTTGAAAAAATAAACATGATAATTGTATTCACGTCAAATGTTGTATAACTGAAGATTTTCCTGTGACCATTGGACAGAATGTCAAGGTTTCAAGGTTCCTCTTTTCACAAGCATTGACATCATTCATCAGGATCTTGGCCAGTTTGTCTTATAACTTTTTGTGTTTTCAACAGAGGCTGTCAGTTTTCAGAGAAAACTAGAGAGATTTTGAATGATATTTGGACTTTTATCTTGTTTATTGCTTTTTGACAAATACGTTCATTATTTGATTGGTAATATTTATATTACTGATGAAGAAATTTGCAAATTTTTTTAAAAAATATTTTAGCTGGAATACATTTTAGAGTTAAAGTTTTAGTTTCATTAAAGACATTTCAGAACAAGCTTTTCAGAAAGGCATTTATATAGTCCCTTTCACCAGAAAGAACTGATAGTCTTGATATAGTTAAAATGACTAAGGAAGTACTAATAATTTCTAAAATTCACCAATCAAAAGCCTTAATGCTCTAGAGGATAGATTTGTTTAAACTTTGCAGTCATAAGTGGGAAAAACATTTCTTGCTTGTAGCTAGCTGGGCCATGCATGCATTTTGGAAATGATTTTTGGCTTTTGTTAGTAATTTTTAATTCATTTTCTTAATTAGACCTTCCATTGTTCTGTCAATGACTTCAGTACTCACACATGGCTGTACTATACCTTGTATTTTTCAGGAGGATTTTTGGCTTTCCAAGCCATGTATCCTTCCCTTTGTGAAACCAAGACCAACAGCTACAGATGTGCTGCCCTAACCTCTCTCTCACAGCCTTGTCTACCAGTGAGCAATGTTGGGCCAACAAGGATTCTGCCCTTCCTGTACCTGGGCTCACAGGAAGATGCCCTGTCAGCGGATATTGTAAAGGTACATGTAGTTTATTAAAGGAAAAAGTAACCATTCATGATGGAACAATTCCATTCTGAAAGAGAATCTAGTATCTTTAATTACTGGTACCCTTTTGCTGATGGTTGAGACCTAGATTGTCTTTTCACATAAACACAATTCATGTTTTGTGTGGGGTTGTATGGGATTCAAACCTTGGATTTCCAATGTGCCCTGACATCATTTGACTTGAGGTAAATGATCTGCAAAGACTTTCTTGGAAATGGCATAAAACTTATGTTGCAGCAGTTTTTTTGCTCATGTATGGAACAGTTTCTTGTTTTTTTTGAAAAGAGAACAAATTGTATGAAATATGATTAGAAAAAAGTATGGAAGACAAGCAAAATTCTGCTGTTTGTACTGAACAAATGTACATTTCCAGCATTCACCACATATAGACATATTGAAAGTTTGATTATTTCAGTTGCAATTTATTCCTATGTTGGATTCACAGCTGGAAGCTAACCTTAAACTGCCACAAACTTTGATGACCTATTTAATCTTGTTGATATTCTTGTGTCTGTTTGTTTGGCTTTTATTGACATTATATAACTGGCAAATTTGCTTGACTTGAGTAAAAATACTGTTATAGCATTTATCCAACAAGCAGTCTATACACTATCAGCTACAGAGAGCGAGATCTTTTGTGACAGATATCCTTAAATAAAAGTGAAGGAGGACATAATATCCATTTTCTTCAAGTGTTTCCCAGCTCATGTTCACATAGTTCTGTTTAGAAATATGCTTCTTAATGTACCTGAAATGCATGATGAATTGATTCTATTGACCAAAATACTGTGACAAACCCAAAATCAACAAGCAGGATTGACTTTTATTATTTTAGAAGTAAATTAGACTTAAGATATAACTTTAGACTGGATGTAGTTTTTAGCTCACCTGTCATGTAGTGAGCTTTTCTGATCACCATTTGTCCGTCGTCCGTCCGTCCGTCCGTTAACAATTAGTTTGTTAACACTCCAGTGGTCACATTTTTGCCTCAATTGTCGTGAAACTTGGTCAGGATGTTTGCCTCATTAATATCTCGGACGAGTTCGAACATGGGTTATCAGGGATGGAAAACTAGGTCACAGAGCCCAAATATTGAAAAACTTTGTTAACACTCTAGAGGCTACTTTTTCAGTCCAAATATCCTGGAAATTTGTCAGAAAGGTTCTATTGATCATTTCTAGCTCAAGTTCAAATATGGGTCATCTGGGTTCAAAAACTAGGTCACAGAGCCCAAAAATAGAAAAATCTTGTTAACACTCTAGAGGTTACATTTTCAGCCCAAATAATCTGGAAATTTGTCAGAAAGGTGGCTTTGACGATTTCTAGGTCAAGTTCAAATATGGGTCATCTGGGTTTAAAAACTAGGTCACAGAGCCCAAATATTGAAAAACTTTGTTAACACTCTAGAGGTAACATTTTTAGACCAAATAATCTGGAAATTTGTGAGGAAGGTTGCTTCTATGATTTCTAGCTCAAGTTTGAATATGGGTCATCTGGGTTCAAAAACTAGGTCACAGAGCCCAAAAATAGAAACATCTTGTTAACACTCTAGAGGTTACATTTTCAGCCCAAATAATCTAGAAATTTGTCAGATTGGTGGCTTTGACGATTTCTAGCTCAAGTTTGAATATGGGTCATCTGGGTTCAAAAACTAGGTCACAGAGCCCAAAAATAGAAACATCTTGTTAACACTCTAGAGGTTACATTTTCAGCCCAAATAATCTAGAAATTTGTCAGATTGGTGGCTTTGACGATTTCTAGGTCAAGTTCAAATATGGGTCATCTGAGTTCAAAAACTATGTCACAGAGCTTAAATATTGAAACACCTTGTTAACACTCTAGAGGTTACATTTTCAGACCAAATAATCTGGAAATTTGTCAGGAAGGTTGCTTCTGTGATTTCTAGCTCAAGTTTGAATATTGGTCATCTGGGTTCAAAAACTAGGTCACACAGCCCAAAAATAGAAACATCTTGTTAACATTCTAAAGATAGCTTTTTCAGTCCAAATAACCTGGAAATTTGTCAGAAAGCTTAATTCTATGGCTTTTAGGTCAAGTTTGAATATGGGTCATCTGGAGTTGAAACATCTAGGTCACAGAGCCAAAATATCGAAAAACTTTGTAAACACTCTAGAGGCTACATTTTCAGTCAAAATGTCCTGGAAATTTGTCAGAAAGGTTGTTTTGATGAATTGTAGCTCAAGTTTGGATATGGGTTATCTGGGGTCAAAAACTAGGTCACAGAGCCTAAATATCGAAAAACCTTGTTAACACTGTAGAGGCTTCTTTTTCAGTCTAAATATCCTGGAAATTTGTCAGAGAAATTGTTTTGATAATTTCTAGCTCAAGTTCGAATATGGGACATCTAGGTTAAAAAACTAGGTCATAGAGCCCAAATATGGAAAACCTTGTTAACACTCTAGAGCTAACATTTTCAGTACAAATAACCTTGAAATTTGTCAAAGAGATTGTTTCAATAATTTCTAGGACAAGTTCGAATATGGGTCATCTGGGGTCAATTAACCAGGTCCATAGCAACTTTGTTAAAAGCAGTCATACTCAGGTGAGCGATACAGGGCCATCATGGCCCTCTTGTTTAAATCAATGAAGAGCTTGAACCATACAAACCAGTCATATGATGAAATAAGGCCAGTTACATATTTAGATGTGTAATATTTTCTTGTAAGTGACTATAAAGATTAGTGTAAGGTTTACTTAGTTTTGTGAATGATTTTTTTTGTTATTTTTCATACTATAGCCAGCTGCAAGATAACTTCTTGTTTTTGTTAAAAGATATGTCTAGTCTCTCTCTGAGTTTATTTATTGTTTCCCATATGACCTAAGCCACTCCCTTTTGAGAGATTTTTAAGTTGCATTAACTTCTCAAGTTGTGTTAGTGGAGGAGCAGGGATTGAACTTGCAACACTTGAGTTAACTACTCCAGTGTGTTACCAATGATCTGCCCTGATATATCTTGCAAGTTTATTTCTGTATATATCTAATATCTACATATCAAGGATTGTATGGGAATTGATTGGATTAGTTGTAGGAAGTTTGGTTTTCTGCAATGTGATATGTATGTTGTGTAATTTTACTAAAGTTAGTATGAACATGCTACAGTGCCCAATATTGGCACCATTCATGTTAACCTGAAAGCATCCACTAGAGTCTGATTATGATATGAACTTCTCACTATTGAATTATGTTTCATTTCACTGAAAACCCATTTGAATTGAAGTGGTCCTATAGAGACTGAAATCCAGGAAGTCAGTTTTTAAAATTTAGGGTTATTGAGGGGGAACAACATCATCACATGATGTTGCACCTTCAACTTGTCCATTGACATGAAAACATATTAATGATTCATCCATCTTTCACAAGTAATGATGGCAGCCATAGAGTTTAATGAAATTACAAGTGCAGCTGCCAAACATAATCAGCTAAATTACATTATCACACAATAAATAGCAGTTAAAATAAATTGTCATGGGTAATTAAAAAGTCACTTAGTTACTTTGCAGTTTTATTGCAAACCACACAGCTATTTTATTGTGTACTTAAATAGTTATTGCATTCTAAAATGAAATACATTCTGAAGAAAAATGAAATGTAACAGTAAATTAAATTACAATAATTACCTGTCACTTCAATTAGAATAACTGCTGGATGGGCAACTCTGTGTCAACCATACTGTCGTAGGCTGAGCTCTGTGTTAACGAGACTCTCTTATAGGCATCTGTGTGTTAATGAGACTCTCATAGGCTGAGCTCTGTGTTAACGAGACTCTCATATAGGCAGCTGTCAACCATACTCTTGTAGGCTGAGCTCTGTGTTAACGAGACTCTCATATAGGCAACTGTGTGTTAATGAGACTCTCATAGGCAACTGTGTGTTAATGAGACTCTCATAGGCTGAGCTCTGTGTTAACGAGACCTTTATAGGCTGAGCTGTGTGTTAACAAGACTCTCATAGGCAACTGTGTGTTAATGAGACTCTCATAGCTAGTACTGGCAACTCTGTGTCAAACGTACTCTCATAGGAAACTTTTGTGTCAGACATACTCTCATAGGAAACTCTCTCATAGGAAACTCTGTGTATAGGCTGAGCTCTTAATAGGTCTTTGAACTGTCATAGGCAATTTTGTGTCAGTGAAACTGTCATAGGCAGTTTTGTGTCAGTGGGACAGACTCTCATAGTCAGCTTTTGTTTCAGTGAGACTCTCAAGTAAATGTATCATGAAACACTCCTGTAAAATGTCAGACTTACCTTAGAACTGAAAACGATACCAGGTATTGTTACAGTTATGGCAGTTTCAATCACATCTATGTTGAGACTAATTTTGATAATCATCCTTTGAAAGAAGAATATTATTTCGGTTATATGCAAAATGACTGATCTTTTTCATTGTCAGTTCTTCATATGAACAGCAAAAAGCATCTTTTCAAATGAATTTTGTTTAGATGATCTTGTTAAGATAGAGTGAAACTCGTGTTTCAAAATATTTCTGAAGCTTTGTGCGTCATTTTGTGCCTGTTTTACACAGAAAGGTACCTGTCATCTCAGTAATGATTACACTCTGGTTTTACGTAATTGCATTGCTTGCATATTTCTCTAAACATTGATGAGTATTATGTATTATAAAGTCAAGCAGAGAGTTGATACAACAAAAGGTCACATTTCCTGTAGTTTAAACCCTTTGTTTTAAGCTTGAAACGGTCTTATTTTATCACTGATCCTGCATGTTTTTCAAGCGTGCCACATAGTTTGTCAATGTTTTCTGGACTACTGTTGTTAAGTAGGGGAAATGATTCATATTTCATTGTAGATGGTTAAATATTAATGAGTAGAATACTTGCTTATTAATGCAAAAATGAAATATAGTGTAACACATAGGATAATTGGCAGTGATGAGGAGTGTTCACCTGCAAGATGAATTGGGAGAAATAAGTTATTCTTGAAAATGTCTTTCAATATTTGTCCAGTTTACTTAAACACAAGTGTGTTAAATACTTCTTCTCGTTCATTCGTTCGTCATTTCTTTGAAGCAAAAATCAAAATGGCAGAAATCATTCTGACTGTAGTGTCAAACCTTAATGAAATACAACAATCTAAAGAATTATTAAAATAGAAAATTAATCAAAGTCACGCAGGTTGTCAGTGTAAAGAAAACTCTATGTAAGAATACAGATGTTGACAAATTGATCTGTCTTTAACATTTCCATCTGTTACAACATTACCTGCTGTGATTTTTAGATGAGTTATTGCCCTTGACTTTCAAGAATAAACTCTAGACAGATCTTATGCAGATCAAAATGTTATAATCAGTATTTTGGAAAGCCTTTTTGTTGTGACCTAATTTTTAGGTAAATTGTTTGTATCAATTACTGCTTCCAGTCACTACCTCAATTTTCAGTGTCCTCATGCATAATTCATGAGTTCTGATTATTTAGATATACAGAAGTGTCTCCATAGTGCCATCTCAGAGTAACGACGAGCCCATTTCCAGCAAGCATCTTTTCACTAGTTTTGATTCATTGTTGTCCCCAGTCGTGTAATAAAGCATTATCTCTATGGCACCAAAGATGGGCCTATTGTATATTATATTGATTAAACCAATCATGATTCATCTCTCTACAATGTTTATAGATGTCAATTGGCATTGATGGATTCTCCACGGCTTCTTTGAACGCTTGTTTTTATTTATAGATCTACGCAGCATGCACTCTAGTTCCATAAAATTTCTTGAAAAACTATGCAGAAAATTTTAATATTGGTTAAACTTGACCTATTCAATAAAAATTCTAGGAGGTGTGGGGTGGTGGTGGGGGGGGAACTATTCTAACAAACTGAGCTTGATTGATTGATTGATTGATTACAAAGTGTCATTCATATTAGCTATCAATATACAGTGCTCTAATGTCACAAGGGATGACTTGTTATTGTTTTCCAAATTAGATATAATTTGTTATATCACCACAAATATCAAAATTATTTTTTTTAAATGATAGAATTTGAAATATTTCATAACATTTTATTTTCAGGTTAACGAGATTACATACATTCTGAACGTGAGTACGACTTGCATCAAACCAGCAAATATATCAGACGCACATTTTCTGCGCATTCCAGTTAATGACAACTACAGTGCCAAACTGACTCCATATTTTGAACAGGCATTCCAATTTCTAGGTAAGATGAAGAAATATATGTATGAAGTTGGGTTTTTTTAAACAAATAAAAATTATGCCTACTAGAGTATATAATTCATTATGATATTCAGACTGAGTAAGGCTCCAAGCTTATCGATACATTACTGAAACGGCTGTTTTGTAAACAGTCACCTGTACAATACTAACGGAAGGTGAGCTTGTGACCCTGTTTAGGGTTCTAATCAATGCTGCCGTGATTCAGTCAACAAAATGATTATTCTGCTGTTTTTGTGGAAACAACCTGATTTGAAGTGGAAACTTGACTGCAGCAAAAGAATGACATAATCACTTTAGCAATAAAAGGTTGAATGTTTGTTCACACAAGGGCAGCCATATTTGCTTACAAGGTTCATGTTTGTATCTTTTTTCAGAGCTAATTGAAATGAATCTGTTGTAAAATGTGCTAAGCACACTCAGTTTCAACTCATTAAGGCAGATGGCTGGTACTGATGAAAATTCACTCTTGTTAGTTTTCAATCAGACGCCAAGAATTTAAAACAGTGGTATCAAAGCCTCCAAGTTTACTAAAAGACACTGTATGACAGTAAAGATTTGTAGAAAAATTCAGATACATTTACTTTGTGTGATTGAACTTGTATGATAGATATTTTAACCTTCATTTGATTGACTGACAGATAAAGTACGAGAATCCAATGGCTGTTGTTTGGTACACTGTTTGGCAGGGATTTCCCGATCTCCGACACTGGCTATCGCCTACATCATGAAACACTTGAATATGTCCTCAGACGATGCTTACAGGTACAATTTTTGGAACACTCATCATTCAGCAAATATTTATTAAAATGTACAAGTTTGCCATAAAAATAGCACTTATTTGACAAACTGCATTATGTGCAAGACTTAAGGTCATTGAATATTTTTTTCCAAACCCGGAGGGAAATTTTACTAGTTTCTGTGAAGTTAATGATTTTTTACCAGCTGGACATAATCAAAGCAGAGCAGTTTAAACAGAACTACCTCCTTTTTTGGAAGCTGTAATCATTATGGGATAAAGTAACAATATATGTTATTAGTTGCAAACAATGATCTTAACATTACTTCCAAAAGAAAACTGTACCTTGCTTTCAAAAGTATTCTGACATGGTATTTATTAGTCATTCATGTCTAAATTCATTAATTTTCTGTATAAAACCAAAATATTTATGTCTTTTTGACTGGGCAACTTCCAGTTCATTTTGACATATGGGGATGTATTCATTCATTTAAAAAAAAGCATAAACATGGTTCTGGAAGCTGGAATGAGCAAGTATATAATGTAAATGATTGCATTTCAAAAGCCAGTGTAAAGAAGGTATTGACCGCTGAAAGCAAAGTGCCAGCACAGAGATTTTATTAGAAATGGTAGACCAGCAGAAAGTCCTCTGAGCTATGTAATTAGTTCTTGTTATATTAGGGTTTGTTTAATCCAGGGAGCGGTATGTCCATTAAAACCTCTTTCATCTAGGTATTGTTTTCCTCTGGTCAATATTGACTTACAGGATAATTTACTGTCATAATAACCCTATAATTTGAACAGCAGAATGTTGGATGGAATAAGCAGAGCTTGATCAACTCTTGTAGCCATTAAAAAAAATGAGTCATTTTCATGAAAATTTGTGTCTTTTTTTCTTTTTATATGACATGGCTAGTAAAATTCTCTAGCGAAAATTACTTCTGAAGGGAATATACTTCACAATTGCTAGTCATTTTCAGAATAATTTCAACATTTTCGAAGAATCCAAGTGATTTAATTAGTTAACTGAACAATAGGTCACATTGTGTTTACAAGTTTACAATGATAAAAAAAGTTAGACAATGTATGTGGATTCGTAAGTAGAGTAATGTAATAAAAAAAACATATATAATTTTTTTTTATGCAAGCTCATAAATCATTACAGCATTATAAAGATGCCCATCTCTTATTAGGTGATGCATTGAGAAAAAGTTGCAGCATCACGTTAGTTTCAGTTAATAGATACATCCATTGTCAGTTTTACGAAAGTCAATAGTTACATTAATCTGTTGTTATCATTCTATGTTCTTCTGTTTATGTACTTTTGAGTATTGATTTGTGTTAAGTGCACAGACTTAGATTGAACTATAATAAAGTTGAACATATCATGGCCATCTGTTCAGGGAAATATGAAATATCATACAAATATGTTACAAAGTTACACTTCCTTTGAATAATTACAGTCCACCTATATGGTAAAATATTAAAGGGATCTGAATTGCAACTACTAAACGATCCAAGTTTTTAGAGTCATAATTACGTTTTATTTGAAAATGTCAGAAAAGGTTCTAACTGTAAAAGCATTTTGGCTTTACAACTGTTCACTTGTTCTTATGTGAGAAAGTATTCACTGATACATAAGGAAGAAAACAGAGACTTCAAAGGATAAATGGTCAGCTATTACTCTACTAAATTTCTAAAAATAGAAAATGTTAATAATGTGTTGTCTGAGTAGCAATCAGTTAGATCATGATCAGACAGTATCACATTGGAACAGACAGATATGCAGGCCAGTCATGGTCTGCACTGTTCACCACTGGCCAAACACTTGTTACAAGCTTGTTAAGAGGTTAAAACAGCTTGCCCTGCACAACTGAAACACTGTTTGAAGGGGACATATCAAAGCCTAATTTTAACTCATTTCAACACTAGTGAATTTTCTGTTTCATTGAAAGAATTGTTCGTTGTATGAATCCACTGAGTGACATAAGTAATTTTCAATAAGTACAGTTCTTGTTCGTATACTTGTAAATTACTTGGAACAAATGAACGACTAGAGTCATGAAAATCAATGACAGTGAAACAATCAATGATAAATTGTGTTAAATAGTACTTGTTTTCCACTCTCATGAGTGTGAAGTAGTAAAAACAAGTCAAGTTAGTGCTTCTGTGATTTATAGTTCTGTGTCAGGAAGAATTTATGTCCAGAATTTTTTTCTGAATTCTGTTTGTTCTTTTCCTGATTAACTCTCACCATATGAGTGAAATTTTAAGATTTTGACTTTTTTGCATGATTTAAAATAGGTCAGTACTCAGGCGGTTGAAATCTTGATAACATCTTTCTGATGATAAAAAAACAATAAACTGGTTCTACATGCATTGTTTCCGTGATAAATTATTAACACAGATATTTGATTTGAGAGAAAACTCTCATCTGAATAAACAGGTTACTGATACAGTTCTTTCTGATGTTTCAGATATGTTAAAGACAAGCGACCAACGATATCTCCTAATTTCAATTTCCTGGGGCAGTTGCTGGAGTTTGAGAAACAGTTGAAGCAGGAGAAAGGGCTGCACAATAGTAACAGTAATGACAGCATCTCTAGTGACAAATTAGACACATCACCAAAATTTACAAACCGATCAAATTCAATGACGATGTCTTGTCCGAGTATATCTTGGGCAGAGCCGTCATTAGAATTTAGTCCCCCTACCATTGTCTCAAGGAAATCGCGACTTCACAGTTCTGAAACGCGAACTTCTCAGGGTTTATCAAAACATTTTATGGACAGTAATTGTGAAAAAGCAGAGACTTCAGATTACACAGAACAGAATGATGAAACCAGGAAACATAAGTTGGAAAACTTAGTTTTACGTACATCACCTTTAAAACAGTCATTAAAGGGTCAAAGCTTTATGTACAGTCAGCATGCCATCTCTGTTGAAACTCACACAGCGAGACCAAGTATGTTAAATCTAGGTCTTGATACCAGCCGGAGAGTGCCGATTTCTTTAAGTTTTGGCCACGAACAAAGTGTAATTCCACCATCAAAGTCATTATCAGATATCAAAGAGGCATCTGAAACACCATCACCAGTTGTGAATTCAGATTCGCAGAAATGTATTTACTCTACCTCATTTAAAGACACAAATACCCACAATGCACCACCATTGTTATCGCCATTTCCTTGTGGGGAATCGACAATCCCGGTGCATTCAGCGGCAGAGGACCAGAATTATGTACCTTATTCAGGGAATATACAAAGACGTGCAAGTATCACAACTACGTCTGAATATTCTAGTGTTGTGACTATGGGAAAATCAAAACATAGCAAAAGTGAAACAGTGCTTTCTAGTCTCTCTGAATCAAAATCATTGACTGAACCCTTAACTTCTGTGACCCCTGACACACCAAGTGCCACTTCACCCTTTTCTTTCTCAGGACCATATTTGAAAGCAGGCTGGAAGAGACCATTACGAAGTTCATTATCACTATCATTATCATCATTAGCCCCTCATACACATGAAAGTACATCTGCAAAGTCTGAGGAAGTTGCTTCAGCTAGTTATGCCCCATCAGCATGTAAAATTGAAAGAAAATTACGTGCAAAGTCTCATGAACCAGAACCATGTAAAAGGTCAGACATTCCAATGTTTGCACATCCAGCAGCAGGTTCCACTTCACCAGGATCTATAACAATGTCACATATGGTAAAACTAAAATCATTTAATCTCTCTGCGTCTTTGCCTTTGACATTAGCAGCACAATCTCCCACCACATCTCTTGCGAGACTACATTTTGGAAGTGCTGAAAATAGTGATAGTGAAAATGAGTCAGCTAAAATGGACACATCTGATACATTACAGACATTGCCTTCTAAGGGACAGTTTAAGCTTGGATGTAAATCATTAAACGAAAGTTTGGAAACTCTGAGTAGTTTTCCATCTACCTCTCTTGACAAACTAAATTTCACTCCATGCCTTTCAAGCTCAAATGAAAACTTGAATTCAAATAATCAGCGAACAAGTGGTTTGAAAAGACCACTTAATAATGATGTGCTTGACATGAAGGAAACAGATATAACCTCACCTGGGTCATTATGCAGTAGTATTAACTCCAGCAGTAACAGTTCAGTGTCATCACCTACAAATAATCAGCCGAAAGTTGTTGTTCGTAAACGTGAAGGACGCTCAAAGAAACCCATGGTACGACCAAACAGTATTGCTTTTTCAAAGTATCCAACTTTTGACCTTGGATCAGAAGGTCAAGATTCTCCAAACTCAGCTAGCAGTTCTGCCTCTCAGGATGACACTTCGGAACTTTTTATGCAAAATGGCAAAAAAGCAAAACCCTCCGAATATATGAATGATGTTAGGTTTAGACTTGGACGTTATTCTGAACGAGAAGTATACCGACAAATAACCGCAGCAATGGAAGCTGCCATGATGAAGTCTCAGTCGTTTGATGCCAATCGTAAATCAAGGAGTTTAGATGACATTTTAAGCTCTGAGGATGACAGTTCTGCTCCGAACTGTGAGTTTTCACACTTTGAACGTGTTTTGCGTCGTTGTGGTTTAAATCGTGATAGATTTGCCTCCCCTCCTTTGTTGTTAGAAAAACTTGCATGTGGATCAGAAATTTCTGAGCACTACCATTCAAACAGCAGTCTGTCATCAACAAGTAGTCACACGTCTTTACATAGCAGTATGGAGCTTATCCAAGTCTCCTGACACAAAATTAATCAAGAAGTTCCTGTAGTCTGTATATAGTTTAACATTTTTTGGACATTTGTGCAATTTCATGTATGTAGAAAGTAATGCTTACATTACAGCTTTACTTAGAGTTCATTGTTTGTTTTGGTCAATCAGACATTCATATCCAGAAAGATAAGTAAGCACATCTCTCCAACAGTATGATCGAACCTGGCTGCCTGCTGTTTGTTTCTTCACAGTTTAATTTTGAGTTTTGTTGTTTTTGTTATTTTAGTTAGTTTTTGTTGTTGTATAGTTACAGGCTTTATTTTGTTTTTGTGTCACTGTTAAGAGAGATCCACACTCATTTGACTTGACACCTTCAAACTGAGGTCAGTTTATACCTGACCTTTTTTCATAGTTTTTAAGCAATCGAAGCAGTTCATTCTAGTGTCTGGTGAGTAATAAGAATTTTTGTTGTATTTCAACAGAAACCAAGTATTTGCTTGCTAATTTTAACACTAGAAATAGTCAAAACAAGTGAAAATATATGTTTCAGACTCATACAAGATAAAAAAAGGCGTAGGGTTTATTTACCAGAAATTAAAATTTTCCATGATTTTTTATTTGGTAGTCTGTATTTTAAAATATAACAATCAATTCAACAGCATTGAATTCAGAACCATTATATTCTTCTTGTAGTTCTGGGGAAGTTTGTACAAATAATTTTATACAAACCAGGACTGCTAACAAGCTGTGGTTCTCTAAATAAAGTACTGTTTCAAAAGTAGATGTTTTTTTCAGATGTGAAATTTAAGAAGGCTAAAACAAAGATATTCTGAATTGGAAATATCTGTTATAAATGTTTATTTATTGGCTTTGGTGACAAAGTAACCCTATTGTTACAGAGTAGAGGATATAGTATCATGTACTGTCAACAACACAACCAGCTTTCATGGTGAAGAGATATATTTATAATTGTCCTACCAGCTGTATACATTTAATTTAATTTATCAGTTATTTTTATATTCATGCACTCTATTTATCTTGTTATGAAGAAGACATTAGTTTTATAGACATGTTCTTGAGGACACAGTTTTCAAAAAATTCAGACCATGATAAATCAGTGGGTTTATATGAGAACAGTGAAATATTGTTAGAGTGGTTTAGGATGGTTCCCCTGAAAGAGACCAGCCCTTAACAACATTCTGTTTAATGAAATTTTCATACTGACTTGTTCTAGAAATATAATTACTGAAGAAGTAGAGACTATTTTGTATACTTTTTTCTTCATTAATTGTTAATGCTTAGAGCAAATCATTCAGAAGTTTAGTTTCCTTTAACTTTACTTGAAACATGGCAGAAACAGTTTTCTTCCATCTTTTGTTTGTTTGGAGGGAAGAAGTGGCCATGTGGGTGATTTATTTCTCATGTAAATCAGCAATCAAAATTAGTACAGACAATTTCTGATTATTTTTTAATTGAAACATAGAATTGCATTTTTATACAGTCACAAAAAAACCACTGACTGATATCAGCACAAGTACATGATTGTATATCAAGACTTGGAGATTATTCTCCAAAAGTTAGTGTTTGGTCCTCAGGCATTTACTTTACAAATAGTAAGTTGATTCTGCAGTTACCTGGACTTTACCCTTCTCACTTAGAAGTGCCAGAACTTTTGACACTGGTCTGTATTTTGAAGACTTTACACAAGGTTATGTGTACACAGATTAGTTAATATGATAGCTGCATGTTGTTTCTTTTTGCCGTGTGTTTCTTGTGCATGGTATTCACATGTTTTGTTTACTTCACATGGTTAATAATTCAGACAGCTGATTTTGTGCAAAAACCATTGTCACTTTATGCACTGCAAGTTCATCTGCTCTAGAGACGGAAAGAGTTAAAACTACACAGAAGTATTTCAAAGATATCATTTTGTTCAAACCATTATTTCAAAATTGTTCAACAGAATTAAAAATTGCGAAATGCAATCATACATCTTGTACACCTTCGCTTCAAAAAGGAACCAGACTTGAATCACAAATGTGACTTAAAATCTAACCATAGAAACAATTGTTTTTGCTCAAAATCAGCAAGAATAGTCAACCCCAGTATCTGACAACATTACAAGTTTGTTGACATACAAATGCCACTGGATTGGCTGTTAGATGATTTTACCAAACTGCTAGTTGTGTTAGTGCCGGGAGTGAAGCAGTTTGATTTATGGGATTTCTTATTAAGTCATGCATTTCGGTTTGGTTATTCATTTAATAAAATGGCTAATACTTTATTATGTTAAAAAATTGTTTATCTGTAGATTGATAAATGTTGACATTTTTTTTACATTTATTTGAATAGTTTTGATTGACAGAAATTTAGGTTTTAAGACAAGTATTTACTTATGTTAAGATGGTAAGTTATCAGCTTTCAGTTATCAAGTAGCCTTTATTTTGTCACAGCCTCAGAGAGAACTGATCTACCATTTTGTCAACCTGGGACAAACAAATGGAGGTGTAGTTCAGATCTATTTTAAAAAGCTGTTTCCTTTATTCATTTATATTTTAGCTTTGATAACTTTATTCAGTGACCTCCACCGACTCACCCACTAGGAGTAATTGTACATGTATATTTTGTTGACTTAAAAAGTACACATAGTAAGACAATTGGTTGTTAAGAATCAGTGTAAATTATTTACTTTTTTTCCCTAGCTGGTACTAAAGCTTTTATGACCATTTGCTTAACACCTGTTGTTTTATTTCCAGATTTGTGTTTTGAACTTTTTGTTTGTTTGTTTGTTTGTTTGTTTTCTGTTTCATGTTTCTTGTAATTTGTGATCTCTCCATGTTCAAGGGTTTAATGCCATAACATCTCAAGTTTACAAGAAAATTTGATGCACTTAGGTTGTTATGGTTTTGTGTAAGATGTTTGTATATTTTGCTTCATCTTTATTTCACAGACATTAAATATCAGTGTTGTCAGCTTCTGTTTGGTTGTTCATTATTTCTTACCCTGTTCAATATGCATGTTGTTGTAGTGACACCCTGTGATATTGAGTTAGTTCCCATTTATTGTTGTTACAGCAACATCAAAGGGAGCTAAATCAGACTTTCCTAAATATCTTCATTTTATTACATGAAAATTTTAAACCAAGGGATTGCTAATTTTATTCTGAAAGAGGCAGTGATATTCTTTGTAGCTGAGTTGTATAACATTACTTGGAGGGCGGGGGAGGTGGGTGTGGAACTTTTTAACCTGTGCCCTGGTGGTGGCATTTTCTGTCTTTGCAACCAGTGACTATCAGCTTTCACTTCTATGGAGTCAAATTACGGTCTGCATTGTTCGTATTTTAGTCAGTAAATTTTCAGTTGATACCCATTCCAAGGATAAATAGAATTGTCAGAATTGAAGTATGCACTAGTTCATTTTAGAAATTTAGGGTTAGGGGTTAAGACTTTATGATACATGTGATTACAAAGTGGTGAATGTGAAAAAAAAGCAGTCTTCTTTTTTATAGCACTTAAAAAATTTTAACCCCCTGTTACCAACTCC
Organism: Cyclina sinensis; assembly: GCA_012932295.1. Taxonomy (NCBI): domain Eukaryota; kingdom Metazoa; phylum Mollusca; class Bivalvia; order Venerida; family Veneridae; genus Cyclina; species Cyclina sinensis. The sequence continues at coordinate 36,789,938 of JAAONU010000015.1, read as the reverse complement.
AGTCTCTAGGCTAAAGATGTTAAGTTTTGGTGATGTCTACTATTTCCTGGAACATAGTGATATTTGGTTTTGGACCTGAGGTTCTTCCCACAAAATTTTGCTGGAACAGTAGTTAACAGACAGTATATATACATATAACTTTTTCAAAGTTATTGAAAATAACAAATGAAAGAGCAAGACCACAGAATATAGCTTAATATTGATGGGGAAAAACACTGGAAATAGAGCCAGAAATGAAACATGTTTATTTGAGTAAAAATCTCCCTAGTGAGTCATCAATAATGAATAAAAAAAAGAAATGAGTGTAAAATTAACACCTTGGAGAGCCATTACCTGTGAGAAATACTTAATGAATTGATCAGTATAGGAAATTTACACATGCAGGTGGGAAAAAATTCTTTCATTTCCCATTAACAGGAATATCTATGTGTGTGAGTGCTAACACAGTATCATAGTGTATCGAAGACATCAAGACAACCCACTAAGCCCAACTCATCTTAACGGCAGCTTTAAACTGAGCTAATATATTCATTCAGAACTGTTGCAGGGCTTGGCTCATTTATATGCAAAAAAGGTACTAATATAAAACTTGTTCTTCATAAGGATAATGTATACCAAACCTCTATATTGCAAAGTTCAGGGATATGATATACAAGTGCATGTAGTAAGTCAAAGGTCGTTCATTCAAGTTGAAGTCCGGTTAACCCTTTCATTGATATATGAAAAATTGAAACAGAGGCTAATACAATTATGATCAAGAAGACTGGCTATAATGTGACCTGCACAAACTTACATACAGTAGCAATAAGATTGTTCCACACATCTCAAAGACTTGTCTTTCAGTCTATAAACAAGATTTGCACTTTCACTTAAGTAATGACAGATCATTATAATTACCGGTATGGAGTTGCAGACCAGCGCCAAGGTCAATTTTGTGGTCACTAAAGTTTGAAAGCTGTTTAATTCAGCGGGGTTGTTGGTCTATTTTGAAAGTACAATTTGTCACAAGCTTAACTTGCTAAGTTTTTGTCCTAACTATATATGAGAATTTTAATAGCTTTGTTAATACTTTTTAAATGCAGTTATAATTTGGTAAGTTAAAGGTGGTAAAAGTGGTAAAGGCAAGTGTGTTCTTGACAAAATGTCAAATAAGCACCCTGCACTTTATTCTTCGAACCATTGATACTTCAGACTTTCCACAACAAGTTATGCACACAAATACTTCACAGACATTGTTCAGTATTGACCCAGGAATAAGTTCATAATGCAGGTTTGTGTTGGTAGGTACCAGTCTATCTATTACAAGAAATGTGACAAAAGTGAACACATGCACACAAATACTTCACAGACATTGTTCAGTATTGACCTAGGAATAAGTTCATAATGCAAGTTTGTGTTGGTAGGTACCAGTCTATCTATTACAAGAAATGTGACAAAAGCAGGCACGGATTTACCGGGGGGGCTTATGGGGCCTAAGCCCCCCCAGCTGGCCCGTTCGTAAAAAAATAAAAGGGCTTATTTTTAAAGGCTCTCAAACATTTTTTCAGCTCTTTTCACCACGTAACAGAAACACAATCAACCTTTCCAATTTGCAACGGTCATGCAATATTGCGTAACAACTGATAAGGAGTTCGCAACTTTATAGCCGTGTATGTTAAACAATGAATATCCGAGAGTTCTCCAGACTGATCACGATGTATAGTTTTCAAGCGTCTATTAACCTTGATGTATTTGATAAAGTTGTTAAATGAGCGTCTGCTGATCATGATCAGTTGCCTGATGATATTGTGATGACATTGTTATTTGCCAGTTAATATACTGATAAATTATTTGTTTCACAGGACTTTATAAATAAAAAAATAAAAAAAGTTAAAACTTGCCATGCTTGTTTTTTGCTTTAGTTGAACATTTTAAAGAATACCAGTATATTCCTTTTAAATTCTCACACAAATTTCATTAAATTTTTATGGTTTAAATGCACCAAAATGAGCCATTTACTCAACCTTTTTTATAAAATTTTCTTGGGGGAGGCCCCCCAAACCCCCCCCCCCCCTACGGAAGGGTGTCTCCCCCTTCCGTACCTTCCACAAAGCCCCCCCCCCGCCCAGTCAGAAATTTCTGGATCCGGCCCTGATAATGTGATGACGTTGTTATTTGTTATGAAAATTAATTTATTGATAAATTATTTGTTTCAGAGGACTTTATAAATATAAAATAATAAATGTTAAAACTTGTCATATGTTTTTTGCTTTAGTTGAACATTAAAAAAAAAACCCAGTATATTTCTTTTAATTTCTTACACAAATTTCAATTTATTTTTATGCCTAAAATGCACCAAAATGAGCCATTTAGTCCACCTTTTTAGAAAATTTTCTTGGGGGAGGCCCCCCAAACCCCCCCCCCTACAGAAGGGGGTTAACCCCCTTCCGTACATTCCCCCAAGCACCCCCAGTCAAAAATTTCTGGATCCGGGCCTGCAAAAGTGAACACATGCACACAAATACTTCACAGACATTGTTCAGTATTGACCCAGGAATAAGTTCATAATGCAAGTTTGTGTTGGTAGGTACCAGTCTATCTATTACAAGAAATGTGACAAAAGTGAACACATGCACACAAATACTTCACAGACATTGTTCAATGCACACAAGAATGGGAATGCTAACAAGAATAACCTGGACTCACCATTTAAGCTGCCTTTCCAAAGTGGTGTAAAGTATTCATCAGAGTAAATCCTATTTACAACTTGAAAAAGACAAAATTAAAAGTAGTACTTCTGCAATTATATTTGGGCAAACTGTGTGTTTACTTAAATTTTAACAACTTCCTTTGAAACACCTTCTAATATAGCTTGTGTGTAATGTATATAATATCAGTTGGTAGTTCTTTTAATATTGTCTTAATGTCAGTGTCTTTACCCTATTTTAAAGTTTTCTTTAAACCATTAAGTTGCATAAATCCTTTCTAACTACTGTCTAAATTTGTCTTCTTTATTTTGTCTGAAATTGTATTATTCTTGCCTAATTTGTAAAATAACAGTGGAGAAGCATAGTAAGATTTAGTAATGGAGTGAAATGAAAGAAAACTGGCCACTTGTATATTGACTTTAAAGGTGCATAGATCTGTTTACTATCACTTTATCATTAAGAGGATATATTCATAGCTATCATAATAATTCTTGAATGCTTTCTCTTTCTTTTGAAGCTCCTAAGATGACACGGATGAGTGTTCCAGCACCAATGCTGTGATCTGGATCAGTAGAAGCTTGCTGGTTAGAATCTTCTGGACATGCAGATCAATCACACTGCAGAAAATTGCCTTCTGCTGACAATATTTTCAAGACAGATGTTACATCATAATGAGACTTAGGCAATTAGACTGGTACTTTGCTTCATGAAAGACAGACTGGTATATCATCCTTGGATATCACCTCGGCAGCAATGCAGACATGTTTTTTGTCTGCAAATTATATACTTTATTCTTTGATAAGCACAGTGTTCATAAAATGGTAATCATTTTCCCCTAAGATACCGATTGTCATCTTGCTGTAATATTAGGATTCACACCCTGACAATTGTGTTGATAGAGATGTACCTAACTGGTAGAAAATATATGTTTATAGAGGTGTACTTAACTAGAAGAAAAATATATGTTGCTGATTTTCCTTTCCACAGAGTTCGTAAGTTTGGAAGTAATTTGCGAGAAGTTGGCACATTGTGAACCAAAGAAACTCTTTTAATTAATTAAAAGCATATTTTGCTTGAATAAAAAGCTAAAACTAAGTAATAACATGAAGGACAACCATAATGCATGATCAAAAGGCCCAGAAAGCTCTTTTTTGTGGCATTGTATTGGTCAGTTTGCAAGACCAAAAGCCAGATAAGAGATTATACAATAGACATTCATCACAATAAGGTGTTTTGAAAATTTAATTCAGAGAGGTGAAGTTCACAGGTAGGTCACTGGCTGGAGAAAAAGTTTTAGAAAAAGTACAACATGAAAATGAGATGTAGATATATTTTTAAAAACATGGGATTGCTAGCTTTATGGAAACGTTGCATGATGTGGCCAGATCATTGAATTAAAGAAGTTCTGCCTTGTCTCATATAGACTAAAAATACTTTTCTTAGAAAAGTCTCCAAGTTTTAAAAAAAAAAATCAGGTTTGAAATGCTTTTTTTTAATTAAAAGTCTGTCAGTTTTTGTCTAGAAGTAGGTCAAGGTCAAAGAGGAAACTTAAAGTTCAACATTATGTTATCCTTTAAAAAAATGATGGTCATAATTCAAGATACCTCTTAAGGAAAATTAGGGCAACTTTTTCACAATGCTTTCTCAGTGCTTTAAGCAACAAAAATGCTTTTAAAAAAAAGTTTAGTAACAATGGGACCATAGAAACAATGATGTGTCAGGATAGTATGTTATCAGGACAAATTAAAAAAAGTGTTGTGATTTTTTGTAAACTTTTCATATTTTTTTTCTTATTTTTTGGGAATTTAGATAAATGACATGTCAAGAGTAGAGAATTTTCATACACCATTAGAGTCACTTTTTTAACGAGATCATTATTTTACTTTAACTATTTTATACAGAAGAATATTCTAGTCACCATTTGAGACATCAAGACAGATATTTGATGTGCTCATCAAACATATTACTGGGAGGCCAAACTTGAAAGAGGTTTACTGGTTCTGGTTAATATACAAGGAATAATTACGATACGAGATGTAAAGACTTACATTAGGTGGAATATCTTCATTATAGAAATGAAAAACAAGTATGTTCGATAGTAATGCAAGTATAACTGTGTCTGAGTGATGAGCACATCACGTATGTTTAAATCATTTCATATGATGTAGATAATATCATCAGTCATGTCGTGCATTTTAACCCTCTTACCTGTTCATACCATTATACAGACCTATACTTAACTAGCAGTTATTCATAAATGTCAGATGTAGGTGTAGAATGCAGATTTATTCTATCTAAATTTACTTTTTTGCAGTTTGATTCCCTTGCCTTTTCAGTGAACAAGGGTAAAAAACTGTTACAAAACTTTGCTAATATTTTTATTACCTCCCTTTTGAAGACCTACTGTAATGATGTCACTATTATGTTTAGTGTATAGAATTTTTTCATGCATTTCATTCAGTAGACAAATTGGGTCTTTTGACAGTAATGAAAAATAGTGTTTTCCTCTTGTTAAGTACCAGAACTGTTAGAGATATAATTAGTTTATCTTGAATATTTTTTTCTTTTTCTGCTTCTAAAGAAAAGCCAGTCTGCTATTTTTACTCGGTAAAATAAGGGAAAATGTAATAACGTAATTATTCTGTTAATTAGTTGAATATACTTGAGTAGGTGGGTAAAACATTGCATCATTGTTATATTCTGCTCCTCTTGAACCAAAGTAAGCCCTATGGATGTACTCAAGATGTTGGCATATGTGGCCCGTATTTGATCGCTGAAACTACAGTCGTATTTTGAATTGAAATTAAAGAGCAGTATTTTCTAACCACTATGATTATCTTTGAAAAAATAGGTTTGTTGAGTGTTGCATTTTCAACTGGGGGATTTATAATTAAAGTAATTTTGCCTTTTTGTTACAAAGAAATACCGTTATTTTCTGGTGAAAATTTTGATGAGTTTATTTAACATGTTGATGAAATTTTGGCATGGAGAATATAAATTTTTGAGGAGAATGAATTATTTCTTATGTGAAATATTTTTTTCATCAGTCAAGTTTGTAACTGTCCATATCCAGGGAGTACTTACAGAGTTATTGCCCTTTGTTAAAATACTCCTGTGTAAGAGTAGTTTCCCTTGATTATTAAAATGGTATTTGATGGAGGTGTTTTTGTTGATAAACATTTCTTCTTTTTCAAGAAGTAAAAGATTATTTGTAACTTTGTGATAGTTCATGTTGTTCTTAGTTTATTCAGATTGTATTTCTTGTTAAATATTGTTATATTTTATCCAGTAATTTAGTAACTACCTCAAACTTAAAAAGAGAACCCTTATTTTTTTCCAATAAAGAATGACATTATTTCAGACACCTTTGTCTTCATATGAACTTTTAAAATCAAGTTCTCTCAGTTTTTCAATTTAACATATGAAAAGAAGAAATAAGGTGGAACCCCCAAAAAATTCTAGAAACTTTTTGTTACATAAGATAGTTTTATGACCCTGTTTTTCACTAATCCCCTAAAATTTGTCATCTTAATTTCTGTTGTTTGCATAGTAATTATAAAGTTGATATGAATTGTTATATTGTATGGTGACTGAATGTAACATTAATTAGTAAAGTAAAGTCTAACAAGTTTCCTTTCAAATTGAATTCTTAAAGATTAGGACAGATGTCTTCATAACAATTTAGTTTTTGCACTTAATAGATGAAAAAAATAGGACAGAGATAAAAAGACAAATTTTTGGTTTAATTCTCAAGTGTTGTTGTAATCTTTCAAAATCAGGAAAAGTGTTATGTTGCTAAAAACGTTTTTAAATAAATGTTTAGATTTTATTTCAGCAGAGTTTAATTCTAGTATCTTTGCTCACCTGAGCAGAGGGTGTTCAGGGTGAGTTTTTGAGATCAGCCTTTGTGCATTTTCTTTTGTCCATTATCAACATTTAGGTTGTGATTATTCTAAAGGCCACAATTCTTATCCAGCCTTCATGAAACTATTGACTGAATCTCAGACTTGTTTGAAAATGGCTTAAGTTGGTTAAAAAGACTAGTTTGCCAGGTCAAATTTATGATAAAACTTTTGAGCTCCCAGTTTTTGCCAGATCTTCATGAAATTTGATCAGAATTTTTTTTTCATTGTGTTGACGATCTGTTGGATGAGCTTGAAACTGGGTCAGTGACGAGGCCATTAGCTCAAAAGCTAAGCTTATAAATACTCCAAATGGCTTAATTATTGTTTTGAAAATCTCTGTCTCATAATTGAAATTAAGTTAAATGTTAATCAAAAATGAGATCATCTCACTAAAACATCTTACCTCAGTATAACAGATTATATGTATATATTTGGCCATTATGTCTTTAATAAGGACATTGCTGCACACAGTTGAGCGATATAGGACCACCATGGTCTTCTTGTTGTAGTTTGTGATTGGTCAGTACAGTGCTAGATTGTGTGATATAAATTTATAGATTTTGAAAGAATTCTTTTTGAAGGTTCCCAGCATTAGAGTGATAGTAACATTTCCCTGTGCAATAGACTCTCAAACATTCAGATTTATGTAGAGTAGCACCAGTATTGTGTATTTGAAAATCTCTCTTTTTTAATTAAACAACTTTTCACTTTACTTAGTTATTTGAATTGAGCATTTTACCTAACTAAAAAACATAAATGTATCACAGTATCTAATGTTCCAACTTTAGTAGTAAAAGTGTATTAATGAAAAAAATATCTGGTACATTTATAATTGATCAACAGTTAAGTTTTATATTATTAAACTGATAGGCACTATGTGTATTTGCATGTATAGGGAAAAATTCACTACTTATACCATTCAGGCATCAGGGCTTATTTACACAATATTCTTCAGATCTTGTTGACCTCCAAGTCTTAAGTTGTTAAAAGAATCTGATTTGTAAAATAACCTTTTTCTTAAATAAGTTTTTAAATGATGTACTAATGTATGAGAGATCTTTATTCAGAACTATAGCTGAAAGTTTAGAGATTATATTCACTTTTGCCAACATGCATGAGAAAAACAAGTTTGCTGTGAAAACAAAACAAGTTTAGAGAAGTTTGATATTAGAATTCAGCTACTGCAGTCTGGCATTATTAAGAAATATAAGTTATCTGTTTTTAGTTTTTCCATTTTTGTTTTATAACAGTTAAAAATTTAAAAATTTTATTGCAATTAATGTTGAAACTTAAAATTTCTAAGGTTAACTGAATTTAAACATTTTTCATTAAAAAGTTCCTGTATTTTGCGACAGTTGGTATACTGAAAAAGTGTAATTTTCATCATATTTTCAGTAAATAAATTTATTATTTATTTATCTGTTTATTTATTTCGTTGATAGTTGTTACTCACTTTTTCAAAAACACAAAATATGACATTTGTATTGAAAAAAGTACTTTATTTCTCATAATACTTTGGTTGATACTGTCGCCAGTTATTTTTTCACTCATCATAAATAATTTAGTTTGAAGTATCATTTTCTAATATATCATTATGTGATGTGCTTTAAAGAAAGCAAATGAGATAACTTATTTTTTAAGGAAGAAACAGTCATTGTACCATTTGTGTACATTTTTCATCTGTCATTTATTTTCACTTATAAAACCTACACCTTGTAACCACCTGCCAAATTTCTTCTACAAGGTAAATGGCTTCAGCACCAGTGAGTCTGTTAGGATAAAAAAGTTAAACACGGTCATATTCATTCTATACAAAATATTTGTAAATATTTCTTCATTACTTTTCTATGATTTCTGAAATAAGTATTTTTACCTTACACTACTGTAGTCAGATTTTCTTCCATCAATTAGAATGCATACACTGTTTAATTAAGACTTTCAGGGTGGTTTCTCTCATCACAGTTCTGAAATGAAGGGGTGATAATATGTGCATTCAAAATTTGAAAAAGGGGTTGGTGGAAATCAGTATGCCCTTGATCTGCATGGTGAATTTAAACTTTTTCAATGAAGGACATTAGTAATTAACTTAAGCAGTTAAAAAAAAAAAATAAGAATAAGAATGGTCAGTTTTTATGCCACAATTTAGTAGTTGCACTGTCCATCCCTCATTCTGTCTGTCCATCCCATCTTGTTTACAACTCCTCCTACAATTCAAATTTGATTTCCACTAAACTATCACACAGTAATCATTATCAAGTGTTGCAGTGCATATACTCTGGCTTTTGCAGTTTGATTATTTTTGGTAGAGTTATTGCCCTTTGTTTAATTTTACTTAATATTTCTCCTGTGAGCAACTCCTCCTACATTTCTCAACTGATTTTCACCAAACTTTACACAATGATCATTATTAAGTGCTGAAGCACATAAACTCCAGCTTTTGGGATTTTATTATTTTTGGCATAGTTGTTGCCCTTTGTTAAATTTTACCTAATATTGCTTCTGTGCACAAGTCCTCCTACAATTCTCAAATGATGTTCACAAAACTTCCATAGAATGCTCATGATCAAGTGCTACAGTGCATATTATCAAGCTTTTGCGATTAGATTATTTTTTTGCATAGTTATTGCCCTTTGTTAAATTTTAATGAATATTGTTTCTGTGCACAACTCTTCTTACAATTTTCACCAGTCTTTCACAGAATGGCCATTATCAAGTGCTGCAGTGCATACACAGGTTTTTGCGATTTGATCATTTTTGCGGACTTGCCCTTTGTTTAATTTTACTTAAAGCTTCTGTAGGCAAGACCTACAGTTTTATTGTTGAACTATATTTTTGCCTATGGTGTTCAACTGGAGCATCAAAATTCAAAAGTAAAAAGGTAAGAAACTGTTTTGAAACAGATTTTACTGTAAAAGACATGACATTGTGCTGATCTATGGCTACAAAACACTAGATCAGTATCTTTTGAAACACATCAGTTTTGGAAATTTATTAATTTTACCAGCCATGCAAATTGGTAAAGGTCATATAGTCTTACTCCTGGATGTGTGGGTACTTTGTTCAGTTCACAGACAGCAAAAACTTTTTGCAGAAAAGGTGCATCAAGTTATAAGCTACTATGACTGTGACCATTGTCATGTTTTGGGGCATTTTCACAATGCTTGGTGTAAGTCGAAAACTTTTTAGCTCAACTGAGCCGTAGGCTATTAGGATCGATCAGTGTCTGTCGTTCATCCACACTTAGTTTGTTAACACTCTAGTGGTCACATTTTTGCCTCAATTGTCATGAAACTTTGTCACGATATTTGTCCCAGTAATTACTCGCACAAGTTCAAACATGGGTTATCTTGGATTAAAAACTAGGTCACAAGGCCCAAAAATAGAAAAAACACTATAGAGGCTACATTTTCAGCCCAAATATCCTGTAAACAGAAAGGTTGTTTTGATGATTTCTAGCTCAAGTTCGAATATGGGTTATCTGGTGTCAAAAACTAGGTCACAGAGCCCAAATATGGAAAAACCTCCTTAACTTTCTTGAGGTAACAATTTCAGTCCAAATATCCTGGACATTTGTCAGAAAGGTTGATTCGATAATTTCTAGCTCAAGTTTGAATATTGGTCATGTAGGTTCAAAAACTAAGTCACAGACCAAAAAAAAACCATGGAAAAACCTTGTAATACTCTAGAGGTAACATTTTCAGTCCAAATAACCTGTAAATTTGTCAGAAAGGTTGTTTCTATAATTTCTAGGTCAAGTTTGAATTTGGGTCATCTGGGATCAATTTACCAGGTCCATAACAACTTTGTTTAAAGCAATCATACTCAGGTGAGCAATATAGGGCCATCATGGTCCTCTTGTTTTAAAATGACATGAATTTTTTTTATGATGGAAATTTGGCAACCAAGTTTTGTCTTAGTGCCAACCAAGAATTTAAGTAAAAACATTTTCCTGATATTTCTTGGAAGTCATTAAAGTAAAGTTACAAAAATGCAAGTATTTTTCATTATGAATATCCTGGGATAATGGAAGATGTTTGGCAGGTGTACGAAATATGGTTGTGTTTTATCATTAAACATCATACAATTTTTTTTTGTACTTATCTGTCTGATGTCAAATCTAAACTTACATACTGTTTTGATAATCTGTCTAAGATTAACTGGATGTTTGTAGAATAAAGTTTGTTATGTGTTTTACTAGTCTTAATTCTCTTTGACAACAGAAGGGGCAGAAAGTTCAGACTACATTCTTTTATTGGTTGTAGTAGAAACTAAACAGTATGGCACACAAGCTGCCATTGAAGATGTAAGACTCGCAGACGCCACTGGGCACCCTGACACATAGACTATACCATTTTGGTGGAATCTAGGTAATCTTGACCCAGGGAAGAACCATTTTAGCACCAAATAATGGTAATAGACAAAAAGAAACATGATGCAACAAAAAGTGCATGCAGCAATAAGGATGTAGACATTATAAAAAATAATCATCTGGAGACAACACTGACAGTCATTACCATAAAGAGAATTGGTAATTATCCAAGCTCAGCATTCAAGCAGTGTACAGCTAGCAAATCTCTTATATTATTTTTTTTTTGCAACAAAAGTTATAAACAAGTTTTCAACTCAATTAACAAAGACCTAAAATACCATATAAACATGGATATAAATAATTTTAGGTCTTTGGAATTCAGAACAATTATTATTGAAATAAAATATGCTTCAGTTATGTTATATAAAGATTACAAAAAACTGAATAACTACATTTTCATTTAAAAAAGGTCACTGTTGTTTGATCTGTTTCCCTAGTAGTTCTATGTAAAATTCATCAAAAACAAAACATGCCATTTTCAGATCAGATGAAAATGCTTGTCCGGAGCAAAACTTTTACATGCAGTGAAAGATTTCATTGTTACTTTGCACAAATGTTCATCGTTGTGAGGGGGAATGTTAGATGCATAATTCATGTCCCTGTGGCCAAGGTCAAGGTCACACATAGAGGTCAAAAGTCAGAACAAAATGTGAAAATGTGTGTACAGACCATTTAGTCATCATGAATTTAGTGATTCTATCACATAATTATGTTCACCATCATGAGACTGAGCATTACACGCATAATCCAGTTCCATATATGCAAGGTCAATAGAGATGATGAAATGTGAAGATTTTGTTCAGAGCATATCTTCTATATACAAAGGGGATTTTAGTATTATTTGATACAAATGTTCACCATCATGAAACATAGTGTTGTATGCATGAACAAGGTCTCTAGGTCAAAGGTCAAGCTCACAAAGGTCAGATGAAAACACTTGGCCAGAGCAAAACTTCTACATGCATTGAGATATTTTAATATGACTTTGCACAAATGTTCACCATTTTGAGGCAGAATGGTGCATGGAAAATTCAGGTCCCTTTTACCAATGTCAAGGTAACACATAAAGGTCAAGTCAGATAAAATTATGAAAATGTGTGTATGAACCATTTAGTCATCATGAATTAAGTTTACAATCTAGAGTGTTAACCACTGTGCCACTCAAAACTAGCCAATTCCCTTATTTAACTTTATCAAGAACATGCTTGAGTGGTTTTATACTTAGTATTTGATTTATATCACCCTATATTGGTGTGATTGTCGAAAACTGTTGAGAGTTTCCTACCTGAAACAATTGTTATGTTATCTTACTGATTTTCAATTTTGATTTCTTACTTCAGCTAGTGGGGAAACAGCTCATTTTGAGCATTAGCTCGGTCAGTTAGAGGGACCCGCTAATCACACAGAGAATTACATATCATCTAGATGCATAGTTATGCTTGGTACTAATGAGTAGTAAAGCTCCCATAAAGTTTGACCAATGGTTGCCTAAAAAACACAAACTAAAATATGCCTAAACTGGTTAAAATTTAGTTAAACTTCTTCCTGACTTAAGCTAAAAGGTAGGCTGTGTACTTAAAAACTATGCTTGAAACTTAAAGAATGCAATTTCAAAATATACGGATTTTGGATAGTTTTGATTTAGTAACACAAAGTTAGCTCAGTAATTCTAGAGACCTAGACTACACATCCAAGAACATGGAGAATTCTGCAATCTGAACATTTTTTACTGAAAAAGAGTCCTAACATATACAAGAAAGAACCAATTTCTGATCCAGCTATTCAGGGACCGTATTTCAATATGTCAATAGTAAGTCCCAAGTTTGTCGGGAACATTTTATCAGTGTTTTTTATCTGTTGGCATTGAAAGCAAAATACAACTTTCACAATATAGTTGTTGTAAGTAAATCTGATAGGACAACTCAGAACAACATTTGAGAAGGACATCGGTTGGACATTTTCTAATGAAATGTGTCAGTTCCTACAGAACTCTTGCACCTAGCTAACTAAACTATTACTACAGTAGTATTTGCACTGGACGTCCATTCTCCGGCTTCTAAGCATCGATTACCTGAAGCAAGTGGCAAGTAGCAAGTGGCATGTCCCAACCCGCATTCCATATCAGAATGCTATAATGTCAATTCGCTTCCAAAGTGGCATTTTAAAATCGTTTGTAAATCCAAACTTCAAAATACGTAACATTCATAATATATCACAACAGCCATATTTTTCTACACTATAAAACAAAGTTGTTTCTGCTACTTGACAAAGTTGCTTCTGCCCGCCACTCGACAAAGTTGCTTTCGTCACAGTACAAAGTTACTTCCATCTCTCTAAGAAACTGCTTCCACCACTCATAAAAGTTGCTTCTGATAAACCAAATCAGACAAATTTTGATTGGACAAGCACAGGAGTCCCACTTAAAAGTGCATTTCATTAACCATCTCTTTAAAATATACAAAGCTCGAAAATGAGAGTTGAAGAGACTTATTTTATCATTCTGACAATATCCTGAATACAGGATAATCACTTTTCTACCGTTATGGGGTTGGAGATTTCAGTCAGCGACCTTAACCACAAGAGTAGGTAGATGCAAAGAAGTGAGGATCGCGTCATACCCAGGGAATCGAAACAACAGAGCTGCTTTTTACATGTTATTTTAAACCTTTCCTATTGTAAAAAATGAATTATGGTCAATGTGAACCACTTACTATGTGAAACAGGTATTATGTGTACCACTTTTGGTCAATGTGAACCACTGTCTATGTGAACCATGTACTATGTGTACCACATATAGAATATATAGGGGCAATCAAACAGGTGAAGAATTTACTTATTTATTTTAACTGAAAAGGATCTAGAATTATTATCTATGTATTTGGTTCTATTTGCCAATGATATAGTTATGTTTACTACTAATCCAATAAGCCTACAATCACAGATAGATAGTATCTACCAGTACTCTGTTAAATGGGGTCTAAAAATAAATGTTAAAAAAGACAGAAATATATGTTTTTGAAAAAAAGAAAACTAATAAAAACCACGAATTTTGTATAAATGACGAAAAAATTGAGTATGTTGATACTTTTACTCATCTTGGTATTAAATTTGCTCATACTGGTAATTTTGCAAGTGTTATCAAGGCATTACAAGACCAGGCATTAAGAGCCTATAATAATTTATTAGGTCTATTTGACAGAGTTAGACTAGATATCAAAACTAAATTATTTCTATTTGATTCAATGGTTAATTTGTACCTATTTTATTATATGGTACCGAGGAATGGGGTGTCTTTGGTCTCAGAGATGTTGACAAATTGCATGTAAGATTCTGCATGTATATCTTAGGGGTTAAAAAACAAACTCCAAATTGTGCTTTTTTTGGAGAGCTTGGAAGATTCCCTTTGTCTATACTTTGCAAAGACAGATTTTTGAAGTTCTGGCTGAAAATTATTAAAAAATCCAGAATCTAATTTGTATTGCATGTATGCTGACTTGTGTAATAATGTATTTACAAATTGTTGGTCTACTCGAATTTATTCTATTATTGACAACTTGGTTTTCATGATGTTCGTATTCATTATGACAACAGTGTCAATGAATTTAAAGTGTTGATTACACGACCAGTACAAACAAGACTAATTAATTCCTCATCAAAACTTGAATATTGTTGCAAATTTAAAAAAAGTTTTGAGTTTTAAAACTATCTATCAAGTATTACCAATGATAACCTCAGAAAAAAACTTTACAAGATTTAGTCTTGGGTCACACCAACTTGAGATTGAACAAGGTAGATTTTATGGTGTAAATAGATAAGACAGGTTATGTAAATTATGCTCCCAGAATGTTACAGAAACAGAGAACCATTTTTTTTAATGTGTTGTGATACTTACACAACATTAAAGAAAAAATATCTCGGGAATACAACTTGGCTGTCTGTGCAAAAATTTATTTATGTCATGTTAACCAAAAATTCAAAGAAAAACTACCGGTACAAAATTCACCGTATCCATACGTTACCGGTGGAGGTGGTGCAAGTAACGTTGGTGTGTGGTATATAACGCTGGTTTTGTGGTGGAATTTGGACACACAGGTAAGAAAATTAAAACTTTTATGCGGTAGTTTATCAAGTTTTGTATCGAGACTATGCGCAAGATGATCTCATATTATTTACGAATTCTCGTCTTGGTTTGCTTTCTCCCAGATATTTACCGTTTTCTGTATCATTCGTGAAAAAGACGATCATTTATGAGTATGCGCTGAAACATGACATTGAAAAGTGTCGAAAATGCAGTGATAGCGACCCCACGAGGAAAGTCCAGCTTACCTTAACTAGAAAATTCCAACTGACACTAATTTCGAACCTAGTTTACTTCATTTGACAAGTAAAACTATCGGGAAAGATGTTTTCAGGAGAAAATATATGGTAACGATGGTGTAGGTGGTGCACTGGCTGACCATGCCTGTAACGCTGGTGGCATGGTGGTTTACTAAAATCGCCTTTCTCTACAGTTTTCGATATTGAATAATCAAATTATATGCCTGTCAGTCAGTTATTGTTAAAACGAAAATTATTTTACACACTCTGAGTGGATCACCGTCTTTTCGGATGCACATTGGAGCTCTAAGTTGCTGTTGGCAAATAAAGATAAACTTTTATAACATGAATTATGTGCATTTATATACATATTGTAGGATACTACGTCATCACGTACCTTTTTTATGCTCTCCCGCGGACCATTTTTTGGTCAACAATCCTACGCTTGAAAGGTAAAATAGTCTTTTTCAATAAAAAATATTTTAATTTCCAAAAATCATGTTGTGCACCGAAGATTGGTGTATAAACTGAATTGACTCATAACAAAACAACATTTTATTTCATTTTTTATTCACAATTTTAATAGACAGTTAAAATTCAGAAATAAACACAGTTAATGATAACTCTTCAGATATAAACACAGTTAATGATAACTCTTACTTACTTAAGTACATTTGGGTTTTCAAAGAAAGCTTAAATATTTCCAATATTTATTTAAAGTCTGTTTTGGAAAACAATACATTATTACAGTTCTTTTTTTATTTTTTTACGAGTATAAATATTTATGGTACATACAGATTTATCCACATAAAGTAAGCTTTAATATAATCAGATTTACATTTATGTTGAAACATAACATCAAACTATGTCATTTCAGTCATTTCATGCATATATTTCTATTAATTCACAATAAAAATGTTAACTTTAAATAATTTTATATTGGCTTCACTCTTATTTATAAATATGAAAGTAATATAATTCAGATTACTTTAAATATAATTTAAATATATCCAAAATTATATTTAAAACCAGCTATAACTTTGTTTCCAATTTTACTTTATATTTGATTTTCATCAATATTTTTGATGTTTGATTAAAAAAAAATCTAATTTTGAAAGAAAAGTTTTTGTCTGTTTTCAACAATTTCTATTTTCAAACGATTATATTTCAGTTTAATCAAGTTTTAATAATTCAAATTACTTTAAATATAATCGAAATATATATGAAATTATATTTGAAACTAACTGATTTTGAAAAAATATATATCATTAATTTTATATTCCTTTGTTTTTTTTTTCATCAATTTATATTTTCATACAAATACATTTCAGTTTAATAAAGCTTTAATTTTGTTTCCTTTTTGTGATCTGAAAATTAATACCTTTTGATAACTTTATTACCCTAATTTTAATACAATTATGCACTTAGTCCTATACCTGTAATAAATCCCTATATATTCTATATTTGGTAAAAATTGACCAAGGAAGTGGTTCACATTGACCTGGTTCGCATTGACTCTGGTACACATTGAACAGATACCGTAACAAATGATAATATTTCAGATGAATGTCATTGGGACGCTTTCTACAAACACGTCTTCACTGGAAGTAATTCTCCATTCTATAAAAAAAGAAGTATCGTGTATCTTTCACAATTTTCATCTAATCCTGTATCACATTTCTCTCTGGTTCCGAGGGCTCAAAATATAGAAAAGAGTGCCGCAAATAGGGCCGCAGATTAAGGATGTCCGTACATATTCTACTAAATTTACAAGTGGTTATTCTATGGAAGGCCGGTGCGCCATGCTAATTGCGAAATGCTAATTGCTAAATGCTGATTGCGAAATGCCAAATGCTAATTGCTAAATGCTAATTGCGAAATGCTAATTGCTAAATGCGAAATGCCAAATGCTAATTGATAATTGCGAAATGCCAAATGCCAATTGCGAAATACTTGTTATATTTGGCGCCATTTTATTTGGTAGGCCTACACGACGGTAAGATGCGTTATTATATTCAAAACGATGCGATTTTCTGTTTAAAAAATGAGAAATGTACCTTTGCTTTATTGCATAATGTGTGCTACTAAGAAAATAACCTGAACACAAATTTATTTTGTTTGATGTCTTGCCGACTCAAAAACAACTTACTATATTGTATTAAAACACCCCTCCCTAGCAATTATTGCAGTCCGATTTTGTTAGACTTTTATACCCAACCTGATGTTTTTTTATGATTTAGCCCCCTTTAAATATATTTCTCCATTTTTGTTTTAGAACGGTATGGAAAAGAGAAGTGTTGGTGATGTCTTAGAGTGGCTGGGAGAGAAGGGAATGCAGGAGTTTGTGGACACATTTAGAGGTTGTAAATTAACTTCAGTCAGGGGAGTATCAGGGGCGGACCGGGGATTTCAGGTTGGTGGGGGGGGGCGGCGCAAAATGTTTGATCCAATTTGTATCCGTTTTCTACCTCATTTTAACGGTTGTGGTTATGCCAGAGTATACTGATTTGGCAATATCACATAGGCCTCTGATTATTCAATGTTGAACAATAAAGTATACAATATAAAGACATATTCAAAATAGACCTACAATAACACCTATGGTCCGGGAATTTTAGTGGGCGCGCGCTGGCATTTTCCGCAATCAGAGCTTTAAATTAAAGCCCTGCCGCAAGGCATCCATAAAAACAAAGTTATTATCTCTCTATGCCACTAGACTATGGTACGTACCTTAGATGAAAGAATAATTTTAAAAAAAGTTCTTTCAGAAGGGATGAATGCTCCAAAAAGTTGACCTGAAAAAATCGTTGAATGGCTAGGTTTTCATAACAGCCAGAAAGCTTCATCATTTTCTCATAAACTTCTTGGTGATTGAATGAAAATAGATGCCATATGACAGTGTTTGCATAAATGTTGCATAGTTGTCGTATAGTTGAACTAAAAAAAAATGAAGATTTTCGACAAAAACTTTTATATCATATGCCCTCTTACCTACCCTGTTACCCTACAAAAAGAATTTTAGCAATTATATTTACATCTGATCATATTGACTCTGGTGATTTAACATTTTTGCTTGGTTAATCTAAACTGGTTGACTGACTGTACCATAATTATCATAATAATAATTATCATAAATAATTTATTATCCTACCAAATTGGTTCATCAACAATTCTGTCTTGAAAAATGATAGGAGAGGAGATAAATTTCATCTGTATTGTATTATATGCAACCAGTAATACCGCGTTAAAATATTTTCTGACTGTCGAGCTGATTCTGTGATACTTTTGTTATGGATCAGAATCCGGAGAAAAAATATTAGCCTTAACAAAAATGATCTCATTATCATGTATACTAGCATACAATTAGTTGGACTGCAGAAATACCCTTCCAAGAATGTGCTATTTTAGATATAGACCAGCTGATATTTATATCTGCAAGACTTTGAACATGTTGAAGGATATTCTATATGAAGAACAACAATTACTGGCTTTTTTCTTCCTTAAGTATGGCAGTCATGGGGAGCTCATCTGACCAGAAATTGGTGATGTTGAGCTTTTAGGATTCTTGACTGTCCATCGTATGTGTGTTTTTGTGTTGCCTAAGACCCTCATACCTGTTGTCTTTGAAGCTGCATTAGTGAAATGAGATACATTCCAAGTTAGACCAAGGTTAGGTTAGATACTTTGGTATCCTCTGACTTTATTATTGTTTCTCACAGAAAAATTCCAGTTATTATTTGTGAACTTTCTCACTTCTTTCTTCCTTCAAATTTCAGGACTGTCAAAATTAACGACACCAAAATGTTAAATTGACATCTATCTAAACTCATTATTCAATCTGGTTATCATAGTTGTAAATACTAAAGCTCAATTCATAACATACAGAACAAACTAAATAACGATAAAAGCAGAGTAATCTAGTTTAAAAGGACTAACATAGTTTCAGATGGGACATAAATCACTAATGTCACTCATTTGGACTTTGTATAAAGTTTTGCATGTAAATTTTTTAAAGGGCCTTAATTAAGAAAACAGAGTTTCATTGATATCTAAGAAAAGCAACTGTAAAATAGTAGTATTATAGAATTATGATGAATGGCAAACTTTGTTGCATCATAATATGAAAATATGTACATAGCTGAAAAATTTCCAAAGGTTATATAGAAACTTAAAAAGACATGGGTGGTCATTTTGTCAAATTCATGAAAACAGTTTATTCACAAGGTGTATAACATTAACAGTTTGTATCAGTTTCACTTCACTTTTTACTTTTTACACATTTTGTATATCGAAATCTACAATATCTTGGTAAAAATTATAACTCATAACTGGCTCAGTAATGGAACTTTAACTCTTAAATAGGCTGACCTTGGCCTACAGACCTTCTTTAGTCTTAAGCTAGACAAATGAAGTTAGAACTATATGGACAGTTTTGCATGCAGATCAGTACATGTAATCAGTATTGCTTGTAGATTTCAACTTTAGCATTCGCTGACCTTGGCCTACTTACCTACTTTTCTGTTTGTGAAGCAACAGCAATGAAATTTGAACCACTTGCACTGTTTTGAATGCAGGTTTTTAACTCTGACCCTGGCTGACTTTGACCTGCATTCCTGTTTTTGAAGCTACAGCAATAAAATTTAAGTCTTCAGTACAGTTTTCACTGCAGACTTCAACTTTGGCATGGCAAAAACAATTAAATTTAGACCATAATATTATGTAGATTTATTTCCAGATTTCTGTTTAATAACTTTCATGATGTCCTTTTGACCTTTTTAAGTTTTTATTGTCCTTAATTGCAGTGATACTCAGATGAGCAAATAGGGCAGTCATTGTCCTCATGTGTTGGTACATGTACAGTATATTTTCATCAGAATGTCAGTTCTCTGAATTCAAAATAAATAATGCAGTATTTTTTAACATTTTAAAAGAAAATTTTGGGTTTGTGCCATTATGTTATGTACTGTTTCAGAATGACATGTCTTGGTGAAGAGGTGAGTTATTGGTGGTAGTAATTTACCTATATCATGATGATTTCTTTTGTGGTATTAATAACACCAACCTTCTACAAACCAGATGAACTGTCTAGACTAGGTCTTAAGCCTACATTCTTGAGGAACAAATGGATTACAAATCAAGGACATTAATCACTAGGCCATTGAGGTCCAAATACGATCAGTTAGTTGAATACTTGACATATACAGTGGTGTGTCATGTTTTAAAAATCAACAAAGGCTTTGTACATTTATTTTACAACATTTTAAATGGCATGAAATGCCTTTTTAACACAAAGCTGAATTCAAATGCATTCATATTAGCTTTTTTGGTTAGAAGCCACTGTTTATCCAAGTGTTGTGGAGGAGGTTGGAAGGTTCCCTAGGTAGGGTCAGGTTGCCCAAAAATACATGTTTATCTTTTATTTAGGCATAAGTATTGGAGAGCATGCTTTTTCTACTAGATGTTTGTCTCTCTTTCTTTCTTGTTAGCTCACCGGAGCACAGCTAATTAGCATGCTAATGGTGAGGTTTTGTGATTGCTCTGTGTCAACAATTTCCTTTAAACAACATTTCCTCTGAAATAACTGAGCCAAATTCAATGAAACTTGTCTGTAATGTTCCTTGCATGAAGCTCTACCAAAGTTATTGAATTAATTCAATGCCATGCAGACCTCTGGTTGCTATGGCAATCAAAAGGAAAAACTTAGATATGTCGTGTGCAGCATGGTCTAGTAGACCTTCACCACTTTTGTTCAAATCATGACCCCAGGGTAAATATTGGCCTTGCCCCGGGGTTCACTTGATTTCATATATAGGCTCATATAGGAAAAACTTCAAACATCTTCTTGTCAGAAACGACAAGGACAAATTTATTTAAAACATGACCCTGGGATGAAAAATGGCCCTGCCCCAGGGGTCACTTGATTTTATATAGATAGAATTATATAGGAAAAATTAGGAAAAATTAAGAAAATCTTCTTGTCAGAAACCAGAAGCCTTAGACTTTAAGTATTTGGTGTGTAGCATATAAAATGTTACACTTACAAGAGATGTGAATTTTTTTGGTGAATTGGCTCCATCAACACAGGAGTTATGTGCACTTGAATTAGTGAAAATGATCTAATATGTCAAAAACAGTTCAGATCCCACTGCTAAACCTTAAATTATAGTCATGCCTCTACCCCTCCACTTAGCTCGTGTAGCCTGGTGCAGCTATATGGTAATAAATCAGTTATATTAAAAGAAACAAATATAACAAACTCAGGGCCTTCCATTTACAGGGCGGACACTCTACCAGCTAAGCTACCAAGCCACATGATCGATAGCCTGTCGATTCATCACCATATACCTGTACCCAGCTACACTCGCAACACAAAAGTCCCCTACTGGTTCCACTTGGAAAATACAATATAAAAAATGACAGTATATTCTAGTCAATTTCTATCATGGGGATTAAGATTATAAGGTTTAGGGATGGACTTGTTGTAAAACTTCCTTCATAGGGCTATTTGCTAATGTTAAAGCATTTTGCATCATCATTCTGTTCTCAGGTGAGCGTCCTGGGGCCACTGGCCTCCTTGTTATCATAACCTAAAATGTGCACCTTTCCTAAGTTCTTCCTTAACTGCATATCTTCACCTTTGTGCAGAACAAATGACATCTGATATCAGCTGCCAATCACTTTTTCAGCACACTGTAACAATTTCTGTATGCATAACATAACATAAGCTTGATGATGGGTACTTTTTAGCTTTCTGCTTATAGTTGTTGTGTTATATTATTACCTAATAATAGATTTTAGTGTTTATTAGAATAGTCTGAAACTGAAAATAACTGATTCACTTTATGCACAGTATAAAAGTACAAAAGACAATTCAGTTTTATTAATCTTATAATTAACAAGATGAATTGAGATAAAGTCTTCATTTTCAAATTTTGATATGAAGACAAATTTTGGTAGTTAAATTCGTATATGAATTTGCTTCTGTTGTACCAAATATTCTGGTACAAACTTTATGTTCATCAGGATGAGCAGTTTAACATATGGTAAAAATCCTGAAATTACGGAATAAATAAAATTCTCAAAATGTTAAAAGTAACTAAAATTATAAGTTTATGCAAGAAAAGAGTTAACTGTTTCAAATACTTTGTTACAGATGTGTCATTTTCTGTCACTTGCATTCCAGTTCTTGCTCTACAAATGATATTATAAAGTGAATATACATGTATTATATTGGTACTGTCATTTTAGAGCAACAGATAGATGGGCCAGCTCTGATAACTATTGTAAATGATGGCATGATGTTGAAAGAGCTTGTTCCAACACTTGGAATTAGAGCCAGATTGAAATGTGCTGTAATGAAGGAACTTGAACAGGTAACACAATTCGTATTCTTATTGTTTAATTTCTTTAGTTTTCATTGATTTGCTTATTCCTTTAAATTAATGATTGACCTAATATTCTGGTTTTAACGGTTTAACCAGTAACCAGTTAGTCATCTAAACGAACCTAGTTAATAGTTCACAAGCGGTACGATAGTCCTTTCATGATCCACTAAGAGCTGATTCAAATCACAGTAATCAAACAACTTTACCTAAGATTAACTATTAATCGAGATTATTTGACTACTTTTTCAGAAATACCGATATATAATAGAACAACTGTCTGCCTTTTTAAATGGCCAGCAGATAAGAATTATTCATTTTCAGAAGAGTACTATTGACCACGGAATTACACACATTTTATAACTATTACTGTGTATAACTCCATGTATTGACCTAAAGCAGGGAAGTATTGTCAGTCAATAGTTTCAAGCTTTTCTGGGTCAATAATCTTTTTCTTTGGATAAATAATGTTAACCATAATGATTTTCGATTTACTAATATTGAAGCATATTTGACAGTAGTTTATTTAGAAATAATAAATATTGTGTATTAATAGGTGTTATTTTGGAGTTCAGACTAACCGTGAATCAACACACAAGTTAATTCATGATCTTTGAGTGTTAATTCATGATCCAGATTGATTTATTAGATTCTAACGCAACAAAATATTCTAAACATCACTATAATAATTGGACACTATTTTACTGAAGGTCTCTTTACATCATGTACGATTGTCTTTCCAGGACACATTAGATAAATCATCCGGCTTGGAAGTTAATTCAAGACAATGTACCTCAGGTATTTAGTCTCCCACTATTAAATGGTTTCCCCTCAGTCCATCTGTATGTCTATCCATGAAGTAACTCAAAAAGTACTTTAGCTAGGTTCATGACAAGAAGGTAGTAAGGAGGTTAAGCACATTATTTATGCTCCCTGAAGGGCGAGAATATATTTGATGCTATGTCGGTCCTTCCATCTGTGCGTCCGTCACACTCTTTTCCAGAAAAGCATTAAAGACACTTTAAAAACTTCATAAAAACATAGAGTTCATTGAGATGAAGTGCAATCTCAAATAACTATAACTCTATGTTGCCAAGTTTTTGAATTATGCTTTTCCAGAGCATAGATAGAAAAGTATTAAAGACATTTGATT
Source organism: Cyclina sinensis (assembly GCA_012932295.1). Lineage (NCBI taxonomy): Eukaryota > Metazoa > Mollusca > Bivalvia > Venerida > Veneridae > Cyclina > Cyclina sinensis. The sequence continues at coordinate 36,766,125 of JAAONU010000015.1, read as the reverse complement.
GAAACTTCACGTAATGATAGAAGCCTTTAAGAGGAAGAACAGTATCAAAGACCAATGATTCTATTTTTACTTAGGTCTTGAATTAATTCTCTTTATTAGCTCACCTATCACATAGTGACATGGTGAGCTTTTGTGATCCTGTGATGTCTGTCATCCATCTGTCCATAATTATGTCCATTCGTCAACATTTTGCTTCAGACGACATCTCCTCTGAAACCACTGGGCCAAATTCAATGGAACTTGCCTGGGATGTTCCTTGCATGAAGATCTTCCAAGGCTGTTCAAAGAAGTCAATTCCATGCATAACTCTGGTTGCCATGGCAACCAAAAGGAAAAACTTTAAAAATCTTCTTCTCCAAAACCACAGGAGCTTAGATATTTGAACTGACGCATCATCTCGTCAGGGATCAGTAGGTCAAAGGTCAAGGTCACTGGGTCATTTACAGCCTTTATAGACAAGTGAGTGATCTAGGGCCATCCTGGCCCTCGTGTTACACTAAATAATGCTTTTCAGGAGCATAATTTGAAAAGTGTTAATGGCATTTGATTTGACCTACACTACACAGAATTATAGAGGCCATTGGGAGAAAGTGAATTGTCAAAGAAACCATAATTCTACCTCGCCTGGTTTTTGAATTATTACTCTTAAACTAAATATCAGAGGTAGTTTATACAAACATGATATGCTAAAGCTGGAAATGCATTTTCCAACCTTGGCTGACCTTTACGTTTATCTACTGACCTACGTTATATTGATTTGAAGCTACAGCAATGAAATTTGGACCATATGTACAGTTTTGAAAGCAGATTTCATAACTCTTTCAAGCTAGATCAATGAAATTTAGACGATGTGCAGTGTCTCTCGAATGACTTTGAATATGACCTTTAAATCGTCTTTCCCTTCCTAAAGTACAAAATAATTTGGTGAGCAATATAGAGTCATAATAACCAGCCATAATAACCCTCTTGTTTAAGTCATTGGTCAGAAATATCATACTAATGAAGTTTTCGCTTACTGACTGGAACATATTCGATCTGGTTATCAATCCAGTTGTTCTAATTCTGTTTACTGTAATTCTGAACTAACACCTTTCTAAAGCAGGTATTGTTTTTAATTTTCCTATTATTTTCACTAGGTAAAACCAAGGAAGTACCCACTCTAGAAGAAGTGAAAATGAAACTGAAAGCAATTAAAGAAAACAGAAGTTCATTAATATCTTCTACTTCAGGTCCTGTCAAGAAGAAGTTGAAGGTATTACATAGCTAGATAAATTAAAATATAAATAACATACACCGAGTATACACCAAGTATGAAAGTGTTTCACAATAGTTTTTTGTGTCGCCTGACTATTAAGGGGACAGGTGTTTCTTTTAGCACTTCGTTTTCAGCTGAAATTAACATGAGTATTCTGAAGAAAGTAATTTATCATTGAAAATAACGTTTGTACTTTGTTTTGCAGCCTAGAAAGACTGAATATGTGATGCACTGTGGCATTAAGGAATACAAATCGGATGAGTGGGTGCTGTCTAGAAGGTATAGGATTATCAAACAGACATTTGGAAGTGAAGACGATTACAAGATGGTCAAATTAAAACTTATGAAGGAATTTGGACTGACTGATGATGAGCAAGTTGTTATTTTGAACATGGCAAATGAAGTAGTGGAGGAACTTAACTTTACTGTATACAGTTACAATCTTAATCATAAAAAGTATGTTGGAACTACAAGGATATACTTAGGTTTGATACCTCAAAGAACTAATGATGGACATCCTGTTGTGCTCACTTCTGAAGAACATTCTGTGGATAGCAAATCAGAAGTAAGCATTGCATCAAGTAAAGAAAAGGCTTGTTCAGCTGACCTTGAAGCGGCCATAAACTGCATTAAAAAGGAATTTGATGAAATTGAAAACAGAGGTCAAAGTTTGGAGTCAGAAGAGCTTGCACAAGTTGATAAGAAAAAGTATTGTCCCGTTTTTGCATCAGATCCTAAAGTTCTGTCTTTTGTTTCGCAGAAGAAAAAATCTTATGTTACTGTGAAAAGTGGTTGGGGTGAGTTTTTGTGTGTACCAGTAGATGATATGGAAGAATTTGAGAACTTCAAAGTTCAAGAAGAGTGTATGGATCTGTTTTTGCTTGATGCGGCTCTTTTGTATTTTTTGTCAAATGTATACATCACAAACGAAGAACTTGTCAATGTCATCCAGGTTACAGATGCGGTTTGGAAGCTTTTACCTGAAGCAGCTGTTGCATACAGAGAGTGGAAAGAAAGGATTATTGCCTGCTTTTGTAAATAACTTGCAATGTCAGACCTCCGACTGATACGGAATGGCATTTATCTTGCTTGCTGTTGGTGTTGGTGCTTGCTTACATATAGCTTTCAAGCTTGCTGACATGGTCATCATGTTTTACATCAGGTGGCACTTTTTCTTTTGTTTACTTGGTCTTAGTGTCGTTGAACAAAGCAGAGGGAGAATATGTTGACCATGTTGGTTTTTGAAAAAACTTCTTAGCCTAAACCACATTATTTTTTGCTCTGAAAAATTGCTGTTCTGCTTAAGTTTTGTTGGACTGTAATATTGCAAAGTATGCAATTTTGTGTATATTGAATCTGTTATTAAAGTACATTGATGCACATTTCAGAGTTCATTGTCCCCCACCTTTTGGAAGAAAAGAGGGGGATATAAAAATGGGCTCTGTCTGTCTGTCCATTCGTCTTTCCATCTGACAAACTTCATGTCTGGTCATTCATTAAGGGATTTTTAAATAACATGGCACAAATGTTCACCATAATAAGACGTCATGCCATGCACAACATGCAAACCCCTATCTCCAAGGTCAAGGTCAACATGAAATAGGAAATATTTACCTTTGCCATAAATTGAAAGTCTTTCCAATTACAGCCTCTTAACTTCACAGGTGCATGAAACTTGATGTGCTCTTTCTGCCAGTACAACTTTGAGGTCATTGGGTCAGAGGTCAAAGTCATCGTCCCCCGAAATAGCAAACATTTACCTTGACCATAACGGGGAGGTCCTTCCACCTACAGACTCTAAACTTCACAGATGAATGCACCTTGATGAGTGGTCTATCCATAGTCTATCCTTGGACTATTCATAGATTATCTGTAGTCTAATCATTGTCTCCCTGTGGTCTGTCTGTGGTCTAATCATTGTCTACCCTTTGTTTACATGTGGTCTAACCATAGTCATTCAGTGGTTCAACAATAGTCTACATTTGGTTTATCTTAAGTCTACAAATAGTCAAACACAGTCTGTTCTTGGTCTTATCACAGTCTACCCTTTCTTAGTCTACCCATAGCCTGTCTGTGTTATATCCATATTATATGGTCTAACCATAGTCTATCTATGGTTTAATCATAGCCCACATATGGTCTGTACTTAGTCTGCCCATATTTTTGTGGTCTATCCACAGTCTATCCTTGGGCTAATCACAGTCTGTCCTTAGTCTATCCATAGTGTCTATTTGATCTATCCATTTTTAGTTTGTCATAGTCTACCATTTGTCTGTTGTCTAATCATAGTCTACTTATGGTCTTTATTTTGTCCACCGTTACTTATTTGTGGTCTATGAATCAGTCTATCCTTGGTCTTATCACAGTCTACTCTTAGTTTATCCATAGTCTACATGTGGTATATTCATAGTCTACATGTGGTCTCTTTTTAGTCTACCAATAATTTTTCCTGATCTATCCTTAGTCTATCTTTGGTATAATCAGAATCTATTCATAGTCGATATGTGGTTTATCCATAGTCTATGTGTCTATCTTTTGCACTGAAAGTCCAGATCCATACCTGAAACTTTTGATATAGCACAATTATGTGCTTCATGTAACAATTCCCTTAGCCGGGGAACGTTGGTAACTTAGTTACAATAACTTGTATTGAATATTGTCATACTGCTATAAGTGCTGTTAAAACTGACTTTCACATGTAAGCTTTTTTTGACCAATGCTTCAAAGCATTTGTGCCAATTTGTTTTAAAATCTGACCAGGCATAATTACATTTGACCAGGAAAAATGCGGATGGATACATGGAAATACATTGAACTGCCAAAGTAGTGACTCTGGGTTTGAGAAGAAAGTGCCTATTTTCTTTTTGACTTCAGTTGAGAGAGAGAGAGAGAAAGTTCATCTGCACCTGGTTAGTTTCAAATTATGACAAACTGATGGTCATTTGATCGACTTTGCATACTGATTTATTCATAAATAAAGTTTAACTTTCATTTCATCCGGATTAAGAATAATTGTTTGCCTCTGGAATTATCAGCATAATAAATGATATATTTTCTGTGCAGAATTTTTATACAAAGAAGGATAAATGCGAGATTTAGTATGTTTGGATTTCAAAATTTAGTGGTCCTCTCATCATAGATATAAATACTAAATGCAGTCCTAAAAGCCTAAAATGGCCAGTGTCAATGATTGATGATGCATATCTGGCACTGTTCTCGATTTTCATGTCTGATCTTTTGCATATATTTCCAAAATCAAGTTTGAAAACAAATCAAAGGCTTCGCTTTGATTGGTAGGTAAGTACCAGCCTCGACGAAGCATAAGAGGAAGAGCCCAGTCTGAAAAGATGTTGTGAGAACCATACTCATTACGTTGATAATGGTGTATTTGCCGACAATGTTCTACCTCGATCTCCTCAACGGGTTTGCCTTGCTCTGTACAGCCATAGAATTCCGGTGTACTATACATGAAGTTTGGTATTCCTGAGGGACTTCTTACATTTTTCATCTGTCGCACACGATGCTTATTCCAATGTTTTACATGATCTTTTAGTTCTTGGCGTATAACTGGAATAAAGCAGAACTTTAAACATTCAGTATGAAGAATATTGTCCATTTGTAAAATGCCACTGATTTCCAAATCTTTGAATATGTCCATATATGATTGCAAAAGAACTTGCCTCAGGTAATGCCAAAATCGTTCAATCCTTTGGTTGTGATTTGAGGAACCATACATCACTGCACATCTGGTATACCCATCATCATGGTGTGAACGAAGAAGAATTTGGACATTAGCAATACTAACATTTTCTGTACCTCTGTCCATACGAACAACCAGAGGAACTTTTTTATGCTCTTGAATTGCATTTAAATAGTACGTGCAAATTAAGCGTGGATTCTTATTTGTTTCGTCAACCTCTAGCCAAATAAGTTTTCTACTCCAACCATCAATAGCGCCACTTATACAAATTCCATAGGGCTTTAATTTGTCATTCCCATCTATGTGCCAAATGTGATTTGGTCCTTTGACTGAATATTGTCTTCTTTGTAACTGTCCCTTCTTCATTGATGCAGATCTGTCAGGATCGATGATGCTTACCACATCTCGCACAGTTGACCTACAAAATATTAGTGTTTAATTTTCACTCCATAAGAAGAATTAGACATAGTAAATAAGTTAATTATTGACAACACTCTTATAACAGTAGCTGTCAGAGGACAGGCTTCTAGACTATAAAAGATGTATCAGTCGAAAATTGGACATATTTTGAGCAAAAGGCAATTCAGAGTTTTGAAACTTGTCACTGGTGGTCTCATTGTGAGGTCAAACAAGTGTGGAAGGTTTGCAAGAAATACCTTAATAGTCATTGAGATAGTAGTATTCATACAAAACCTTAAGTACGAAATTTTAGTCAAACAGGGTCGGTCAGGAAAAAAGTCATTACAGGATTTGCCCTGATATTTCTTTTTGATGACAAACCAGTATCAATAGCATGAATAGTTTCGGCACAACCTTAACTGGAAGTGGGTCAATATTTGGTTACAAATGAATTCTGAGTTTTGGTACTTGCCACATTTTCTTCACTTCTGGTGATAAACAATTATGGAAACTTTGAAAACAATAGCGTGAATAATTTCAAAGAAAAGGGCCATCATGCAAAACCTTTACTGATACCTACACCGGAATTATTTGGAAACTCGAAAGAAATTAAAACATCACAATTAATTAGCTATGACCATCACTGCAAATGCATAAACAAGTACTGTTACTGAAAGTGACATGTGTCCTTGAAGTGTGGTTTGGACAGTTAAGTATGACATTGACCTTTGAGACACAACATACCTTCCAACGATGCTCTACAATTCTATGAAATTTGAAGATTTTGTTGAAACACGATCCAGATGGACTAAAGGGCAGACAGGCTTGGTTGTTTCGGGTTTCAAGTTACGCGTCATATGGGAATTTTGCAGCTTTTACTGTGGAAGGAAGTCCTCAGGTGACCCTGCGTGCATTATTTCAGACACGAGCGGGCATCCTGATTAGATCCACCGATGTTCCTTAAGCTAGCGGACGGACGATGGGTTGTGCTATTACTATATGCCCATATAGGAAATAACAATTTTAATATAATGGTAAAACATGTACGCATCTTACTGTTAATTTTGAACTAGTATAACGATAAAATATACTGTTAAATGTATACCGTTTTACAAGCAAGCCGTACTCGAGTCGTAATCTATGCCAAATCTGGTTTACTCCTAGGCACCTTCCTGTTTGTACCAGCTCTGACTGAATTGCTTGAATTATTTCTTCAGAAGGTGATTCGGCTGTTTTGTTTTGAAGACCCAAGCCCTTAAGGTATCTCTGAACTGTTCTCACACTGTACAGAACAGAAAAATATGCAGAACATTTAATATAAAGCTGTTTATTACCATCTCTTTCAATGAGAATTAGAAATAATCGACCCAAATTTTTTGTTCTTATTTGTTACACACTCTGACAATTCTACTTAATAGGAGATCTTAATTAGGGACTGAACCCCTATGACCAAATACCAGATTGTCTTAAAGCCATAAAAATCTGATTAATAAAGCACTTATTCGGTGAAATTCTAACGCAATTTTCATTTTTCTGATTAATTTTACACTAATGCTTTTTCCTATTAATAAGACTAACTGTGTGGTTAAGAACATATGATCTCGTCTGCTAGTGAAGACAGAATAAATCTGTTTCTGGCCCAGTAAACGAACTAACAATCCTACCTAACAGAAGCATCAGGTGTTATAAGTGATCTAAACATACCTAAGTTTATACTTTCCCCAAATATGTGCTTTACAAACAAATAAGATGTTAATTTTAATCATACCTTCTCCAAATACCAGTTTTCATTCCAATTGCAGCTGCTGTTTCACGAGCATTGTAGTTTTCCTTGAAATACAGCTGCACATAACTCTTGTCTTATTGTGTGGGTTAAGGATCCTCACTTCTATCATCCAAAAAGTAAAATCTTGATAATGCTTCTCATAACATTAACTTTTAGTAACATTAACAATACATTGTATTTAGATTTTCACTCTTGTACAGGCGATTAGAAGACCCTTAGATCATTTTTTTTCTGTCTCGAATTCTTACGTTATTGTTCAGAACGAGAAAACTATTTCTTTACTCTTTCAACTGAGCACTAAAGCTCCGCACAGTATGAATATTCAAGAGCAACCAATCACTTACGGAGCGTACTGATACGTTCGTTTCCCGCTCTTTGGGAACTAGGGGCAGCTGTGCCAGCTGTGGATATCAATATTTTAACTTACAGCTGGTTTAAGTACGGCGCATGTCATAATTTTGTTTTGTACTTCTTCCAAAAGGTAAGTTAAAAGAAATGTGCATGTCACATATAATCCAACACCCCCCTCTCCCCAACCCCTCTGTTTTCACCGTACCTGTCTTACAGTTTCCTAGTGTAAATATATTCGACGCAGAAGTCAAACTGCTTTAATGGACTGACGCTTCTTAGTTCCCTTTGATGATATATGACAGAGGACATAAAACATAGTACACGACTTTCACTAAAAATGTAAAGGAAAAAGAAACAAATGGAAGGATACAAACATCCATTTCTGTTGTCAGTTTCCAATTGGCATTTAGCATTTGGCATTTCGCAATTAGCATTTAGCAATTAGCATTTGGCATTTCGCAATCAGCATTTAGCAATTAGCATTTCGCAATTAGCATGGCGCACCGGCCTTCCATATTATTCTAACGACACACCGACCAAATGCAACTTCCGCTAGAGGTCGCTTGTCATCAAAAAATAGAAAGTGAACTATTGATTTTTGCTAAATTATTACATTTTCATGTATGTTCAGGCGAATTCATGTCATTAATTCTATTGTGTAAGTATAGTCTGTCAACCTGCATTCATCGTTTTTACGTTAATTCGTGAGTACGTATCTGAGGAACGTTTGATAGAGCGTAAAATGCTGACCGACATAAATTTTCACTCCAGCTAGCTGAACTTGCAATCGTTCTTCCAGACAACTCTCTCAGTACTTTTCGGGACTATCTGGCAACGATTATAACGTAAATATAAAGAGCGATTTTCATGTACTTGACTGCATTTAAAACAGTCGGAGCTGCTGAAATTTATCTCTAATTTCTCTATGTCCGAACTTTTATTGTGACTGTCATTTTGTCTGAAGGGTTGACTTGACAGTAGCACAGCATAATTTGGTGGATTTAACCTTTAGTTTGTGTTCTATTTTTATTCATATTAAAGTAAATCAGTTTCTCCTTATGTTTAACCAGAATGTTTCAACTGACATTTTTAAAACTAATATTGCAAGGGTAATTGTCATGTCAAAAGTCTGACTCCATTATTTCTATATTAGATCTGAAAATCGAAATTGTAGTCAATGCAACCAGTCGTACCATTTTGTTGGTAAATGTAAAGTCTGTTAAATTTTTATATATATGTACATAGGCAGTATTCATTAACTCACCGATTTAACTTAAGCAAGTTTCTTACTTAGATTCTGACAGGAGGAGAAAAAAGTTTAGGTGTACATGTAGAGTTTTCTTTTATAAAATAAGGATTCCTGGAACAAAAACAGACTGTTTCAAGAAAATTTTATTTAACATTCAACCTTGCAGCACAAATACATATAATTCATGATGTTGCATATCCAAAACTACAGAATATCTTACATGCCATTCTGTTAGCTTTCTTGCCGAAGTGTTACACCATTGCAAAAGTTTGCTGAATGCTCCAGATTCAACAGGAATTTTTTTGCTAACATTTTGTGACAAAAAAAATCTAACCTGGAACCACGAACACTAATTGTTACATAAAATATGTGCTAAATTAACATTAAAAAAACAATAAGCATAAAAATTTAATGTGTGGCTACATAACTTAAACATTACTGTTTTGGCCTTAGTAATTTCCATTAACTTAAAAAATCTATATTTGGTCAATATTTCCTACTACAACTAACTATGATTAAAGATTACCACTAACCTAGGAGTTCTAGTAAAACTTATCAGATGCAAGGTACAGTACACACAGCGCGGATTTTGACGTTGTTAACATTGTCGCGGGGGCTGGTATCATCTCTGGGTGGCCAGTCGCGGTGGACTGAACACCAGAAATTTCGGGTGTCCGCTAAAATGACCACCGCGACACGCGGTGATCATACCCCTCAGCGGTTGTTGCGGTGGTCATTTTAGCGGACACCCGAAATTTCTGGTGTTCAGTCCACCGCGATGTTCTGACTTGGAGATAACTGCATTTAAACATACTCAGGGTACAGTACATGTATGTGGTTTTATTTTTACTCATTCTTATTTTACTTACATGTTTTTTGTGGCTAACTTCAGTTGGTCAAATTAAAACCAAATTTCAAGTACATATGCGGTGTAGGGTTATTGTGTACTTTCATTTTTGGAATTTTTGAAAGACGCTTGTTACTATATAGCAAAATCGATCAATAATTTTTGCCAAGCGCCTAGACGATACAGATGTCGAAAGAAGTTAGACACATGTTGACCTAAAACCAATGTCATTTTCTGAAAATATGATCAGCTGTTTCCGGAAGCATCTGCTTTGAATGGTCATTCTTTGCGTAAACAAAAAGGAGCGTTCGTACATAAATGCATCATAATTAGAGTGGATTTGTTCGAATTTTGACAGTTTAAATTAGATCTATTAACTTTTCGCAGTTTGATGACCGTTAGTAATTTATTTGCGTGTAATTTATTTGCGAGTGGATTAACGCAAGCGCAGCACCGATTGAAGACTTGAAAATATATTAATTGCAGCAATTAAAGTTAACAAGATGGCATGTAGGTGTGTAAATCTATTCATAATCGGCTGTGTTACCCTCAATCATACAACCAAACATCGAACGTCAACAAATAATAGTTTAACCGGATGGGGTATTAAAAAGAAAAAGAAACAACTTCAACTGGTAATAATTACGTGTTTTTTGTAACTCATCTGAAAAAAAATAGGGGAAAGTAAAATTGTGTTGCGACTTCATTTTTTCGGACACCGCAAACCCCTGCGACCCGACGCCGCGACATGGCGCGGTGCTGACCACCGCGTTTTATACGAATGAACACTCGACGCGGTGGTCATTTTGGTCTTCAACGCGGGCAGTAAAATCGCGGGGACTGGTGTTCGTTGTCAAAGTCCGCGCTGCGTGTACTGTAAGCAATATTGCTGTGTACAGAAATATTTCTGCAGTGACAAACTAGGGTCAGTTTTTACAAATAGATTTTTGAGTCTATGTTTACACAGTTTTATTTCAAAACCTTCTGTATAAATCATGATGAACTTAGAAAGAAGTAAATAATTTGTCCAAAAATATAAAAAAAATTTCATACTGTTGAATTTTGCTGAATTTCAAATTTAGACCTTTTCAGGTTATTTATATTTGTGATATTTTGATGCTTATTTTTCAGGCTATGTATAGAAATCAACAAAAAACAATAGTAAAATGTCTGAATAGAATTCTGTTACAAGTTTTGGTCCTGTTTATTTTTAAAAGTAACAGTTTCGTTTAATCAGAAGAATTAATTTTTTTTTCTTTTGAACTTGAACTGTGAGAGTTTCTCATCATTTCTGAAGATAGTACAGATAGGAACGAAAGTTGCAAAACAGCTGTAATTTTTGTTTTTACTTCGGAACATTAAAATGTACAGCCCATTCTGTATTGATATTGTTATGATAAAAGGGCTGTCTATGCGAATGTTTCTCAGTGCTCCAGCTAGGATTTGAAAAGGGCCAGGTTCAGGCATTTAAAAGGGCACTTTGATGCCTAGATGGGGTGGGAGAAAGAGGGGGACCTTCAATCCTCCCCCCACCAGATTAAGCTTTACAGCAGCTGCAAATTTTGAACTTTTTTCACCTTTTCTGTGTTCACACAGTTTTGCTTTCTTTAATGCTTGGTTTTCCCCAATTCATATTAAGTCAAAAACTCTCATTGCTTTAATTGTTTGATCTTATATTAGTGCAAAAGAACAACAGTTAAATTTGTTTAAGAAAAAAAAAATTAATTGAAAATGGAATCTTTTCCTCCATAATTGCATCATGTTACCTCGGTGTCTATAATTAATTAACATGGTAAAAGGTACTTGCCTATAAAAGAACCAGGGCAATTACCGACAAAAGGGTACATGCCTGGCATGCTGAAATGTCAGCTGGGCACCATGTCGGGCTATTTCAGTTTAGCTGGGGCACTGGTTTCTGCTTATCTTTTTTTCAGTTACGCAAAAAATCAAGCTGGCGGGCCTGAGTAACAAAAAAGAAAAAAATCAATTTCCCTTACATTTCGAATTTCATGTGTATTTGTAGGTGTCATGCTGTCTTGTTCCGGTTGATTCTTTGATTATAAACTCCTGCTATTTACGGAAGCATACTTATTCTTGCAAGTATCATAATTACAGGAACAAAACTAAAAAAAAACAACAAGAAGCACAGTTCTTCAAACGAAAATTTTGAACGCAGTTACAAGTATAATCAATATGTAATACTTAATGTAGTCACAATATTAAAGAATTATTTATATTTGGTAATATATAGTCTTTTAAACAAAAGGAATACTACAGTACAGCTCCCGCGATATGTACATTTTTGTCTTAAACTCTGCGGACCTTGGGAGGAAAATCATGGAGAATCGCTGAGAAACGCCCTAAATCGCGGAGGTGTCGCGGAGACGAATTTTGTCTGGTTAGTGACGGTATTTGCTGTGAAACTGCAGATTATCAATCCTCCGCGGATCTCCGCGATTTGTTTATGCATTCAGTTGACTGAAGTGTATATATGACAAGTGAAATTTTATATTTACTTACTCTTTTTATCTTCATGTTTTAGGATGCCTAATAGTAATATTTCGTTTCGTCACATGTTTTGACACATTAATTTATTGACAGACACAAGACCATGTGTTGGTCTCATGGCCTATGATCTGTACACGCATGATACATTGCGTCTCAACCGCTAATTGGTTCCTAAATATAACTTTTGACCTTTAACATTGAGCGACAGTTATTTTCCGAAAATGATATTCACCTCACTTTAAAAGCTTCAGACACCACGTGCTCTTTAAAGCGGGAATTACAGTCGTGTAGCATGCTTTTCCCGTGATTACATTTTCGTATTGAAATAATTAATATCTTTAACAGATATGTGGATATTTTTAAATTTAGGCAATGATGGCTTTGTTGACTGAGCAGAAAGTTTAGTTTCGTTAGAATCGAACATTAATTCCGAATGCGTGAAACGAGGGTAGAAAAGAAAGACAGCCGATAATGAATAGATTTTCTCACCTACCTGACATCATGTCAACTTTAATTGCTGCAATTTATTTACTTTTAAATCTTTAATTGGTGCCGCGCAAATGAATTACTAATGATAATCAAACTGCGAAAATAAATATATCTAATTTAAAAAGTGAAAATACAAACAAATGCGCTCTTATTCTGATGCATTTGTGTACGAACGTTCCTATTTGTTTACGAAAAGAAAGTTGCGTCAAAAACAGCTGATCTTATTTTCAGAAAATGAGTTGACCGATTTCCGAACAACACGTGTTAAACTGCATCTGTATCGTCTCGGCGCTTAGCAAAAAAAACTATTAATCGATTTACTAAATAATAACAAGCGTTTAAAAAATCACATTAATTAATGTATTTGACTGAATTATACCATAGTCACATAATTGACAGGTGTAAAATGTACAGTTACATTATGGTAATTTCATCACACATTGCTGACTGTTTTTATGAAAGGATTTCAAGTGTATACATTTTATACTTATTTTTTTTCACCTTTAAATGAGAAATAGTAAATGTTAAAACTCTGGTGATGAAACACAAGAATATTCGCGGAGAATCTCCGCGGAAACGCTCTAACACTCGGAGAATCGTGGAGATTGTGCATGTACTTTAATCGCGGAGATTCTGAGTGGTTTTTTTTTCAGCAATTTTCAGAATTCGCGCTGACCACGATCGCGGAGGAAGCACAAAATGTGTACATATCGCGGGAGCTGTACTGTATGTGGACTTAACAGCAGAAAAAAATAATCTACTTAAACTTCTAAATCATTAGTACATGTAGTGCCTATCTGTCAAATAAAATGAAACCATCCAAACAGGTGTTCATCTATTTTCATGTAATTTCAGTGTTATTCAAAATCAGATCAAGCTGCAAGAAAGAGACAAAGTAAACTATAACATAGTATAAGTTGTTTAAAGAGTTTTAAACAAACTAATTGCTTTGGTTATAGTGATAACTCACACTTAATTTGTTAAAAATTCTAATATATGAGCTTTAAGCTACACTTATGTACCTGTACACATATGTTACATACAATCTCACAGTGTAAGAAGCAGAATCTGGAGTCTGCCTTTCTTATTATCAGCATGTGAAGTAATGAAACATCTTGTTTTCTATCCACTTTGCTTCACAGATAATATTATATATTAAGTGAAAAGGCCTTTTCTTCAATAAAACAATATATGTAGTCATGATGCATCATGTAAACATAAGAGTTTCTAGTAAACTGGGTTTTAAACAAAGAAATGTTTCATAACAATACAATTAGAAGTTCTAAAGAAAAACCTTCTAGTGCCCTGTTTTCATAACACATTTCTGCTTATTCTTCTGTTTTTGCCTAACTGTTATGCTAAAATGATAACTATTACAGCTCAATATATTAAACATGAAATTTTATATTTGGCTAATCAGCTTACTGGTGTACATTGTACCTGTTTAAATGCGTTGTAGCAAATTTGAATTATGTTTGTTACCATGTCTGGTAACCTGTAAACTTTATTATTTTTTTATATTTAACATTAATCACTGATTTCAAATACATAACAAAAGTTATCAAAGTCACTGAAGATGCAAATTTTAATAAATTGTAAATTCAAATTCAACTAATCTAATACAGTGATAGAAATTAAATTTAAAGTAAAAATGAGTTTTTGTATTATTTTCAGTGCTGAAAGTTTACTTGTTAAATCTAAACTATGAGACAGAATATTGGCAGCTGTCAGGAAAATTAAAATTAATGAGTCAACTTACAAGCATCAGTATAAGCTTACAGGTGGTACAATATAGTGTTGTAATACAGGTGGTACAATATAGTGTTGTAATACAGAATGCCAGTTGTAGATATGAAAGTGTATGTAGACATTCTGTACACAAATTGGTTAGAACCGTACAAGAACTAACATAATTTTATATTTGCCAGTACAAGCAGGCCTCAATTCTACAATTATTTGTAAATCAAAAACTGTATCTCTTACTTTGTGTAAGCAGTAGCTGGTTTTAATTTTACCAGCACTGACAAGCATTTTAATTAGAGGGCTTCTTTCACTTTACACAATAGACTTGCTGCTGTTCAGGTCTGGCAATTACATATTTAAAAACCCATGTGATGTTTTTATTTGTTCATGTTTAAATTACTTGCCTGGCACGTATTTTAATATTTCATATATATTTAAATAGTAGGATCATTATATATTACAGGATGGGAGTTAGTTGAAGATGTTCTCAGTGAGGATTGTATCCACTGACCACTATATGTCCACACCTGTACCGGGACTAGATGTTCAGTATGCTGACCAACGTGGTGCAGGAGTCAAGAAAGTCCCGGTAGTGAGGATATTTGGATCCACCCCTGCAGGTAATACTATCACACTCTTAATTGTTCAGATTGGTTTGATAAACATCCACATTGTTAAAACAGTCTGTCCTTGGTAAGTTCAGATTGCTTTTAGTGGAAACCTCATTGCTAGAGAGAGTAGGCCTGCTCTTGTCTCAGTTGATTGCTAGGGAGCATGTGTCAGCAAGCAAGGAACCATTTCTATGAAGCTGATGGTTTTACTGCTAAATTTCTACAAGGTCAGTTCTTCACCTTCTTCATTAATAGGCAAATTCAAAAAAAAATGTACTGACTGAATGGCAGAGACACATAAGCTGGCTGAATGGCAGTCAGTCAAACTGCAGAGACACATAACCTGGCTGAATGGCAGTCAGTGCCCTTAGACCAATATCAAACTGCAGAGACACAAAAGCTGGCTGAATGGCAGTCAGTGCCCTTAGACCAATATCAAACTGCAGAGACACATAACCTGGCTGAGTGGCAGTCAGTTCCTCTAGACCAATATCAAACTGCAGAGACACATAACCTGGCTGAATGGTAGTCAGTGCCCTTAGACCAATATCAAACTGCAGTGACACAAAAACTGGCTGAATAGGAGTAAGTGCCTCTAGACCAATATCAAACTGCAGTGACACAAAAGCTGGCTGAATGGCAGTCATTGCCCTTAGACCAATATCAAACTGCAGAGACACAAAAGCTGGCTGAATGGCAGTCAGTGCCCTTAGACCAATATCAAACTGCAGAGACACAAAAGCTGGCTGAATGGCAGTCGGTGCCCTTGGACCAATATCAAACTGCAGAGACACAAAAGCTGGCTGAATGGCAGTCAGTGCCTCTAGACCAATATCAAACTGCAGTGACACAAAAGCTGGCTGAATGGCAGTCAGTGCCTCTAGACCAATATCAAACTGCAGAGACACAAAAGCTGGCTGAATGGCAGTCGGTGCCTCTAGACCAATATCAAACTGCAGAGACACAAAAGCTGGCTGAATGGCAGTCAGTGCCTCTAGACCAATTTCAAACTGCAGTGACACAAAAGCTGGCTGAATGGCAGTCAGTGCCTCTAGACCAATATCAAACTGCAGAGACACAAAAGCTGGCTGAATGGCAGTCAGTGCCTCTATCAAACTGCAGAGACACAAAAGCTGGCTGAATGGCAGTCAGTGCATCTAGACCAATATCAAACTGCAGTGACACAAAAGCTGGCTGAATGGCAGTCAGTGCCTCTAGACCAATATCAAACTGCAGAGACACAAAAGCTGGCTGAATGGCAGTCAGTGCCCTTAGACCAATATCAAACTGCAGTGACACAAAAGCTGGCTGAATGGCAGTCAGTACCTTAGACCAATTTTAAACTGCAGAGACACAAAAGCTGGCTGAATGGCAGTCAGTGCCTCTAGACCAATATCAAACTGCAGAGACACAAAAGCTGGCTGAATGGCAGTCAGTGCAATTAGACCAATATCAAACTGCAGAGACACCTAAGCTGGAGCTAGCTGAATTTATGTAGTACTTGCAATTATTGAAGAACCACTGTCACTTATGTTATGATATTTTTTATGCTGTTCATCTTTAGAGAGTAGAAACTCAGTTATGTTACAATAGAAAGTTTTTAATGGAATCCAAGTGAGTTAAGGCTGAATTTTGTTGGAAAAACACCTCTGAAAGTTATAATATCCTTTGTAGAGATGTAACATATAAGTTCATGCTTCTGTATTAAAATAGACATGAGAAAAATAGAGGTATGTCTGATATTCATGAAATTTTCCTTAAAAAAGAATGTCTGCCATGATCTATTGATTACAGTCATGAACATAAAATCTCAGTTATTACTTGTAATCAGTCTGATGCAGATTAAAGGGACTGACTCACAGAATTTGAGAAATGTTTTACTTTAAAATAAAATAGAAGTTATTATACTATGGAAATAGCATAGTTTTAATTACTTTTATACACTATGAAAACTGAAGAAAAAAAAATTGAATTCAGCTGTATTCGAACCCATGCCCTTCAGGTTAGCAAAATAATAGATGGCAAATTTTAAAAAAAATGTACCACTTAGTCACAGAGACATGTTATAATCTAGTAACAAAATTAACAATATAAAAATAAAAATAGTCTCTAACTTGTGACTAATGGGGTAGATTTTTGTCCAGAGCATAACTTGAAAAGTTTTTGAGATGTCAACTTGAAACTTCATAGGTTGATAGATCTCATTGAGGACCCACTGCACAAGAATGATAACTCTACCCTTCATAGTTTTTGAGTTATTGTTCTTTGTTATTTTTCATGCTTAATTTTTGTCCAGAGGATAATAAGTGTTTGAGATATCTTCTTGAAACTTCATTGGTTGATAGATCTCATTGGGACGAAGTGCTTTGCACAAGAATGATAACTACGGGTCAAAAACTAGGTCACAGAGCCCAAATATGGAGAAATTTGTTTACATTCTAGAGGTAACATTTTCAGTCCAAATAACCTGGAAATTTGTCAGAAAGGTTATTTCAATAATTTCTAGCTCAAGTTCAAACATGGGTCATCTGGGTTCAAAAACTAGGTCACAGAGCCCAAAAATAGAAAAACCTTGTTAACTCTTTAGAGGCTACTTTTAGTTCAAATATCGTGGAAATTTGTCAGAAAGGTTGTTTCAATGATTTCTAGCTCAATTTCGAATATGGGCCATCCTGGGTCAAAAACTAGGTCACAGAGTCCAAAAATAGAAAAGCCTTGTTAACGCTCGAGAGGCTACATTTTCAGTCCAAATATCCTGGAAATTTGTCAGACAGGTTGTTTAGATGATTTCTAGTTCATGTTCTAATATGGGTCATCTGGGGTCAAAAACTAGGTCACAGAGCCCAAATATGAGAAAAACTTGTTAACACTCTAGAGGTAACATTTTCAGTCCAAATAACCTGGAAATTTGTCAGAAAAGTTGCTTCGATAATTTCTTGGTCAATTTCGAAATGGGTCATCTGAAGTCAATTAATCAGGTCCATAACAATTATGTTAAAAGCAGTCATACTCAGGTGAGCAATCTAGGGCCATCATGGCCCTCTTGTTTATAATTGGCCTTGATCATTTACCGCGGAACAAGTGAATCTGGGAATTTTAAACATCGTTCAGCTTTTTGAGTAGATGACACCTGATCCTGTTGTTTATGCACACCTTGCTGAATCCACTTTCCTAATTGATCTTGGAGATATCTGATGTCGGTAAGGGAGAATAAGTTTCAATTTGAGTGAATTTTAATTTGGTCATATTTAAAGTTATAATACTGGCCACAATTCCAGATGAGAACTCTGGTATAATTAAAACATTTCCAAACACGTATCTGCATGTGTTTTTTTTTTTTCATTGATGGCAAGATGTGCTTGAGATACATGTACAAAATGAAAAACTTGTCAGAATATTTTATGATCAACCAGTTCTAAGTTCGCTTTGGAAACTCCAAACACGTTTGGCAAATGTCCATAAAATGAGTAGTCAATGTTAATTTGAAAACTTATACTAGGGAAACATGGTTGATGGAATCTTCTTGGCATAATTATGTCTCCTGCCCATGTAGTGGTGGGGGAAGACATATTGATGTTGTGCTTTCTGTCTGGATGGATGTCTGAATGTCACAAATCGTAACTGTGTCGTTCATAGATGGATATTGAAATCATCTGGTAGAAATGTTAACCACCATGAGACGATATGTCATGTGCTAGAGCCAGGTCTATACTCTTACGCCCTCTAGCACATGCTTAAACAGTACTCGGTCCTCAACCCTAAAAGTATAGAAATAAAAGAAACGAGACTGAGGTGAAGTTCTTTAGACAGGTGTTTTTGTTTCAAAAATAAACTCATGTTTGCTTTCGGGTTTTAGCAGATTCAAACAGTATCAATACAGATTGACTTAACAAATACATATTATGTTGTTTAAGCATATACAGTAAAAAAGGAGTTTACAAATAACACTAATGGTCCTATAAATATATTGTTTTTGTTTCAAAGCCATTATTATCTATTTTTAGTAATATTTGTTACTATATTTAACCGTCGTACCTACTGACGCACCATCCTTTACAATTTGTATACTTAACTGTAGAATTTCCAGTACTTAATAATCCTGACGAAGAAGCATATAGGTTCAAAACTGGTGATTTAATCATTTTTAAACACTTCCTACCTTTGCCTTATTTTGTTATTTGTTTCTAAAAATAACGTTTGCATATGCCAGTTAGCATCTTCAGACTGAATGAATGTGGCTGAAATGGCAGTGAAGTTACAGAAAACAAAATTTAGCATTTATGTATCCTTCGACATCAGTGAAACTTGTAATGATATAAGTAAAGTTTACACTATCAAAGTCTGTGCATTAGTTTGAAAATTATCCATTAACAAGCAAACAAGATTATATTTCTTTCTTTGGCGGTATTATATATTTTTCTTAATTAAATATACAATATTAGGCGCATTTTCACTACAAATGCAGGGTCAATATGGACTTCTCCAAAACATTATTAAAACAAAACTGGCCAATATGAAGAAACTCAGCCTTTATGAAAAAAACGCCGCTATTATGAGATTCGAGCCTTCTCATTGGCTGACCAGCTCAGCCATTATGAAACTGCTTCTAACACATGGGATTTTTGTTTGTTGTTGTTAATGAAAACATTGAATTACTATTATTTCATTAAAAATTTGAAATTTTCACATGTTATTTGTTAACTATGTAATGTTCTTTGGTAAATATTATATAGTTAATAAATAAGATTTTTAAATAATCAAGTATTTTCATAATGGCCTTGTTATTGGGCTTCAGACAGTCATATGACTATCTTCAGCCCAATAACTAGGCCATTATGAAAACACTTAATTATTAACATTATAAAATGATTCTGTCTACTGGGTAATTCCTGGAAATTGTGATTTTACAGTGATTTGACATATTAATTACTTTTTGCAAAATTAATGTGTCATTAGTGTCTAAAATACACATTCTGAGCAAGACTATCCATGGGTATCACTAGTCACACAAACCTTGAGCAGTTGTAGAGGTGAAATCAATATTTCCTAAGATAGTGTAATATAGTATGAAATTTAAACACTTTATTACTGTGCACTGGCAGTTGAACAAATATATGGGTTATCGTTCACCTCGTCCTAAAAAAAATGAGGCTGCCACACTTCAATTTTACACTGCTTTGCAAGGCATAGTATCTTAGATAAAGAGATGGCTGAAAATTTCAAAAATAAAGTCAACTCTTTAAACCATGTTTTCTGCAGCAGGGGTTTGGAAATTTTCAAATCTCAATTGGTCTGAGCTTGACCAATTCTTTAGGAAGTTTTGGACATAAAAATTGGTCCAGGAAGCTGAAATTCGGTAAAAACCAACAAATTCTTGGTTTCCCAGAGCTTTGTTCAGCAGTATATTTCCATCTTTGCAAATATTACATAAATGCACTCATCTAGGTTGCTCCAATATGATGATGTATTTAGAAAGTTAACATGTCATTTACCTTTGGTACATTAATATCTAACATCCATACATATATATATATATTTTATACCAGACACATTATGATAAAATCAGCCTTGAATCTGTAACATTACATTAAATATGTTTATTGGAGTAGTAATTTTCAGGTTTTCAGTGTATTAAATGTTGACTTGATGTTTTTTTCTTTGGACCACTAGACAGACTTCAGTGCAGGGTATTTTTGTCAAGCCCGCTTGCAGAGAGCTCAACATAGTCGTCACATTTGGTACTGCAGTTCGGTATATGTATGTATGAGTGTTCTTCCGTCCGTCCATATTGCCTTGTCCGGGCCATAACTTCTCTGTGCATGGAAGGATTTTGAAATGCCTTGGCACATTTGTTTTCTTTGATGAGACGGTGTGTCACGTGCAAGACCCAGATTCCTAGCTCAGAGGTCAAGGCACAGTGACAGCTCAACGGTCCAAAATGATGATGATAGGCCTTGTCTGGGCCATAACTTCTCTGTGCATGGAAGGATTTTGAAATACCTCGGCACATTTGTTCTCCTTGATGAGGTGGTGTGTCATGTGCAATACACAAGTTCTCAGCTCAAGGGTCAAGGTCACAGTGCCAGGTCAAAGGTCCAAAATTTTGATGATAGACCTTGTCTGGGCCTTAACTTCTCCCTGCATGGAAGGATAAATACCTTCGCACATTTGTTTACCTTGATGAGATGGTGTATTGCGTGCAAGACCCCGATTCCTAGCTCAGAGGTCAAGGTCATAGTGACAGCTCAAAGGTTCAAAATGTTGATAAAAGACCTTGTCCGGGCATAACTTCTCTGTGCATGGAAAGATTTTGAAATACCTTGGCACATTTGTTCTCCTTGATGGGACGGTGTGTTGTGTGCAAGGCCCAAGTTCCCAGCTCAATGTTCAAGGTCACAGTGCAAGGTCAAAGGTCCAAAATTTTGATGATAGACCTTGTCTGGGCCACTATTCTCCCTGCATGGAAGGATTTTAGATATCTTTGCAAATTTGTTCATCTTGATGAGATGGTGTGTTGCGTGCAAGACCCAGATTCCTAGCTCAGAGGTCAAGGTCACAGTGACAGCTCAAAGGTCCAAAATGTTGATGAAAGACCTTGTTTGGGCCATCACTTCTCCATCCATGGAAGAATTTGAAAATACTGTGATTCATTTGTTATGCTCCCTGGTAGAGACATCATATAGGCCTGCCTTGTCCTTCCATCATTATCTTTCCACAGCTTGCATTTCACTCTCTTATCCCCATAGGCCGCTTTCCATTGAGGGGCTCCAGTCCACGTGCTGCCAGTGGGCATTCTAGTTTAGCTCACATATGCCTGAAGTGACCAAGATTGACCTGGAATGTGATGGGTGACGGTTCACAGAGAGCAAGGGTTTTTTTTTTCGTGACTGTCCTGAAAACTTTAAAAATCTCTCCTCAGAAATGGCTGGCTCAGTTGCAAAATAATTTTACAGAAATATTTCTTATAGATAAAATTCTTATGAGTAAAGTTGGTTTGTGAAACAATTGGCAGACAGGAGGCAGGTACGTTTTCAGTATATGACTATATGGAAAACTTAGAAAATCTTTTTCTCAGAAACCTTGGTCCAATTTCAAATAATTTTACATAAGTGTTCCTTTAGTTGTTCAAATTTATTAAAGCTGTGTTGTTTCATAAAAGAAAACTTGGCAGACAGTGGTTGGGTAAGTTATCACTATTCAACTTTTTGGAAGTATAAGTTGAAAGGTTAAAGTCAGCTGATTGAATTTGAACTTAGAACCTCCATTGTGGTCCTTGCTTGGCCTAGGGACGGTCAAAATCCAGCATAATTCTAATGAACAAAAATAACATTTACAGGTGATGAAAAAGACTTCTAAATTTTTTAATTGTCATAACTTTCAGAGATATTTATGAAATTTAAAAAAGACAAGGAATAGAAAAACTGCTCTTTTATATTGTTGTGAGATTATGTGCTTAATACTGGTGTAAAAATGTTAATAAATATAAAATCATTAAAACTATCTAAATACAGTATAACTATTCACCATGTGACTTGGAAATAACTAAAATTCTAAATTCAGATTATCTTCAGAAGTTTACTTAGCTTATTTAGAAATCAGATATGTCAGAGGAGATCCATTTATTGAGAGGATTGACTAACAAATCGATGGACTAGTCCAGTTTCAGTCTTCTCATGCAAATCACAGTAAAGGTCATGTTTATAAGGTAATAAAAACACTATAATACAGTCTAAATTTTCTCACTGCCTTAAATGCACTCAGTTAAAGGATAATAAACATGTTATTCATAATGAAAAAACAGGGTTCGAAATTAAGTTTGCCTACTCGCAAAATGCAATTAAAATTGGTCAACTTTACTGTTACCTTTCATGATCCTCATCCTACCCCACACCCTACCCCCTCCAGACCACTGAGTGAAATTAGCTTATGATAATTGCATCTAAGGTATTTTCGAAACAGCTTCCGTAGCAGACTGCCACCCACTGTCGATAAAACATTGTAGGGCATACTTTTGCAATATTCTCCTGAAAACTTCTTAGAGAGTCACTGTGATGAATGAAGCTGGTAGCTTGGATAATCTCATGCCAGAAAAATGTGCAGTTTTCAGAAAGAAAAAAAAACAACATAGCATGAACTTCTGCAGATGTTAATGGTGGAAGTTGTTTATTTACATTCTAGAGAAAAATCATGAAACGTCTGCAAAATTATGAAAGAAATCTTTGTCCAGGTTTGTGGAGTAAATTGAGATTATGTAGAAAATAACTTGTATTGATTTTTACTCCAAGATGTTTGAATAGTTTGAGGAAAGAACAGCAGCTGAATTGAGCTAGAAAATATTGTTTCTCGACATTCTTACAAGTGTTGTTTGAAGGCTGCTGAATTGACCTCATTCTGATTAAAATTGTATTCTCAACTGTAGGGATACCATGAGCTTCAGTTAGATTGAATGTACCCCTGTAATTATACCCGCCTTTGAAGAAGATGTCAGTCAGTCCATCCGTCAGTCCATAGACCAGACCTTGATCGATCAATAACTAGAGATCGCTTTGGCCTACTGTCCTTAGTTTTAGTGGAGAGGTTGGTCATGACTGGTGGATGACCCGTTTTGATTTTGAAGTTGATATGTCAAAAGTCAGTGTCACATTTAAAAGTCCATGTAACATGATTTTTTGGTTGCCATTAGGGGGGCATAAATGTCTCACAAACATCTCTTCCTAACCCTTAGCCATCTTTCAATTTAGGCAGTACCATTTAGCATTATAGTGGTATAAGTTGTAAAGATACTGACAGAATAGTGAACAGTGCAGACTATGACCAAGCTGCACAGATATGCAGACTGATCATGGTCTGCACTGGTCACAAAGGCAGAGTCAGTTGGCACCAGCAGGATAGAGGTTAAACAGACCTGATACACATTTCAGTTTACCTAAGCACATTTAAAATGCATACAATTTTGTCACCTAAACCAATTCATTATTAAATATACATATACTTTAAGGCCCAGTTTTACTTACAGATACAAAATATTGTTAAGGACTTACATATGTGCTATAACTATGCTTCTGATGAACATTCCAATTATTCAAACAGGTTTTTACAACTCTGCAGGAAACACCAACATAATGATACATACATGCAAATTAGCCATGGCCATGTAGGTAGTCACATACCCTAGCCAGATCTTTATTTATCACAAAAATAACTAGTCTCACAAGTCTGTTACAACCTTATAGATGCTTTTTAGATTTTAAGTTTTAGCACATGAAATTCTTCCTATTTTTTTTGCTTATTTCATCTTTGCAAATGAGATCATTCTTTTAAGAAAAAAGGCAGATTTATTTCTAAAGAATATATTGTTGATTCTGTTGTTTCTTGATTCTCTTTTTCAGGTTTGTGAAATAATACACTTTTACATGTATTCTTAAGTATTTAGTTACCTTAATGAATTTGCACTTAAATGTATCTGCAGGTTTGTTCCAAGTTGCAAAAAACTGCATGATTTCTTAGTGTGTCTTGAATTTTATCCAGAAAAATATGTTCACTGATACTTAACTGAGAGACCAGAAACACATGGAATGAACAGATAATAATAGAAAGAGATAAAACTAGAGAGGACTGGTTAATACAGACATCTGGTTTTTTCTTATGTTTTCTTCTTTTACCTGTGTGTCATACACTTGTTAACAATTGGTTCCCATAATGCACTCAAGAGGAACTGCCTTAGTAGAAGGAGCAGGAGATAATATTTAGTCAGAAGTTTTTCCTCTGAAGTTAGGATTATTCTCTACCATTTTCCAGGTCAGAAGACTTGTTTGCATGTGCATGGGGTGTTTCCATACTTGTATATCCCATATGACGGGACTATACCATTGGACAGGTACCTGCGACAGTTTGCTTCTAGTCTCGACAAGGCCATCAATGTGGCTCAGGGACATGGACAGTCCAATATACAGCATGTCTATAAAATTGTGCTGGTTGCTGGAAGGTAAGTTCTTTTAATCCTGTCTTTTCGTTTCTTCGTTGTCAGTATTTTTACAACTTATATTCTGTCAGTATTTTTACAACTTTAGAAACTACCTTTAAAACAAAATGTTAGATGTGTGGTTGGTTGAGAGTCTGTTGCTAAATTGTTGTTATGAGCTATTTAAACAGTTTTGCATTGACATTATACATGCTGCAAAAACTGGTTCTTAATAGGTGCTTGTGTTTGTGTGTTGTAATTCTTCTTTAATATAGGATCAAAATGTGCATTGGTATAATGGCAGTTATTGATCACCTTTGGATGTGATAGCTCAATTGTTAGCTCACCTGACTGAATATATGATTCAGCATTGCCTAGTTATTTAGCTGGGCTTTGGAAGATCTTGGCCCTCACCTGGTTCCCCCCCCCCCCCCACCCTCCAACCCCCTCAAAAAAAAAAAAAAAAAATTGGATGTACCCTGGGTCAGAAGCTACTTTAAGTTCATCCACCTTTGTCCTTGACCTTCATGTGACCTACTTGTTTTTTGAAGCTACATCAATGAAATTTGAACTGTTTGTTTAATTTTGCATGCAGATTTCAGCTTTGAAGTTGGCTGACTTTGACCTACGGACCTACTCCTTGTTATGGAAAATATGTCATTGAAAATAAGTTTGCATACGGACTCCCAATTTTGCTTTGATTAACATTGAACTATTGACCTTCTTTCTTAGTTTAAAAGTATTTTTCTGATATCTGATGTGATATTTGAACCATCTGCCATTTGACTCATGCCTTAGGGTTCCCCCACCCCACCCTCCCTCCAAATGTGTGATAGTTTCTTTTTAGGTGAGCAACCCAGGACCATCTGGTCCTTTTGTTTTCTTGTTTAAATGTTTTATACTGATTATTTCCAAGCTAAACAAACAGTTTCTTGTCTTAAGAATTGGTTTGCTAGATAAAAAAGTTTCCGTATTTTCTTGGTCTGCATTTCAACATACATGTAATTTAGAAAAGAACAGAATATAGAAGAGGCAGCCCTTGTGTTTCAGAAATGCCACTCTGGAGGAGAGTCTGTTGATTAATTAACTGAATTGTTTAATGGCACCTTGAGCTCTAATTATTTGATCTCATGTTCTTGAAACAGCATTGTTCTCTTTTTTAAAGAAAAGAAAAGGCTAATAAAACATGCAACAAGGAAAACAGACTGTGTATAAGATTTTGTACCTACCACTGTGTACTTGATTTCAGGTCAATGTATGGTTACCATGACAAAGAACAACAGTTTTTAAAGATCTACTTATATAATCCAAGTATGGTAAAAAAGTGAGTAGTTTTATTAAAAAAGTTGAGGATGAGAATTGTCATTGCCATATGAATTGCATTTTGTATCATTGATCAAGGAACTAATTGCTTTAATTAATTGATTGGTATGACAGATTAACAGCTTGGGACATTTATCTTGAGCAAGAGATAAGCCTTTCTAGTTGAAGAGTATCTTAATTTCTCACTTGTGATGGTTAAAGAATAATGGGTAAAATTGTGATACATGAAAGACATGGAGTGTTTTAAAGGAGTTAAAAAAGGAGTATTTTTAGCTTTTCATAACTTAAGTGTACATACTTCATTCAGAATGCTACATATTTGTGTGGAGGTACACACAATAGATTGTTATATATTTAGGAAAACATGAATCTGTATTCATTCTTGCTTATTTGAAATTGGATTTTAATTTTGAATATTCTGTTGGTATTGTGTTACTCTTTTTTTGCACTGATAAGTACAGGTTGAGATTATTCTTTGTGATTTTATAGAGCGGCAGATTTGCTTCTGGGAGGTGCTGTGTTGAACAAACCATTTCAGCCCCATGAGTCACATATACCTTACACATTACAAGTAAGTATTTCCATGTTGGTTTAGCACAGTCTATAAATGATATAACATCATTGTATATGTTAATGGCACTTACTGGCTCAGTTGTAAGAGTGTGTGTTTGATTGACTAGGCTCCAAGTTTGAATCCCAGATGGGGCAAAACATCAGTTTATGTGCAAGAAAATGATGATCAAGAAAATTAGATTTTAGATGGAAATTCTCCTAAATTGTTTTGATCATTCTTCATCAGTTTTAGTTAGAGATTAAATTCTGTTTTGTCTTTTATCAGTTGCCGGAGCCTTTGGCACATAAGATTATTTTAACATGTGAATATGAGAGCTTAGGTTAAAAAAAAGAAATATTCATTTATTACAGTATACTGTTTTAACTGAAAGTCATTCCAAGGAAAATGATCTTTTTTTTCTCAAAAACTCATATTCAAGTGAGTGAGTTCTATGGCGGTTTTACTTCCCATCTGCTCATGACTTCAGGTTTTATTTTTATACTGCAAGTTAAAATTGGTATAAACAACTTGAAGATAATCTTGTCATCAGAGTACACTGAAACCTGCTTATCTTGTACAAGATGGTTGGAGTAAATTATTTCTCATGGTCATTGTTTTCTTACATATTTCCTTCTGCAGATATTATCAAGTAAGAGCTGTTGACTCTTGGCTGTTAGATAAAGTAGGGCCACTCTACAGATTAGAAGATCAGGTGTTTGACTTTCTTACCTGGCTAGATTTTCCTTACAACTTGGAGATAGTAAAGACCAGCCTTTCTTACCTGGCTAGATTTTCCTTACAACTTGGAGATAGTAAAGACCAGCCTAGAGTGAATAAATCCCTCAACACTATGCTAAGTTTAAAACATTGGAAGAAATATTATCTGTCAAAACAGACAAAATCAAGTCTTTTGAGTTAATGGTCCAATGAATGCTAATTGGGCCATAAAGGATACAAACCTTAATGAATTTACTGTTGCATAGATCAAGAGCAACAGTTAACTTTTTACAAACTTCTATCTAAAACACAAAGATGCAATCCTGGTCCCAAAGGGATTCTAATCCATATCTGCTGGGATATGAATAACTTAAAAAACCGACACACTTGACCACTAAGCCAAGGAATTGCTCCTTTGATGCAGTTTTAAAAGGTTGAATTTATACTTACCCAAATAGTGTGCACGCAACCATAACACCTTGATAAAAATAAAAAAAAATATCACTATCCCAGCCATAGAGAAAGAAACACCTTTGAGTGAAGACCACCCAGAGAACCCCATCTTTAAGCATTGTTCAATCTGTAATCCTAGTTCAGTGGTGTAACTGCACATAGGTTAGAATTAGGTGTTACATATTCCAGTAAAATATGAGATTACAGTGATAGAATATTCAGATGGGTTAGTAATGTGTTAAATCTGACAATGATAAGTGTGTATTGTTCAAACAAAGTATGTTTCTGTCATATTGATAGGATGGTGCATTTTATTATATGTTATGAAGATATATAGTATAATTCTAGGCTATCTATAATTTGTGTGTAGTAAGGTGAACAATATTTTCAATTTTGATATGCACTGTTAAATGTATGTTTCACTGTCAATTATTATGATTTCAGTTATGTAAATTAAGCAAGTGTAAATCTGCAAAACAGCAGATTTTCATTTGTTATCTTTCGTTGGTTAAGTTTATAATTCATGGGTTTTCTAAGTTCATGTGCTAATACATCCTATAATTATATCTTGTAGAAAAAAAAGAACACGTGATTATTGTGTTTTGATGCAAAGACTTAAAATATTTAAGTGCTTTGCATTTCATCATAAAATATTTAAGTGCTTTGCATTTTGTGAAAAATAATCAATTTTTTTTTGTTTAAGTTATTGAACAAAAGTCAAAATTCATTGAATAGGAAATACTGCCTTACAAACCTTTTGTTTTTACCTAAAAATCTTAGGTCTGACTATATACATTTTCATGCATAAATTGCAGTTATGACAAAATGTACTTACTACCCAGGAGTGGGTTGTTTATCTTTACTAAAAAACATCTTGGGTCTGACTATTGGCATTTTCATGCATAAATTGCCATTATGCCAAAAGTACTTATTACCGAGGAATGTCTTTGTTTGTTTTTACCAAAAAGTCATCTTAGGCCTATTAACATTTTCAAGCATAAACTGTCATTATAACAAAATGTTCTTGTTACCATGGAATGTCTTGTTTCCCTTTGCAGCTATTTATAGACTATAATCTATATGGGATGAACATGATCAATGTGGCAGCTGTCAAGTTCAGGAGACACTCAGAACATGGTAAATATATTCTACAGGAATGTATGTCACTGCTTAATGGGCCAAACCCAAACATTGTCTTCTCTTATTGCTCTGTCTGGAATCAGTTTTTGTGTTAGTATCAGTGAAGTCTTTTATAACAGCTGTTTCTTTGTTGTAGAGTGTAGAGAGTAAAAATTGGCAGTTCTGGTCAAATCCGTCTGCTAATAAAAAGGCTCAATCATTGATTTTGTGCAGTTTGTTTCTTAATTGCAAGATGTTACCACAAATCAGTTTTTAATTCAAATAATAATGGAGTATATTAAAAAAAAGAGAAAAAATGTGCAGTTGAAAAAGGAATTGATTTGAGGAATGTGTGGATTGGCCAATATTTGAATCACTTTTGCCTTAACACTTGCGTGTTACATTTTATCCATATTATTAAAAATGAAAACAAAGCTAATGCATCTAGGTTATCATTAGATATATATATATATATATTTATTGTTTTTTACCTCTCATCAAAGATGAAGGGGTATATTGTTTTGCAAATGTTGGTTGGTAGGCAATTGGTTTCCAATCAATATCTAGAGAACCCTTGGGCCCCTTTTCTCAAACTTAGTGTGTAGGTTGGTCATGACCAGTAGATGACCCCTTTAGTTTTTTGTGTCACTAGTTCAAATGCCATGGTCACAGGGACCTTGAAAAGCAAAATGGTTTTCGGTCAATAACTATAGAACATTTGGTCCCAGGTTCCCAAACTTCATAGGCAGGTTGGTCATGGCCAGTAGATCATCAGTATAGCTTTTTGGGTCATTAGGTCAAAGGCCCATGTTATAGTAACCTTGAAAAGCAAATGCTTTCCGATAAATACCTAGAAAATGCTTGGGCCGAAGTTCCTCAAACTTAGTATTTAGGTTGATCATGACCAGAAGTTGACCCCTATAGTTTTTCCAGTCATAAGGTCAAAGGCCAAGGTCACAGAAATCTCAAAAAGCAAAACCTTTTCCGGTAGATATCTAGAGAATCCTTGGACCCAGGTTCCTAAACTTGGTATGTAGGTTGGTCATGACCAGTAGATCACCCCTATAGTTTTTCAGGTCACTAAGTCAAAGGCAAAGGTCACAGTGATCTTGAAAAGCAAAACGGTTTCCAATCAATAACTATAAAATGCTTGGAAAGCGGGGAGTAGATTGTAGGAATTGCCTCCGTCCATCCCTCAGTCCATCTGTCCATCTGTAACACTTTTGTGTCCGCTCCATAACTTTTAAACTGCTGAAAATTTTTTTAAATAACTTTGCACAAGTGATCACCATTATGAGACGATGTGCAGAGCACAATAATTGGGTTGCTACCCCCAAGGTCAAGGTCACACTTAAAAGTCAAGTGTTAAAAGTCTACATTTTGTGTCCGCTCCAGAAGTTTTAAACCGCTGAAAAAATTTTGAAATAACTAATTGCTACCCACAAGGTCATGGTCACAGTTAAAGGTCAAATATCCACATTTCACGTATGCTCCTTAACTTACTAATTTGGCTTATGAAAAGTTTTTTAATTACTTTGCACAAATGATCACCACTATGACAAGATGTGCAGAACCTAACATCCAGGTTGGTACCACCAAGGTCAAGGTTAAATGTTCTCCATAACTTTTTGACTTTTTGGAAGATTTTAAATAACTTGGCACAAATTATTACTATCATGAGACTATGTGCTTATAATATGCATGGCACAACATCAAGGTCATGGTTGGTTAAAGGTCAAGAAGTGCACATTCATGTCTGTTTCGGAAGAGGATTTAGCTGTCCTTCAGACTGCCTGTACATTTTATAACCGAAGTGTCATTGACATAATATACAGTTCCTCTCATTCATTGGCTTGCCATGGCCAATAGCTTTTGATATCAGAATCTCCTAGCATCTTCCACTTTATGTACTGACACAAGTCCCTGTCCTTCTACCTTCATATACTTCTGTTGTTGCCTGTAGCAATAAGGCGTTAGGGGGGCATGTATGTTTTACAAACATCTCTTGTTTACTTAATTGCTGGATCTTTAGGGTACTGTAACAGATGTCGGACTTCAAAAGCAAAAATCAGTTTCGCAGATTTGAAGGAGCTTGGATAGCTGGACAGTAGGTCACTATTCAGCTAAATTAAATGAGTATAAATAAATAAAAAAGAAGTTAAAGTTTGAAATGATTCCTCAGAGAATTTAAAATTTCTTATGTATTGCAGTAGGGGAAGAGGTTATACCTTTAAGCCAAGGTTCAGATGAGGGCTTTGGGTCTGAACCACGGACCCCAGTCTCCTTTACAGGACTGTTGAATCGGTCCGGTTCTATGACACCTTCACAGAGACTTTGGCAGAATGAAAATATACCCAGGTAAAACATTTACCCATACTTCTTAACTACTTGTCTGTAAGTGTCATATCACATATGATATAGATCTATAGTGGAGTGGAGAAACAATACTCATGTAAATTATTTGAATTCTCCCTGTCATTGTCAAGGGTATTCATACTATTTGAACTTTGTTTTATAGTAAAATGATTACGAACGTAACTAAAAAGCTACTGAAGTGCTAAAACGAAAAAATATGTAGAACAATTACAACCTATTTTGTATTGTAGTTTTCTCAGTAAAACATTTACTAAAAACATAATTTTGTTAAGTATATGATTAGGAAATAGATTTTGAGTGATACACGGTCGAATATCACAGTGTCGAGTTCAGATGCATAGTAATTTAATCACGAAGGCCGTCATTTTTCAATAAATATGCATATAAACAAGAAACCGTGATATATATATGACGGTAGATCACAAAAATGTTAAAATCTGTTCCCATTCTAACATGTACATATATTTATAAGGGGCGCAAGTATGTGCACTATTTAACAGTGAAGTTCCCTGTCACTTCAGTGGTCGTGCGCTAGTGTTCTGCTTGATATAATGTGTAAGATATATCACGCTCAATTTCTTCTTTATTTATTGTTGGCGAAATGCAGATAGTGTTCGAGTTCTTGATAAGATGAACAAGACAATAAAATGTATCTAGGGTCCTTCTGGTTTTAATAAAGGATAAAAGAAAAACTTTAATTCCATGCTTAGGACTTACAAAAATGGGATACAGTTATTGTTTGAGCTACAAGCATCTTGAACAAGCATCTTGTCAATTTCTGTTACAGTGAGTTATATTTAGATGGCAGTGTGGAGAGGCTGAGTACATGTGAACTAGAGGTGGATGTAGTAGCTGCCGATATCCTCAACAGGCTGGAAGTTGGTGGTAGGTTAAGTACCTCTCTAACATTTCTCTTTAGATACACTTATACATGTGTCTAACCTAATAATTATTGTAAAATGACAAAATCAACAATCTGGTCAAATTTGACATCATCAAGAAAACAATGTCAAAGTTGATGTCAAAAACTAATTAATGACTTATGCAAACACACGATGATTTCTGCCTGCAATGAATTACCATAAAGTGTTGTCTTTGAAAAATGCATGTCTTCAAAGGTTACTGAAACATGGACAAGAAACTAGCAACTATGTTGCACGCTACATGGTATGACGTCTAAGTCGACCGTGATGTGAAAATGATTTATGAAACTGTTACATGCATTGTTATTTCTACAATTAGTTACCTTCTGGTAGGGAGAGTGCAATTTAAGTGTATAAAATTAATTTTTAAAAAGTCTGTGATCTGACAGTGAAGAAACCTGAAAATGTAAAATTTGACCACATTGTAGGTTTCTGTTGCTTTGTTGTTGTTTTTCTGTATGCTTAATTTTGCATGGATTTAGGAAATCTGTAAGGAAACTGTAAGGAAACTGTTTCTTTCCAATGTACTCTGGTTAGAGTAACTTTAAACATGAATCACTGAGATACAGGTGAAGGAAATACTTGTTTACCAAAACCAGTTTATCCCAGAACAAAATGTTACATAAGTTTACATAAATTGGGACAAAAATGAAATAAGTTCTGTTGAAATCTTGCTGAGTTATTTGAATGTCCATTAAAATTAAATATTTCCATGTGTTTACAGCAAATGTTGGTGCAAACCCGGGTCTAGCTGCACTGTGGGAAGATGAGAGACAGAGAAGAAGAGATCGAGGTGAATCAACAGAGATCGCGCCCCCAGATTCACAAGGTCAAGAATCACATACATTCCTTAAAATATTTATTACCAATATAAATAAAGAATTCAATCTCTTTTTTGGTACACAATTACATGCAATTACTCTAAAGCTTATAGACCATTAATTTAGGTAATATGTTGTTGAAAACTTACTGTTACCAGAGAAATAAAAAGACAGTAATTCATATCAATATTGTCAGTGTATGATTACTTTCAAGCATAAACAAATTGTTTGTAGACTTGTTGTCAGTTATCCTGGTTGTTGTTTTTTGCCTTGATTTTATATAAATCTCATTGGTTGGGTTCTGTACTTTTTAACAGAGAGGGTGGATATAGATGTAGCAGAGAGTGAGATGATTCTAAGGGAGAGGTTACAGCAGATACTGCTTGATTTACAACCTTACATGTAAGCCTATCTCTCTGTTTTAATATTCTCCTCAAATGAAAAAGGTGCTTTTGAATATTTAAATGAAACATTACAAGTTATGAAATGAAATATGCAAGTAACCATGCCTGTAAGAATAAATGTTTCTTTTATTATTTGCAAAATGTTTGAAATTATTGATGAGGGATTTTAAAAGATGTTTGTCAAAAATGTTTACTGTTTAATAATGTTGCATATGTTCGTGACAAGATAATGTGTTTTGGAGAACTGTTGGTGAAAATGTTTAAAAGTGAAGATGGTTACATATTATGATAAATATTTTGAGCTCATTATATAATGCATAGTAAGAGTTAATGAAACCTAACTTATTTCAGATTAACTGCAGTCAGACGAATGTGATTTACTGATAAAATATAGAGTTGATTGAATTTTTCATGTGTTCGAAATCTGTTGAAATTGATCTTCTGTGCAGGTTGTCTAAATCATGATGTATCTATAACTTAAAGTATTCAACCCTTAAATAGATTAAGGTATGGTTTTAACAAAAGTGTTTCTTTTGCTACTGCATTTTGTATTATCCTTTTACCGGTAACAGGGACAGTCAGTCAGACACTGAGTCAGAGCAGTCCCAGGACCTAGATTTCCCTCTGACACAAGCTTCAGATCTGGATTTACATGTATCACCAGGTTTGTATATTTGTGTAATGTTGCCTTGAAGATAATTTAAGTCTCTGTTCTGTTTTGTATTGTGTGTATAATTATTTGTGTAATATTGAAATGATAATGTTTGTCACGTTTGTCTTTCATACTTATTTGGTTACCATGACTTACTTGTATACCACCAAACCTCCATATCTGATTGTTCAACTACTTTACCTAACTTGTTAACCACCATTCCTACTTTTAAATCATAATACCTGATTGGCAAACCACCATGCCTGATATGTAAACAACTATACCTGATTGGCAAACCACCATGCCTGATATGTAAACAACTATACCTGATTGGCAAACAACCATGCCTGATATGTAAACAACTATATCTGATTGGCAAACTACCATGCCTGATATAAAAACAACTATACCTGATTTGTTAACCAGAATACCTGACCTGTAAATCTCAGTACCTGTCCTGTAAACCACAATGCCTGATTTGTAGACCATCATAGCTCAGTGTATGTGTTTTTTGTGCCCCCACCACCTGGGGAGTGGGGAACTAATATTTACCTTTATCCATCTCTTTGTGCATACATCTGAAAAGTTGGTATTGCACATAGCTCCTAAAGTATTTAATGACTCTGTCTGTTCGTCCTTTCTGACAAAAAGTCAAGGTGGAGGGCACCTGTATTCTAGTTGTTTTTTTTCTCAAGGTTCCTGACAGCAGACTCTTAGATTCTTCAGGCAGTTCTTTGTGTTTATCATTATACATGCTATTTATTTAAATGCTCCAGTTCATAAGTGAAATAACACTGAAGAATTTAAGACAAACTGTAACAGTTTCATTGTCATGTACAGCTCAAAGTCATTATCTAAGTTTGTTTACTTTCTTCATAGTATTTTCCATCTTCTTGTAGTTGTATTGTAAATTTACTCCTTGTTTAAAAAAGATAATCATGCAGTTTGCAAAACTATAGAAATGTTTGCTCACTAGCTATTAAACTGAATCAAAATTGGGAGTTCCTAAATGCTCGTGCCTAAGTATTAGGTTGAATGATTATTTTGAAATTATAATGAAAAGCAAGGTAATTTAAAGGTACTGTTTGTCTAAAGTAGTCATATTAATATGTATTTAAGATGAAGTGAAAGGTTCACAAGACACAGTAATGTTAGATGCTGAAGAGATGGAGGAGGACAGACCTATTGTTGATGTAGAATCCATACAGAGAGTGGTCTCATTTAGTCAGAGCTTCTGTGATGTACGACCAGAGGTACCAAAAGGTAAGTGTGGAGTTAAGAAACAGTTGTATGGCTCCAAAAGATAATTTCTCATGTGAAGAAATGTTTAAGAAATCATGTAAGGCTGATTTTGCACTTGTGTGTTCTTCAAGGTCTTAATTTGAAAAAAAAACAAAAAAAACAACAACAACAAAAGAAACAATGAAGTATTTTAAAGGGAAATCATATCAAATGAAAAGCACCACTATTTGCATATATGTTAATGCATGAATGAAGAGCATAAAAAATGTTAAACAAGAAAATTTAAAGCTTTTTTTTCTGTTTTCAGTATCAAGCCAAGACAAATCACTTGTGGATATTTTAGCATCACTAGCAGAGG
Organism: Cyclina sinensis; assembly: GCA_012932295.1. Taxonomy (NCBI): domain Eukaryota; kingdom Metazoa; phylum Mollusca; class Bivalvia; order Venerida; family Veneridae; genus Cyclina; species Cyclina sinensis. The sequence goes on along the minus strand of JAAONU010000015.1, from coordinate 36,730,285 downwards.
ATGCCTCACCTCCATCTTCCCAGAATGCTGCAGCAGAAGTGGTTGCCTTGGAAGAACAAGACAGTATTCTCTCACAACTTTCTCAGCCAAGAGATGAACAGTTAGAGGAAGCTGATGAAAAAGAGATATTAGAGATGTCTCAGCGTATCTGGGAAAATAATGAGAAAAAGTGAGTTTTAAAGAATATGAAAGAATACCTTCTTGGATTTTTTTCCTCAAATATTTTGATGGCAGTTTTTGCTTGAATGCTCAATTTTATGCAGTTTTACTTTTGTACTCTTGAATATAATGGATTGGAATTATGATCTTTAAATGATAAGCAAGTTTTGAATTACAAGTTTACAGTAATGTAAATGTATCAATTAATTGTATAAAATAAAAGCATCAGTCAGTTGAAGTAGATATTTTAAATCAAAAGTACTCAAGTTCAAGCTAAAAATTTATGTATTTCAGGGGCGATGATGAAGAAGAGTTTGATCTGGCTGGAATGGATGATACATGGATAGATTCTCAGATAGATTCCAGTGATAAACCAGCTGCTGATGAAGAAGATGCTGTAGGTGATGACAGTGACAGTGATGCTGCCAGTGATATACTTCCACAGTATGATGGCCCACCTGATGAGAAAGGTACATTCTATGTCTGATTGTTTTGATTTCTTATGCCCCGCCATAAAATGGGCGGGGGAGCATATAGTTTTACCTCTGTCTGTATGTGTTTGTGTATGTGTGTGCGTGTTCGAAAAAGTATATACTTTGTGTCCGGTCCATAACTTCAGCATGCATGATGAGATTTCAAAATAAATTGGTATACATGACCAACATAAGTAGACAATATGTCGCATATAAGACCCAGGTCCCTAGATCAAAGTTAAAGGTAACAGCAGCGGAATGAACTTCGTGTATTTGTCTTATTAATCTTAAGTGCAGTTAAAGTTTGTGACCAGTCCATAACTTTTGCATGCATGATGGGATTTCAAAATGAATCAGAATACATGAACACCATAAAAAGACCATGTGTTGCATAAAAGACCCAGGTCCCTAGATCAAAGGTCAAGGTCACAGTTAGGCATTGAACTCAGTGTATTTGTCATATAGACTTAAGTTCAGTTGAAGTTCATGTCTGGTCCATAACTTCTGCATGCATGATTGGATTTCAAAATAAATTGGTACACATGTCCATCATGCAAGACCTAGGTCAAAGGTCAAGGTCACAGCAGGGGATTAAACTTAGTATATTTCTCTGGTTCATAATTTATGACCATCATAAGTAGATGATTTGTTGCATGCAAGACCTAGGTCAAAGGTCAAGGTCACAGCAGGGGATTAAACTTAGTATATTTCTCTGGTTCATAACTTTTGCATACATGATGGTATTTCAATATCAGTTGTCACATTTGTCTACCAGAAGTAGAGGATGCCAGGTATATGCCAACTTAAAGCTCTTGTTGTGGGGTCATCCATGTTCTATGAATACATATCTGATTTTAACTGTGAAGCTGTAAGAGAAATGCCTAAAAGAAAACATCCTGTGGCTCTTAGTTTTAGACAGCTCCTCCAGAATGTATTACTATATAAATTTTTGCCTTGTGAATTCTGGAGTTTATTAGTATGAATTAAATTTTTTTCTTTTATTCAAAATTATAACAAAAACAAAAATGGGAATTTCTCACAGAAATAAAAATGAACAGATTTTTTATTACACAGAATGTTTTTTCTTGTCGTATCTTATTATTATGTATCTATGAATGTAATAAGAAGTATAAAGTTCTTTTAGGCCAAGAAATGCATCAGATTTAATATTTTATTGGGTTGATTGTCAGATAATCAACCCAGTGTTACCAAGGACACCAAGCTTATTACAAATCACCTGGCAATGACCATAAATTTCTACTTACCACCAAAACAAATAGTTCTACCAATTCAAACATTTAAGGTAACATTTACCTACTTAGAAGTTCAGTGATTATTTAGCAATATACAAATTACTTAATTCAATATTTTTAAAACTACCATGGTTTTTCTATTTTGTTTTACAATTTTCTGTGTTATGTTGTAGCACAGTGATGCAAAGTCATTGCTTGTTTTTGAATATATGTTATTCATCGTCTGCTAGCCTACTCGTGTGTTACAGTCATGATCTGGCCTAGTTATGCAACGATTCAGTTTAAATAGAAAGCAATAAGCGTCATGGTTTAATATTTTGGATGTAGAGAGCAGCGACTGTTTTGCCTTAATTATTGATTTATCTGCTTATACTTACAAAGTGTTTTATATCTACCTGATTTTAAATCTCTAGAGCAGACTTACAAAACCTGGCCGAGTTTGCAAAAACGAGATTATTACACAGTATGAAAATCGTATGCGGCATGAGAAACTTTAATGATGATTCAGAGACAACCGATCCATCACTTTTTGTAAACTGTGATCTAATTCCATATTACACACCTGAAATCCCTGAGGAACACAAAATTCTTGAAATGATACTGATGTTAAAAACATATTGAACTCACCCATATACGCATAAGCTTAAATATCTTGTCCTTATATTTGTAGGTGATTCAAAACGGACAGAAGCTAAACAGGCAATATTGAAGCGGCTGGGAATGCGAGGACCTATTTCAAACCTGCCTCTGTCCAACAGAAATGAGTTTGACTCTGGAGGCAACATGGTTGCAACCAATCCTTTTGCTGATTCTCCTAGCACAGGTCAAAATTTTAGTGGTTATGCTGGAAACCAGATACAAAGATTTCCTTCTTCTGGAAACTGGAACCCAAACTGGAGCAGAAATATGCCTTCACAGAATATTGGAAGGGTTCCTCACTCTCCAGGTGCTGTAACAAGCCCCCAGCAATTTTCACCTGTCATTTACCAGCATTCAAATTCATTACCAGGAAGTAGGAATCAGTTCAGCCCAATGAATAATCAGTCAGGTATGCCTGGGTTTCCAATGTCTCCTGGAAGACAGAACCAGTACATAGACCAGTCATTCAGTCAGGGATCCCCTCAGCATCAGCTGTCACCTGGGTCATACCAGACTCAGTACCATGGATCTCAGGCATTCAGCCCATCTGTTAGTCAGCAAATATCACCGCCATATACAGCTCCGCCATTACATCATGCTCAAACTCATTCTAGTCAGTCTGATATACAGTATAGCCCACCTGTAACCTTCAGTGCTAGTCAAAAACAAAGACCTGATCTTAATAGGTTTCTCCCAGGTAACTCTGGCCAGTTTCCACATTCAACTGGCTGTTTTTCTCAACCAGGCCATGGATTACAAATCCCTTCTTTCTCAAGACCTGAACAGATGTCAGCACCAACCTCTGTGATGTCAGTCGGGCATCAGTTACAGTCACAAGATCATACCAGAACCAATCAGAATCAACCACAAAATACATCACAGGGTCATAGAATGAAGACTGCCTTTAGTTGTGATAGTAATGCAATTGGTTTGTACCATGGGAATAAAACTGGCGTTAATAGTGCTCAACCCATTGTATCAAACTTGCAAAGGTTCACTGCTCAACCTACAAGTGCCATGAGTTCTAGTCAATCTCCGAACCAGCTTGAAGAAATGTGTGGTGCAAAATACAAAAATTCTAATTTAACTCGGAGATCAAATCCATCTGACCTTTCCAACAAAGTTGGGGCAGTTATGTTAGAACAAGGGACTAGTGATGCCAGTATTGGACGAGGACAGCATATAGGTACACAACATGCTCTGCATTCATCCTCTCAACATTCAAGCCAATTTGCTCTTCCAGATTGTAACAGAGAAGTGAACAATCCTTTAAGTCAAACATTGGCACACCACCAGAAGTTTAGTTCCACTGGGGATTACTCAAGTCCCAATGCTAGCCATAGAAATGGATCAGGCCTTAATCTAGGTCCATTTGGTAAAGAAATGGATTGTGGAGGAAGTGTTTATGGTAATACAACTGCCAGTTCTCCTGCTCAGCAACTCTCTCCAAGAACACCAACAGGGGACCCTGGTTTACAGAGTCCAGGTTCAGCAGGCCTTAAACAGTCTGATCCGTTTGTTGGCCCTGTGACAAAATACTTTCAGAGAAAACTTATGTATGAGCAGATCAGTCCTCCAGTTACCCCTGTAAGTACAAGTGTTAATGAGACAGGTAGGAAGTCACAATCAATTTCCAGCCCAAGCAGTGGAATTTCAGAACATCAGATTAGCCCTTTACACAGGCTGTTGTTAGACAAATCTGACTTGCCTAAGCCAGAGCAAAGACGGAGGAGCCCTAGTAGTTCACTGTCCAGCCTTTCATCAGTTGCATCAGAGACATTGAACCAGTCACAACAAGATATATCCCATCCATCTAGAAATAATCAAGAGAAATCAAAATTGTTCAGTCTATTATCTTCTGTGAGAAGTGATGATGAGTCGAAAAGAAATGCCAGAAATCTTAGTAGTCACTCTCAAAATAGTCAAAATGACAGTCAACAAGATCTGTTTGCAGATTCGTTTTTGTCAGATATGGGAAGTGTAGAAAACACAACAACTGACAGTTTAACCTCCTTGTTTAGTGATGATCTCCAAATGAATTCTCAAAGTCAGCAACAGAACATAAAACCACCAGAGGCTTGTCAAAGTAAACAGGGTGCTCCATCTAAAACTTCAAATGATAATTTTGCATCTTTATCAAACTTAGAAAGTTTTGTAGGTAGTGTTAGAAATGAGTCAGCAGAATTTGGGGTAAATTTTAACAAAACCAGTGCTTCAAAACTTCCTTCTGATGTGGGTTTTGCAAACAGAAACATTAAAAACACTCAGCAAGGCATTACTTCAGACATGCCTGTGGCTTCTTGTGAAGCAGATTTCAACACTGTCAGGTCAGATTGTCAAGGAAGTATTGGTACAATATCATCTTCAAATAACTTAACCAACTCTGGACATGGAAGAATGCCTCAGACTCTACAGCAAAACCAAGGTCAAGGTATGGTTTCTCAAAATAGTCAGGGAGCAGGTCCACCAGTTGTTCATCAAAGTCCTACCAGAAGTTACAATCTAACAGACTGGCCTCAGTATCAGATTCAGACAAATATTCCTAAACCTGGAAGGGGTGGGGGACAAAGACGAAGGGGGAGACCACCTTTAAAGAAAGGTCTTTCTTACCCAGTGGAGACCTTTGGAATAGTTCAGAAGAAAAGAAGAGGCAGACCTAAGAAAAGTGGCGATAATTTTACTCTTCATTCTACTTTTCAACAACAGGGTAATTTTAGTGCTCAAGGATCTCAGTATTCACCACATCTGCATAACCAGTACCCAATGCCACCTCATGTTAACATCCCACCTAGTGTGAATATGTCACAAAATATGAACATGAACATGCCTTACTTTCCAAATGAGCCAGCTAGTCAGTCCCAGTCATTTTCTCAGTTGTTAGAGGGCGATAGTAGTGATCTTTTAGCTGAATTTACAGACAATACAAGGGCAGTGCCAAGTCAAGGTGCACAGTTTGGAGAAAGCTCTGAAATGTTTCTCAGTGTCCAGTCATCTCGAAACCAGTTTCAAGATAATGTATCATTGAATCAGGATATTCTTCCAGCTGGTAAGAAGTACCCAGATAGTGTGAATCTTAGTCGAGAAAACTTTAACACAGAAGTAAATCTCAGTCACAATCATGAAAACCAGTCTGCAGAAAACTTAAGATCTTGTCAGCCAGCGGGTGTTTTACCAGGTCTTCAAGATCAGCAGTATATGTTTCATCAGCAGCAGCCAGAGCAGAATTTCCTGCAAGAACACCCAGAGAATCCACAAGAATTACAGACTATAAGTCTGACTGAAGCTATGCTGATCAGTGACCCAAATACCAGTTATACACCTGATCTACATAACTTTGGCAGTGATGATTTATCACAAGTTTTTTCTGAGCTTCCTAGTGGACAGACTTGTGGCATTGACCCACCGGTGAACTGCCCATTTCAGAATGAAGAACAAAATACTCAAACTACAAATCTGTCAAGGAGAATGAGCATGCAGGCATGGAAGAGGAGGCATCACCTCAAGCAAAATGGCTTTAGCAATAAGACCCCAAGAGATGCAGAATCAATTATGGAACTTATGAGGTACAGACAACACACAAGTTCTGCCCCAAAGACTTCCGTAGCATATAAATTTAGGTTCAGAGTTCCAACCCCTGTTTTTAAGAGACTGAAATTTAGAGTGAAAAGATCATCAAATGAAAATGAAAGTAGCCAGCTTGACTTTGTAAGAATGCATCCAAAAGATGCTAGAAAATATAGTTTGTTGAAAATTGGAAGAGAAATTATTGAATTGAAAAGGCTGTCGGAGGACGTCTTAGATGAAATTCAAGGTAAACTGAAACTTGGTAAATATGTTGAAGGAATTCCTCCACCTGTTAGACAGGTTCTTGTAGCAAATACTCCACAGACATGCTCTATTATTGCCGATCTGTTATCAGCAGATAGTCCTCCAAATAATGAAATGATAAGGACTGGAGATGTGGAAGTGGAACTTAACAGACCTTTTTCTGGCAACATAAATGGTCCTGATGATACATTTATGGTCAAAAAGGAGAGAAAATTACCATTGTCCACAGACAAGAAGGTTGTCAGCATGTTTAGAGGAAGAAGTATTGCTAATATTCCTCATTTGAAAAAGTACCGAGCTGGATTTCCATACTTTGGAAAAGGTAATGTGGGGAGAGGGGGCTCACATGCGAAAGTAAAAGTAAATAATAAGAACTTGAAACCAGAATATGAAGATGATGAGAATATTGTATTGAAGGATGTGTGTTTGAATGAAGCCTCAGATGGAATCTTGACCCCAATTAAATCCAGAACACCAGTTGCTGGTCGCAGTCCAGCTCACTGTAGCGGAGGAGTAAATTTACAAGATATTGAAAGTCAAGAGAAAACTATACTGGAATCAAAGTTGAAGGATTTAGAATATGATCTAGATTTAAATCAGTCGGGAAATTCACAGATGTTTCAAGATGTTCTTATTGGGGAAAAGGACCTTCAGCAAAAAGCAGAGTTTGAAAATGCTGATGAAGATTTGAATAACAGAGATGAAAGAGAAAAAGTAAAGGTTGAAAGATGCAAGTTGGAAAAGCAAAATAGTAATATCATTGACAATAGTACTGATTGTAATAGTGCAATACATGCTGAAAAAGAATTGATTGAGGTTAAGTCTGAAGATATTGTTGAAGATGATATTGAATGCAATGGTGACACCTTGAAATCTAGTTCAGGGGAAGCACACGAGAGCATTTTATCTTGTAAGACTGATTTAGAAGAAAATAGTTTGAATGATAAAGTAATTAGTATTCCAGACAATCATGATGCTGAAGATTCATTTGGTAACTTCAAAAAATGTCTTGAGGGGCAATTAAGTAATGGTATAAATGGGCATAGGACTATTTCAAATGTCCGTATAAATGCTTATGATGAGCCTGATGGTGCAAGAAGGTCTCGTTCAAGTAGTACTGAGAGTCAGTTAATGTCAAGCCAGAGGAGTTCAAGGCGAAACTCTGTGGTTTTGAGTGGTATGAGTGGAGATGATGAAAAATGTTTCTGGCCAGTTGGATCTGTGAAGAGAAACCAGAGTTCAGATGGTAGTGATTGTTATAACAGTGATACGAAAAAAGTAAAGATATACAAATCAAGTGCTAATGGAAGTAGTTCAGCTGGTTCAAGGAAAAGTTCAAGAAGTTCATCTTTGGATCAAGATAAACGAAGAAAGAGAAGCAAGTCAAAGAAAAAGCAGAAAAAGTCCTACAGGTATGACTCCGATTCAGATGGAATTCCAGGTGTGGATTATATTGTTGTGAACAGATTTAAAGGCCGTAAAGAATTAAGAGTGGTTGTTGATAAGTTAAAGATAGACCACCAAAGTAATGATGACAGTGAAACAAAAAGAAATAGATTCAGTTCAGTATTAAACATGGAAGACCAATCCAAAGATGACATTAAACATCAAGATAGTGAAAATAATCTCAAAGCAAATGCTGCAACATCTAAACCTCACAGTGGGTTTTCTGCAGAGTTTGAAAAATTTGTAGCTAACCAGTCCAATCCAGTGAAAGTTAGTCCTGGTTCAGACTCAGACACTGAAGACTTTGTTTTTCCTGAAAGTTTAAAACAAAATAATGGAATTGAAACCAGTGTGAAGATCAGAAGTGGAACAGCAATATCTGAAAGTGATTTAGGTGCAAACATAGGCAGTAAGATTGACGTTACAGAAGAAATTCTAACTGTCAAAGAGGGAAGAGGTATTGATGGTATGAAAGATAATACAGATGATACTGCTACAAACAGTGGTATACAGAGAGGTACTTTCTTGAAAGAAGATAGCAGAAGGAAGAAAAATGGAGAAATATTTAAAGGTGAGTCTTTTTCTTCATTTTCTACATTATTTTCTTGTCCTGTTTTACTTAAGCAAGATATTAAAATGTGTATTGTTTCTTTTTCAACAGGTTTGCAAGATTTTTGTAGCTCTAGTGAAGAAGATCAGATTCAGAAGAAGCTTCAGTTTGGGCAACAAAACAGTAGCAAGAAACAGGGTAAATTAGATGGAAAAAAGAAAAAAAACTGTAAAAGTATACACGATGGCAGTGTGTTTTGCTCAAAAGCAAGGAAGAAGAGACCAAAGCCAAAGTTGAGGCCTTCAAAATTGATGTGCAATCTGTCTGCCCTCCATGATGCAACCCTAGAGAAGCTCACAAGTTCTCAAGTTTTTAGTGATTTTGAAACTTGTAATTCATCATCAAGTCAATCTCCAGCAAAAAGCAGAGATATATCAGACATTGATAGTCCTGTTAGATGGCAGCCGAGAGTGAAAACACCAGATTTTGAACTCTACTTGGATAGAACAGATGACCATGTTTCACAGTATGAAGATACCATGTTCAAATTAGCCTATCTATCACCTATGTCAACATACAGCATCACTGATTCCCCTCCACAACCATTGTCTCCGAAAGAAATAAGAAAACTTGATGGTACAGTGGAACAGTCATTCGAAAAAATTTCTGAACACAACGAAAAGAAAATGACAATGTCAGATATATTAAAAACAATGCAAGCTGAAACTGAGATGAGCAGGGAAACTGAAGCTAGTAATGTGAAGACTGTTGAAACCCCTGGTACACCAAACAAAATCGCTGTTGCTAAGACAGAAGCTCTGACTTTGAAAGATATAAAATCACTTTGTTTAAATGAAAAGTGTAGCGAAGAGAAAGAATTGAAAAGTGGAAATGAAGAAAGAGTCGACAAAAGAATAGATTCCCCCCCACCTGATCTTGGACCACCCGTGCTGGAGTCAGAAAATGAGAAACCTGAAGATGGTAGTCCACCTCCTCAGCTGTCTCCCAGAAGAAATGAAAGTGAAAGTGATTCAGAAACTTACATGATGAAAGGGGCAGACTTCTTCAACAAGAAAGGAATTAGTAATGCTCCACCTTTTCTGACCCCTTGTAGGTCACCAAGGATTTCACTGTCACCTCGATATGCCTCTCCAAGGTGTACACAGGCTACAGATGGTACAGAAGCAGGGGGATACTTCAGCCTTCCTATTGGAGGAGATTCAATCAATAGAGCAGGAAGATCACCAGGTGCTTGTAGTTCTAGTGGATCCATTAATGTGATTCATAGTGAGGAATTTAGTGACATTAGTGATGATAATGAAAGTGATGCTGATAATGGATTAAGGAGACGTAATCGACTTGGAAAGCCAAGATACGTTAATAGTCCAACAATGCCCAATCTTTCTCCTAGAGGCAGTTTAGGTAAACGATACTCCACAAGCAGAAATTCTAATGCTGATGAAAAGGAAAGAAAACTGAGAGAAATTGAAGTGTTTGAAGAAAGGCTAAGGAAAGCAGATGAGGAAAAACTGGATAATCAAGAAAAACATAAAACTGAACAGAAAAGCTGTTTCAAAAAAGCTGATGAAAACAGAAATAATATTTTTGAATTATTGTCAATCAGACCCCAGATGCCTCTAAACTGCATAATAGATCAGGATCAGACAGAAATAAATAAGTGTTCTGGAATAGATGCAAACTCTGTAATGTCTTGTGTAAAGCAGAGAGTAAGAAATGGATTTTCAGGTGAAATGGTTGACATGCAAAAAACTTCAGTAAAAAATGCACATGGTAATGGAAAGAAATTGAATCTGGACTTACTGAGAATTGGCAATGGAAAAAAATACTTACAAAACAAAAACCTGTTTCCAGAGGCATCTCCAAATCATGTAACTTATAACAATCAGGGTAGAAACTGTGAGATTGAAGTTGATAAACACAATAACCATAACACGAATGGGATATTACATCACTCTTTGTCTCAGAATGATTTTATGCAACATTTCAGCCATTTTATAAACTCAAAGACATATCAGGACATGAGTATGGATCTTAATCGAGCAGCTTTAGAAAGGACTTCGCCTTTTCATGGAAATCTTAGTTCACAGAAAAACTTGTTTGAAAAACTAAATTTGAGTGGACCAAGTTCAAGACAGAGTGAAAGACAGAGTGAAATGGGAATATACAGTGGTGATCTCTTTGAATCAACATCTGAAACCAGTTCACATCATTCTTTTCCACATTTCAGTAGATCTCTGTCAGACAATGGACGGTCAGAATATAGCTTTATACGAAATGAAAAACTGAATGATTCTATTATGAGAAGTGTACAAAACTATGCAAATAGGGGGAAAAGTAATGCAACAACTTATCCCAATATACCTTTTCTTGAACTCGGATGTGGTCAAGGGATAAAGAGGCAGAAGGGAAGTGCAACTCCACAGAACACCAGAACAAGTGTTTCAGGACAAAATTCTGTATCATCTAGCTTTCAAAATGAGGGTAATTTGAATGACAGTCTTGGAAATAGAGATCATGATAAAAATCTAGGTCATGAGCCTTTTCAGGGCAGCAGTGAAGGAACTGGTTGCCAGATAATCACACCACATAATGGGCCTCCATCATTAGAGAGCATTTTGGAATCATCCAGTCATCATGGCTTGGCAGCACATCGACCAACTGGTGCCTTCTACAGTAACTGTGGAGATGTACCAGAGAAACCAAGGTATTTTGGTGTATATTTGGCATGACATATTTTCACTATCATCAAATGTTGTGTCCTATCTGAATGCTAGCATCTGTATAACCATGGCTTACTCCTTGTTTCTTTTATTCTAGAGCCATATTCAGTTTCTTACTTTATAATAAGTTTGCAGTTTAAAGTAAACTGTTAAGACACATCCTGGCTGATTCATGTATGCTTTTTTTTGACAGAATGTATAATTAATTGGGTAGATAAGACTTTAAGTGATTTAAAAGCCAAGGTAGTCAGAACAGTTTGCTCTCATTTTTGTTTGGTTTTAGTCATGTGTTGGATTCGGTAATTAGTGTGTAACAAGGGCTTTGATTTTCTGTACATAAAGTGCTCTAGATAACATTGCACTTCTACTTAGATACAATAAGAGATTAAAGGATTCTCACTTCTGTCTCTGTAGAAAAGCAAGGGAAAGGCTTTAAAAACTCATAGCTTCAGGGATATAAATTAACAATTCAAGGCCCAAGGTTGTATAGGCTCATAACTCTTGAACTCATTGAATCCAGTTGATCATACAAGCCCAACTTTATATGTGACATTTCAAGCTTTACAAACAAACCTCCCATTTTATTAAAGAGTATTCCCATATAACTAGTCCTGTTATTTCATGGTTCTGTTTGAAACATTTATCATTGAAATATTTCAGGGTTTTTCTCCTTTAAACTGTATTTTGGCTTTGCTTAAAACAATTTCTTCACAACAGCTTTGTATTTGATGCAAACTTCGTGTTAGAATCGGGTTTAACAGCAGGATGTTTTGCATCTAAAATGAAAGGTGAATAACCTGTTTGCAATGCCTGTTGATGACACACACCTGCTTTGATGACTTGAAAATATAAAAACTTCCTTTTAATACGAATGTCATTTTAATCAGTGCATTAGGCAAAGAGCATTCAACACTTGAACAAGCTTGATACAGTTTGTGTATTATTGTTTACTGTATCAGATCAGATCACCTGTCACCTAGCCATTTTGACACCATGCATGAGATCAGTTCACAGGTTGCTATCAGTTTAATATTTTCTGAAACATATGCATCGGTAAATGATTGAAGCAAATTGTGTTGAGATTATTTGATCAACAGAAATGATTACCGGTAGATTTGGTTGAGGCAGAAAATAAGGTGTAAAAAAAGATAATGCAAAATCATTAACTATAACATTAATTATTTCACTGAAAGAATGTTGGTTGTTTAATTTACAATGTAGGCAATTGTACATTGAGCAGGACCCTTAAATAATACCTGAAAAAAAAGAAAAAGAAATGGGGCAATCTTCTCTCGGAATTTATTAGCCCAGCTCTTGTTTTTTATGCCAATGGTCAATTTGGCAAGTGATAATTTATATCCTTGGGTATATTGGGAATAAAGCTTTAAATTCTTCAGAATTGTATGTTTTACATACCACTTATTTGTAGCATGATACAAACTTGACCAATTATCTGAAAGTGACTTGGCTTTGGATAGCATTGTTAAATTAACACCTCCTGACAGAACGCACTCATTTCACTTTTAACAAATACTGAGTTTAATGTGAAAAGCTGCAGTCTGCTTTTTTATTTCTTACTGCTTAGAACTTTTTTCCTTTTACCACTCAAGATGTTCCCTGCACACCGTGCATAGTTTGCCTCATTATTATTGGTGCACTTTTGTAATTTGCTTCTTCACTTTTCTTTCAGTCTTGATGTGTTAGCTTTATTTATTCTATCATTAGTCACAAAGAATAGTTGCTTTATAGCATGACAGCTTTAAGAATATATATTGATAGCAGCTACTTTTTACACTTTATATTTTCATTCTTTCTGCTCAAGATGGAGAATTCTGTCAAGTCAAAGTGGGTCTGTCCTGAAAATACCCTGATGTAGTATTAATATACAGCATTAAAGATTATTAGTTTACATGAGGGTATAATTATAAAGGTCAGTCCAGCTTTCTTGTTATATATGCATATAATTTTACAGGAGTACATTTTGGTTAAATTTATTTCGTAAAATTACTTTTGAGCAAATCACACTTATATTTGATTCCGTTGGTTTAATATGTATGAGACACTAATTCTTTATTGTCAAGAATATATCCTTACAAAAGTTCTGTCAACTGTTGGTAGCTTTTACTACTAACAGAAGCAAAAACATGCATGTCAATATTACTGCTGGTTGAAAGCTAACAAATGTCACCATTATAATTTCATTGTGGTTATTTGTAATGAAAAGATAGCTGCTGTCTGGTTTGTATTTTGGTTCATAATGGTATTATTGTATGTATTTTATCGTATGGTAATGCTGTTGAATGGCCACCTTCCAATTTGAAGACAACATCTGCTTATTTAGATAGTCTGCTTGTTCTTTGAAAAGTCCTGCCTTTATGTAGGAATTTTTACACATTCAGAATTTATAAAAGGCAGTCAGTTTCCTAAGGTTGATAAATCATTTTTGTCAGTGAAACTAAGTAACAGTTATTAATTGGGATGAGTATTTATACCCCCGAAACGAAGTTTGGGGGGTATATAGGAGTTACCCAGTGGTTGGTCGGGCGGTCCGTTGGGTTGTTCCTTGTCGGGAGCATAACTTGAAAACTAATGGTTTGAATTAAATGCAACTTCATACAATGGTCAAGCACAATGAGAGGAAGTGCAGTTGTTCAAGAATCATAACTCCATCTTCACTAATTGCAGGGTTATTTCCCTTTATTGGTTTTCCTTGTCTGGAGCATAACTTGAAAACTACTGGTTGGAATTCAATGCAACTTCATACAGTGGTCAAGCACAATGAGAGGAAGTGCATTGTTTAAGAATTATAACTCCATCTTCACTATTTGCAGAGTTATTGCCCTTTATTTGTTTCCTTGTCCAGAGCATAACTTGAAAACTACTGGTTGGAATTCAGTACAACTTCAAACAATGATCAAGCACAATGAGAGGAAGTGAATTCTTCAAGAATCATAACTCCATCTTCACTATTTGCAGAGTCATTGCCCTTTGTTGGTTTTCCTTTTTCAGAGCATTACTTAAAATCTTCTGGTTGGAATTCAGTGCAACTTCAAACAATGGTCAAGCTTAATGATTGGAAGTGCAGTGTACTAGAGCAATAACTCCATCTTCACTATTTGCAGAGTATTTGTCCTTTGTTGGTTTTCCTTGTCCAGAGCATAACTTGAAAACAACTGCTTGGAATTCAATGTAACTTCATACAGTGACAAGCACAATTACCAGAAGTGCAGTTTACAAGAGCTATAATTCGATCTTCACTATTTGCAGAGTTATTGCCCTTTGTTTGTTTTCCTTGTCAGAAGCATAACTTGAAAACTGCTGTTTAGAATTCAGTTCAACTTCATACAATGGTCAGGCTTAATGATTGGAAGTGCAATGTACAAGAGCAATAACTCCATCTTCACTATTTGCAGAGTTATTGCCCTTTGTCCTTTTTCCTTGTTCGGAGCATAACGTGAAATTTCTGGTTTGAATTCAATGCAACTTTAACAGTGATCAAGCATAATAACAGGAAGTGTAGTGTACAAGAGCTATAACTCCATCTTCACTATCTGCAGAGTTTTTCTCCTTTGTAGGATTTTCTTGTCCAGAGCATAACTTGAAAACTACTTGTTGGAATTCAGTGCAACATCATACAGTGGTCAAGCACAATGAGTGAATGTGCAGCGTACCAGAGCTATAACTCCATCTGCACTATTTGAAGAGTTATTGCCCTTTGTTGGTTTTCCTTGTCTGGAGCATAACTTGAAAATTACTGGTTGGAATTCAATGCAACTTCATACAATGGTCAAGCACAGTGACAGGAAATGCAATGTACAAGAACCACAACTATCTTTAATTGCCCACAACCATAACTCTATTTCAATTGTTTTACAAAGTATTCTGTTACTAATAACTTTCTCAGTTCCAAAGCAGTCTTGCGAGGGTATTAATCACATTTTGTGATAGCTCTAGTTTTTGTAGTGGAAATATTTCTGAAATGCTGTGGGACCAGACAATTGAAAAAAACGAAGAATTGAAAAGATTGGAATTTTTATACTCCTGGGTATATAGGAGTGACCTGGTGGTTGGTTGGTCAGTTAATCTGTTGCAATTTCCTTGTCCAGAGTATAACTAGAAAACTAATGGTTTGAGTTCAATGCAACTTCATACAATGGTCAAGCACAATGAGTAAAAAATGAAGTGTTCAAGAATCGTAACTCCATCTTCACTATTTGCAGTTATTGCCCTTTGTTGGTTTTCCTTGTCCGGAGCATAATTTGAAAACTACTGGTTTGAATTCAATGCAACTTCATACAATGATCAAGCACAATAACAGGAAGTGCAGTTGTACAAGAGCTATAACTCCTGCTTCACTTTTTGCACAGTTATTGCCCTTTGTTGGTTTTCCTTGTCTAGAGCATAATTTGAAAACTACTGGTTAGAATTCAATACAACTTCATACAATGATCAAGCACAGGGACAGGAAGTGCAGCTGTACAAAACCTATATCTCCATCTTCACTATTTGCACAGTTGTTGGTTTTCCTTGTCCGGAGCATAACTTGAAAACTACTGGTTGGAATTCAGTGCCATATCATGCAATGGTCAAGCACAATGACAGGAAGTGCAGTTGTACAAGAGCCATAACTCTGTCTTCAGTATTTGCAGAGTTATTGCCCTTGGTTGGTTTTCCTTGTTCTGAGCATATCTTAAAATTGCATTGGAATTCAATGCA
Organism: Cyclina sinensis; assembly: GCA_012932295.1. NCBI lineage: Eukaryota > Metazoa > Mollusca > Bivalvia > Venerida > Veneridae > Cyclina > Cyclina sinensis. The sequence goes on along the minus strand of JAAONU010000015.1, from coordinate 36,714,480 downwards.
ACGACATACAATGGTCAACCATAGTGAAAGGAAATGCAATGTACAAGAACAAAACTATCTTTCATTGCCCACAACCATAACTCTATTTCAATTATTTTACAAAGTATTCTGTTACTAATAACTTCCTCAGTTCCGAAGCAGTCTTGCGGGGGTATTAATCACATTTATTTATAGCTCTAGTTATCTTTGAAAATATTGAAATCAATTTTTTTTGCAAGTTATTATATCCCTAATGCCTAACAGACATACCACTTGAGTAGGACTACAGGTTTACCCTCCATCTGTCTGTCTGTCCATCTGTCTGTTCAAAAAGTTGAACCTTACAATAACTTGAAAGATATTGAAGCTGGGTTCATGAAACTGGCTACATAATTTTATGTGCCTAGTGAACAATATGTTGATCATACTTTTAATCCTGTGCCTTGAATATACAGCTTACAATTTTGATTTTTAGAAGGTTTTCACTGGTCGGAGACATTGATACTTCCTGCAATATTTTGGAGACCTGTTTTTCACAGAACCTTCCTTTCACATTCTAAATATGAAACACAATCCATATTTGTTATTCTTATGCCATCGAAAGGTTGTTTTTTTTTTTACATTAATATTAATGTGACAGATGGTGACCAGTTACAGATAGCTTTACTTCATTTTGTCTTCTGTTTTGTGTCTCTGTCCATACAGAGCTATTAAAGGCCCCATTGGTATTTTATTTGCCCCAGAATCTACTAGCGACTTTACTCAGAAGTCATTCCAATGAGCTTAATATATTGACCAAACTTAGCCATTGTTTGAGGCTAAAACAATATTTTCCCTCCTGTTCTGTCCTAAAAGCCTAAATATTTATGACTTAAGTCCTATTGACTGGTCTTGCATCATTTCAGGTATATAATTTCTTGTCTTGGTTTAATTTTGCACTGGTGTTATTATGTTGATTGGTGCATGCTGGTTTGTCTGTTGTAGGGAGGGAGGTGGTCATGTGCTCAAGCTGCCATCCACACTGGTGAGACCTTTCCCATAATCCTTCACTGTTCAAGCAGACACCAAACAACATGTCAGTCACATAGAATCTGTGAAGTTACAGATAAGTTTGACATTTAAGAGAAAACAGACTTTTCATACTTATTTCAGGCTATAAAACTGTTAAGTTTAGAAAAGTTTAATGCATTTAATACTTTCACATTTGATAAAAAAAGGTTTATAGATTTTTAAATAGTTGTACAAAAGTTTTGATATTAAATCATGGTACATTGTGTTTGACCAGTCTGATGTTTATCCCTGTCAGAGAAAATAATTCAGATTCTATCCACTGGCTTTGTGTTTAGATGTCTGGTGATGCTCTATTTATTTGGCTTGTTAATGATACAGGATTTCTGTTGAATTTTATGTTAAAACTCAACATGTTATTTCTGGATTAATCCACTGTAAAAACTGTTTGAGCATTGAAAGTGTGATTCATTGAAGAAGTGCAAGTTAGTTTGATAAGCAAGATGGGTGGGGGATGGGTATTTCATTGGGGGGAGATAATAACAAATTCTTGAAAAAGTACTTATAAGGCCAAGTTTCACTTACAGAGATAAAATTTACAAAAATAAAAGGATTTACATAATTATATTCCCACACACAGCCTATGGGGACTATATAGGATTCACTTTTTGTCCCTCCTTCTGTCAGTCCAGTTTCTTGTCCAGCCCAGAACTTCTCCATGCATGGAAAGATTTTAAAATACCTATGCAAATTTGTTCACCTTGATGAGACTATGTGTTGTGTGTAAGACCCAGGTCCATAGCTCAAAGCTCAAGGTCACAGTATAGATTAATGGTAAAAACTGTTGATTATACACCTTGTCGGCGCCTTAATTTTCTCCATGCTTGGAAGGATTTTTAAATACTGTAGCGTATTTGTTCACCTTGATGAGACAGTGTGTCATGTGTAAGACTCAGGTCCATAGCTCAATGGTCAAGGTCACAGTCACTGGTTAAAGGTAAAAATGTTGGTCATGTCTGGCCCAAAACTTCTTCATGCAAGGATAGAATTTAAAATAACTTTGCACATTTGTTCACCTTGTTGAGAGGGTGTGTTGTCTGTATGACCAAGGTCCATAGCTCAAAGGTCAAGGTCGCTTCAAAAGATTAAAGGTAAAAAATGTTGATTATAGACCTTTTCCTGGTCATAACTTTTCCATGCTGATGAGAAGGTTTGTCGTTTGTTAGACCCAGGTCCATAGCTTAAAGGTCAAGGTCACAGTCACTGGTTAAAGGTAAAAAAATGTTGACTACAGATCTTGTTTGGGCCATAACTTCTCAATGCATGGAAGGATTTTAAAAGACCTTTACATATTTGTTCACCTTGATGATACGGTGTGTTGCAAGTAAGACCCAGGTCTATAGCTCAGAGGTCAAAGTTACAGTCATGAATGAAAGATAAAAAAATGTTGATTATAGACCTTGTCTGGGCCATTTCAAAAAACCTTTGCATATTTGTTCTCCTTGATGAGACAGTGTTTTGCAAGTAAGACTCAGGTCCTTTGCTCAAAGGTCAAGGTCACAGTCACTGGTTAAAGGAAAAAAATGTTGATTACAGACCTTGTCTGGGCCATAACTTCTCTATGCATACAAGGATTTTAAAATACCATTGCACATTGTTCACCTTGATGATACAGTGTGTCGCATGCAAGACCCAGGTCCTTTGCTCAAAGGTCAAGGTCACAGTCACTGGTTAAAGGAAAAAAATGTTGATTACAGACCTTGTCTGGGCCATAACTTCTCTATGCATACAAGGATTTTAAAATACCATTGCACATTGTTCACCTTGATGATACAGTGTGTCGCATGCAAGACCCAGGTCCATAGGTCAAAGGTCAAGGTCACAGTCACTGGTTGAAGTTAAAAAAAAAATTGACAGTAGACCTTGTCCAGGCCATACCCTCTATACAAGGAAGGATTTTGATACCTTTGCATATTAGTTCATCAAGATTAGATGTTGTGCCATATGCAAGACATAAGTGTCTTGCTTCAAAGGTCAAGGTCACATTGACTTGTCAAGTTATAGACCTTGTTTGTGCCATCACTTCTATATACATGAAAGGATTTTCAAATATCACTTGTTTTAGTCCCAGGTCCATAGCTCAAAGGTCAAGGTCACAGTGACTGGTTAGATGTCAAAAATGTTGATGGTAGACCTTGTCTGGGCCATAATTGTCAATAAATGGAAGGCAGATGTATGTCACCTTCCTGGTATTTTGCCTTCTTGGTTTTATGACCTCCTATTAAATAGAATAGCATCATAAGCATGTGTGTTCATTCCACTGCCATGCAAGAATTTTGCAATGACCCCTTTTACTTGCAAAGCCTTCTGTCCTGTGACAAGTGGAGTGTGGGGGTATTTGTCACTTATGTAACAAGCTCTGGTTATGTTTTGCAATCATGCTTCTGAAGAGCATTGCCATTATTCAGACAGCTAAAAACAACCCCAAATCAACAAATCTGGAGGAAACACCAACATGCAAATTAGCTACTGTCATGGGTTGCCATGAGACCCCTGTAGGCAGATTTAAATATATTACAAACATAACAAATGTCCAATGTCTTTTGTAAATTAGATGCTGCTTTAAAGAAGAGTTATAACACATAAAATATAAATTTTAAATAAATAAATAAATAAATATGTCAATCCTGTAATTTTAATATATCAGTATTTTATCTTTGCAAGTGAACCTGGTCCTTTTATTTGGATGGACATATGCACAAATTGAAAGTCTTTAAAGACATGATGGTCAAAAAGTTACTATTGATGCTATTCAGATAAATCCTATATCATAGAGCTTCTGTTGGTGACAGTTTCGCTTGCATGTAAATGTCGTTGCTGTTCAAATTAAAGTATATACTCTCATCTCTTAATCATTCTGTATTTAAATTTTCTGTTTTATTTAAAGAAAAGTTTTTAGACTTTGACAATTTAAATCTAATTAATATTCAGTGACCATCTAAGAAAAAGGAAGTTTGCTTACACAATGCTAAACTGGCTCTGTTGTTGAACCTGTATTTTGCTCATTGTACCTACCATGTTACACATAAGGCTGAAATTTTCATGTTGGAATGTGATAACTGTTCCAAGTGTCAGTTTGTAAGATAGTTGTATGCTCTATTTCAGGTGAAGGAACTGGAGGAGTTTGATTCATCATCATTACCATCATCATCTACATCATCATCAACATCACCATTTTCAACATCTGTTACTGGAATTAGAAATTGGAGAACCATCCTATGTGCCAAAGACTCATTAATGTTATCACAGACTGGTTCATCGGAATTACTTGAAAGACTTGATAAGGAACCAGCCTTGAAATATGCAATAACTGGGGACCAGTCTGTTATCATCTCACCATGCATTCTTCCACCCTCAAAAAAATCTGTAGAAAATTGGAATAAAGAGAGAAAAGTCTACCAAGACTGGAAAATAAAAGCTGTGCAAAAGTCTGACTTAAAAGAGAAAAAGAATGAAAAAAGTGAAGGTAAGAAAATAGTTGCATCTGAAAACGTGAAGTTTACAACACACCCAGAAAATGTTAATCAGCCCTCTACTGAATTAAAAGATGGAAGTGAATTTACAGTTATTATGGAAAGAAGACAAATGGATACCAAAGCAAAAACTGAGAAAGGTGAAAAGGCTAAAACAAAGGAACTTGTAGAAAATGTAAAAAGTCCAGTGTCAGCAAGTGATCATTTCTGTACTACTCAAAGTCCATCTGCAACCCAAGGTGAAGACTCAACTCTTTTACATAGTACACCTGTACTGCGTAGAGGATCAACAGAGCTGTTTGAGCCAGAGTGTACACCTATCTCTGGTGAGAAAAGACACCTAGACACCCAAGGTGACCAGGGACCAGACTTTGTGACCCCTAAAAGGATAAAACCACTTCGAAGATTGTCAACAAACACAGAGTCTACACTGAGAAGAACAATTCTGTCCACTCAGATCAAAGTGAGTAGAATTTTACAGCATGTTGCTTTATCATAAATCAATTTTTTAAATGATTATAAATTCCTACCTTTTTCATAAATTTTTTTTTTGAGCTTTGATAATCATTAGGGGTATGGGAATGGTACTTCTACCTAAGAGACTAGAACTTTCTTCAAAGTTTATAAACCTTATATGAACACAGTCCCAGTCTTAACCAAAAAAAAAGGAACCGTTCCAGTAACTTAGTCCTGTTTGTTCTCAGAGTTAGATGTAAGACAATGAATATTACTTAGATTATTTATAAATTTAAAAAAAATGATGCAGAAAATACACTTTTATGAGAAATTTAAATGTTGCATGTATGTATAATAATCAGATAACTTTTAGAGCTATAACATGGATGTAACAATCTGGTTTATTGCTATAGCAACAGTTTGGTACCCCAGCACTACAGAGGAGGGATACATCTCAGATTGAAGGACCATCACTGAAGAATTCATTTGGATTCAAGCACAGTCAGCAGAACCTACAGGATGCTAAGGCCCTGCATGAGGTATACTGAAAAGTGTTGTAGATTTTCCTTTGGGGAGTTTATGAATTCATTCAGTGTCAACTTCAGTTTGATGTCTTCATGACTTGAAATGTACCAGAATAAAAATCCAGATTGTAACTTTGCTATGCATGTATGAGCCCAAAGAGCATGTAATATCTTAAAAATTTGTATTTGTAATAACTTAAATACTTTTATAGATATTCAGATTGTTCTGATCTTTTAAGGTAACAGGTTGAAGTCCATTGTTCACAGGCATAGTATTTGATTTTGAACCTTTTCTAATGAAATGTTTCTTGCTTTTCAAAACTGTTCAGGTTTAGAGAAAAGTAAGAAAAAATTCAAGTAAAATAAGAAATTGTCTCATTTTTTGCAGTATCAGTATTTGACTGTACTGAGTATAGAGGTACATGTAGAGACCAGGGGAGATTTGAAACCTGATCCAGAGGTAGATGGTATGAAAGCCATATTTTACTCCATATTCAATGATGTACATCCTGATAGGGGAACAAGAAATCAAACAGGTGTTTTCATTGTGGATCCAAACTCAGCCAATGAAAACTCAGAAAACATATCATCAACCAATCAGAAAGCTCCTACTGTAAACATAAGACCACCTAGTCCACAGCCCGGTCCATCTAATGCACCAGATACTCCAAGAGAACAAAAGTCAAAGGTCATGCCTTCTACCTCAAAAAGTGCAGATACAGGGTCGGAGGTCACAGTGCCTTGGAAGAAAACTTTACTACAAAAGTCAGGAATACCTGGACTGACTGTGACTTACGTAAAGGATGAGGAGGAACTTCTTCAAACATTTATTGACTTTGTACACAGGTAGGACACCTTGTTTTATTGTATTTAGATATTATTGCCTACATTTTGTATTGTTGTAATATCTGAATAATCAGATTAGTACTCAGAACATAAATGAAGGCATCAGTGTAAAGGGCAAGAAATTAGTATTAGCAAAAAAAAAAAAAAAGGCCATGTTTACTTGTCTCATCCTTTAAACTGTAGATTTTTAACTTAGACTTTTAAATTATATTGCTTACGACAACAGGGTGGCTATAACTATGCCATTTCTTAATACTTCACCATCAAACTTTCCAGTTGTAATGCTTACAATTGTATCGCTTACGACATAGGGATCGCTTTGTCCATCTATCCGTCAAGCTGTCCGTCATGAAAAGTTATCGTTTGCTATATATAACTTTGCCATTTCTTAACATTTCTTTATCAAACTTTCAAATTATATTATTTATAACAACAGGGTAGTGATGATGCAAAAATCTTTAGGTCAAGATCACATTTAGTGGAGTTATGCCCCATTTTGTAGTAAGACTAGCATGCTGTCTGTTCCAGCAGGCTCTTGTTTACCTTTTTAGTTATTCTAACAAAGTATCCAAGGGCGACCAAAGTGTTCAGCTGAACACCCATCTAGTTTAGTATATGAATTTTCAAGGATTTTAGTAAGTATTTTGTATTTCTCAAGATGGAATCCAGATATTCTAGTTGGATATGAGATTCAGATGTTATCCTGGGGTTACGTCCTACAGCGAGCGTCTACTCTGAGTGTCAACCTTGCTCATGCTATATCACGTATACCATCAGCGAAAGGTTCAAGCCACATCTCCAAGGAGCAGGATGAGTATGGGGCCGATCACATGTCAGAGATACATATCGCTGGCCGCATTGTTCTCAACCTGTGGAGGTTACTTAGACACGAGGTAAATAATGGTTAAGTAGGGCCTGTTAGATGACTGAATAAACTAATATTTTGCCTGCTAGTTTAAAGGTACATTTTTCATAATTTTCTACATTTATTGATAAAAGATGAGAGGTTTTGAAATCCTGAAAGAATTTATCTTGCAATATTTTATAGATGAATTCCATCTCTGGTTTGATACATGACTCTGAGTTGTGTTTTCTTCTAAAGTTACTGTTTCTGCTTACAGGTGACACTGAATGTGTACAGTTTTGAGAATGTTGCATTTCATGTCCTACACAGACGTATACCATTGTTTCCATTCAGGACCCTTACTGCTTGGTTTAAGCATAGAACACATCTTCACAGGTAGAATGACGGTTAACTTGAATATATTTTGAAACTTCAGATAAAAGCACTTTCTTTAAAAATATTACCAATCTGAAAATATTACCGTATTATTTATGTTAAAACCTTACGAAAAGGTGGTGTGGAAATACTACAGGATGTGAAAAATTAAATTTTTCACTTGTTTATTTGCCTGTTATTCATTTGACATAAATATTTTGCTTGTAAGCATCTTGCAGTTCTATGGTGCTTAGTTGAATCTTGTTCAGTTTGTATGATAGAAGTTTAGTTTATTTGCCAAAGAACTTAAAAAGATCAACTGCAGAGTTATATCCCCTTGAGCATGTGGGGGGTATTGGTCAGTTTCATTGATGATACATAAAAACTGAAAATATAAACATGGAATATCTAAGTATGCTTTATTTCATAAAAGATGGAAAGTGATTGAGCATTATGTGACAAGGGTAAAAGCCAATCTGGAAATTATGGATCAGCTTGATATTGTGGGACGTACCAGTGAATTTGCCCGTGTGTTTGGTATAGAATTCTATCATGTACTCTCCAGGGGATCACAGGTATAAAAAAGAGATGATTTATAAAAAGCAATTTGTTATTATGTTTTAAATTAGCTTGATAAAAAATTAACAAAAAAAATGGTTTGACTTAGATTCTTTATGCATTTTAATTTTCTTTCTATTTCTCCCTATTTGCAGACTGAGATTTCCTTCATTTTCATTAAAATATATACCTGTATTAAGTACATTTAGTATGAGACTGGTCATGCCGAACTTTTCAAAAAAGTAGAAAATTTACCCTATTTTTTTTTTACTGTATTAGAGAAATGATAGATTTTATAGCAAAGTTTTACTGAATTCCAGTAAAGTATTTCTAAGCTGAAAACAAATTTTGCCTTTGAAGAAAACGTTTCTGTATGTAGTAGGTTGATCCCATTATGATTTTACATATTTCAGTATCGAGTGGAATCTATGATGTTACGAGTGGCTAAACCCATGAACTACATACCTGTCTCCCCCAGTGTTCATCAGAGAGCCAGGATGAAAGCCCCAGAGTGTATACCGCTCACCCTAGAACCAGAGTCCAGGTTCTACACAGACCCTGTGGTGGTTGTAGATTTCCAGTCACTCTATCCATCTATCATGATAGCCTATAATTACTGCTTCTCTACATGTCTAGGCAGGGTGGAATGGTTTCAAAAGGCACAGTAAGTAAACAGATCAGTATCACTAGATTATCATGTTCATTTTATACAGCATTTTATGCTGGACCTGTATTTGCTATAGTGGTCCAGCATTCTAAATTGACCAACTTAACTGGTAGTCAAACTTAACAAAGTATTAGTATAAAAAAGATTCTGTATGAAGTTTGCATAGAAGTATCTTCTTTAGTGGTAGCAAAGAAAAGGATACACCTCGGTGCTTCTAGTGCTGATAATAATATACAATTTATATTGCAGTGAAGGCCCAATAGAGTTTGGCTGTACATGTCTTAGTCTGGAACCTTCTGTCATACGGGTATGTGTGGCTTTTGGTATTTTGATTGCAGTTTTATACTTGGGTGAAATTTACCTTCATTGTTCATTAAGTTTACATTTGGAACTGTTACGAAATATACAAAATAATATAGATATGTTTGCATCTGAAGAATAAATGGCAAAGTTAACCATAATGCCTACTGTCTGAGATTTGGGTTTTATCTTTATTTTAAAACAAGTATTTATCCCTGATGTTTTGTATGTCAGTTTTCCCAGGGCCTTTTAGGGTATAAAATTTTGTTGATTGTAATTTGTATGGTAGTTTTAGGTCAGTTTCTAATGTGTCCTTTTGCTCTCAAGGCATTGAAAGTTCAGTTGCTGATAAGCCAAGCTTTACATAACCTGGTTTTATGTTACATGACAGATATCAAGATTTAAAAAATACATAATAAATAGACATTACTTTCTAATGTTTTACTATAAACATAAAACACACAACTGTTAAGCCATGTTGAAGAAGTAAAGTGAACAACAGCTATATGAGAGGAATGAATTCTTGTGTTGTTTTCAGAAACTGTCAGATGAAGTGACCATATCTCCTAATGGTGTTGTGTTCTGTAAGCAGTCTGTCAAAAGAGGAGTCCTGCCAGTGTAAGTCTTGTATTCATCTCTGAAGTTCAGCTTCTTAAAGTTTAAAGTCCATTTTTGTTGGTAAAAATTAAAAAATATTTATATGTTAGGTATCTAGAAGAAATAAGAATTTTACCTTTAAATTAAATCTGACTAAATTTGAATATGGAAATTATATTGTAACCATGGTTACAGCATTGTTTCTAGGCAAACTTTCTATGTTACAGTATGGTAGAAGAGATACTGAACACTCGGTTGATGGTGAAGAAAGCCATGTCCAGTTACAAGGATGACAAGGTCAGTCTGTGCTCATTGTTTGAAGGCAGCGTTCCTCAAAATTAACAGTTATTACTTTAACCCTTAACCTGCTGGAACCGAAAGGGATGAGCCTTTGCCACCAGTATAGAGCCAGGCCAGCCTGCACATCCGTGCAGTCTGACAAGGCTCTATACTGTTGGTAGCTCTATTTTTGTATTTTGATATTGAAATCCCTTAATCTTTTAATGGACTGTCCCAAATTGAAAACTGGGCAAATCCATTACAAAGTTTCAGCATGTTCAGGGTTAAAATCTCTTTTTAAAGCCATCAGAGATGTCTTTTCAAGCTTTTGTCTCTATAGTCAATTTTAACAGAAATGTTATTCATATTATTAGTCAAAATTCTAATGGCAGTGAAAGTTTGAAGTACGTGTAACTAGGTTCTTACCAGGAGGAAAGTTTAAAGAAACAGTTAATACTTATAAGTCATAACTGGTCAGTGCATTAGTGAAACACTTGGTAAAATTATTAGAACAAAGTTGCTGTGACTCTAGGTGTATCATTCTTTAGTTGTTTTGCATGATAAGTTTTATGACTTTATGTATGATAGTTGACCTTAGCATGTCATTGATCTGTCTCCATGGCAACTTATTTTTTATCACTTTTTCTTTAAGACTTTAAGCAGAATGTTGAATGCCAGACAACTGGGTTTGAAGTTGATAGCCAATGTCACTTATGGATACACTGCGGCTAACTATTCTGGTAGAATGCCCTGCATTGAGGTGAAAACATTTTGGAGTTTGTTGATTTAATTAATTGAAATAGATTTTTTTTTGAAAAATGATCAGTTTCAACATGATACGGCATGTGGTGAGTAAACTTTTCCGAATGAAGTATTTCAGAGTAACTTTTAAACCATGGCTTGTACATGGTATTAATTGCAACATTTTGTAGCAGGTAGTTTTAAAATGTCAGTTTGTTCAGTGAAGCATGCATGACAGTTTCTGTCTCAATTAACTTAAAACTGAAGGGTGATGATTGAAGATACAGGACAAAGTAATGTACTCCCTAGAAATGACATAATTGATGACAACTTACACAACTTTGAAAAGTTATAGATATTTCAGGTTGATCTTTCAGCCAGTATTTTGAATATAATAAAGTCTTTGATTTTGTAATTTTTGTTTCAGGTTGCAGACAGTATTGTTAGAAAGGCAAGAGAGACACTGGAACGTTCCATTAAACTGATAGAAGACACACCGAGATGGGGTGCTAGAGTGGTGTATGGGGATACTGATAGGTGTGTTTGTCTTTCTCTTCTTGATTAAAGAGATACTGCTATACTGAGTTTTTACATTTTTTTTTTTCTAAGTGTCAGAATTACTTTGACCAGTGTTCAAGCTAATGCAGGCAGTGACCATTATTGTGAAATGAATTAATAAGTGTACAAATTTTGTTTGAAATTTTAAAGTTTTCAGTAAATTTTGAAATGAAATACTTCTCCAGTGCTTGACGGGTAAATTAAGTTACTGTCTTCTTGGGTCTATAGTACACATTTATTTTACTAAAAGCTTTTTTTTACAACCTCCTCTGCGATACACACAACATACTAGAAATCATTTTGATTTTTCTTACCATTTCAAAAGACTTAAAGGTTGTGGAAGATGTACATTTTCTGTTTGAAAATGGTAAAACTATCAATAAATTTAATCTCAGAACATTGATAAGCAAGATTGCCTTACTATACACCATGAAGCATTGATTGTCATGTTCACATGATATTGTCAGGTGATACTTCAAGAAAAACTTCATTAATATACTATATAGTGATCCTGTAATAAAGACAAATATAGTAGATGAGATAATTCTGTGTCAGTTTCGTAACTTGGGATGAAGGACACAAAATAACTCTTTGAGTAAATCTATTACTTCCAGCATGTTTATTGAGCTGAAAGGTCGTAGTAAGGATGAAGCTTTCAAGATTGGGCAGGATATAGCTAAATCTGTCACAGCAATGTTCCCGAAACCTATTAAACTGAAATTTGAAAAGGTAAGCATGTTTTATTCTTCATAAGAGATGTTCTCCTTTGATGATTTTAATTTTGTAATACAGTATAAATTACTCATTGTAAAGTTAAAAGCTTGAGCTTTAGACATTCAGGATATTGTCATTTTGTGCTTCTTGATAGTACCAGTTTGACTAGGAGACAAGGTACAAGTTTAGATTCAACAGAATTTTTAAACATGTGTCATGTGGGGAAAAACCTTAGACACAGTGCAGCTGTATCATTTAATTTTTTCCAAAAAGAAATTCCAGGAAACAACGATCCTGTGGTTATTATTTAATGTGAAAACTGCATTAGTTATAAAATTACTAATATGTTATTAGGTAGTTAACCAACAGTCACTATCTTATAACTACTTGTTGCCATTCCAGGTGTATTTGCCATGTGTATTACAAACCAAGAAGAGATATGTAGGTTTCATGTATGAGACGCCAGACCAGAAGGAACCAGTCTATGATGCCAAAGGCATAGAGACAGTCCGAAGAGATACATGTTCTGCTGTCTCTAAGGTGGGTCTGGAATAGACTTGATAATAATTGATCAATTACCATGTTAGTTTCATTGAAATATCTCTATCAACCATTGAAAAAGTTACTATTTAAACTCAGTCCACCATTTTGTCAGCTGGATTACTCAGGGGATCAGATGTAAGACAGTGATGAAAAAAAATACGCTATAATGATGTTATTTTAGTAAATCTGCAACTAGCGTAGACTGTGGAATGTCTTTAAGTTTTGTGGCATTAATTCTGGCTTTGAATATTCAAATTTGCAAATTCTTTCATGTTTTCTTATATATTTCTAGACAGTTTTTTCTGTTTTCTTATAGATTCTGGAAAGGTCTCTCAAGGTCTTATTCACAACAAAAGATGTGTCAGAGGTGAAGGCATACATACAACAGCAGTGTCAGAAGGTGATGGAGGGCTCAGTCAGTCTGCAGGACTTTGTGTTTGCCAAGGAGTACAGGGGTATGGCAGGGTACAAACCTGGAGCATGTGTACCAGCTCTGGAAATAGCCAAGTATGTCATACTTTATTTGGCTTCCTATTTTAGCTCTGTGTATTAATTTTGTCAGTTGATTTCAGATCTGTCAATCTGTTGTCTAAATGTAGTTTCTAAAGCATCTGAGTTTCTGTCATCATACATAGTACTATGTAAACATAATAATGATTAAAAAAATATTAGAAAAAAGTTACTGATTTTATTGTGTAATAGTCTGTAAATATTCTGCCATTGTTTAAGTGAAAGTTAAGGCTAGATGGTAGACCTACAAGTAAATGATTAAATTCCAAGAAGCAGTGTAAACTCACTTCCTGCTTAACATGAATGGATCTTTAATCTAGTTTTACGATTTTGATGTACTCTTTGTCATTATGTTTTGAAACAAAAAATGATGGCTGAGAAATGGTAGATGTATCAAATCTGCTTGGTTGGTAGGTTTAGTAAATTTACTAGTAAAATTTTCAGGAGTCTTTTTCTCATAATTGTAAAGGTAAGTATTGAATAGTTTTTCCAAAATGAATTTGTATTGTACAAATATTTCCCTTTCATTTTTCTTATTTACCAGTCATCTGGATCTCAAAATGTTCAAACTCTTCTTGTCCAGGAAAAACCTTCGCCAGGATCGTCGCTCTGAGCCTCGTGTCGGTGAGAGAGTACCATATGTAATTGTGTATGGCAGTCCTGGCCTTCCCTTGATCCAGCTGGTGCGTACCCCAGCAGAAGTTCTTCAGGACCCTTCACTCCGTCTCAATGCTACATACTACATTACCAAGCAGATCTTACCTCCCTTGGATAGGTTCTTGTCTTTGATGGGTGCTAGTGTTTTCTCATGGTATGAGGTTTTCCATATGCTTTGTTGTGTTAAATACTTTGATTTGGGAAGTTTGTGTACTCAATAGATCTCAGAAAGAAGGAATTAAGGTCAATGTCAGAGGGAAGTCTTTGGCTAACTGAGTTTCAAAGCAACTTGCCAAAAACATAAGTTCAAGAATTGAAAGACCTAAGGAATAATTTTCTTACAGTTTTACAGTTTTAAGAATTCATACAATTAGATTTTATTATCTTTTTAATATACTTAAGCATGTCTGCCTTTTATATCAGTAATGAAAATGATCATTTTACATGTAACAGGTACCAGGAGATGCCTCACTCTGCTGGACGAGTGGTGTCCCATACAGCTGGACATGAACAGGCAAAAAAGGTACAGCAGTTAATTCTTTTTCTTCACATCTACTAACAATTGTTTTAAACCACAATACCAAATTGTATTTTTTTTAAAGAAGTTTGCTGTCCTTAAAGAATTTTGGCTAGGATCCTTGTCTGAAGTTTTAAATCTTCAAAGTGGAAAGTTAAGCTGTTTAGTTTTGTCTACATCTTACATACTTTCAACTTCATTTTTCCTTTTGAAAAGATAATTGCAGTCCTAATTTAAAGACAAAGTGATAAATTGATTCACCTTTTTGAAGTATTACTTAGAAGCTATACATTTACTATACGAAAAATTATGTTACCTGTAGGGAACCATATCGCAGTATTTTGCGACATCAAATTGCCCAACGTGTGACAGACAGACCAAGCAGCCAATATGTCAGCAGTGTATAAGAGATCCCCAGCTTGTATGTATGACACTGAATGACAGAATCACTCGCTGGGAACGTGTCAGTCATCATATACAACAGGTAACGTGTGCAGTAGTAAGAATAGAATTTTAAATACCTCCCGGTCATTCAGTTTTTTGGAAGGATTAAAACCAGATTTGACTGTAAATCCAATCCTTATACATTAAGTTCCCTGTTACTACTGTAATATACATGTAAGTTCTTATTTTTTGTTTGATGATTTAAAGAAAAGATTTAGCTTGTCGGTTGTTTTCATCATACTGCAGGGTTTCCTCTGGGTCAATTTTAGTTTGCACCAGCAAATTCGCCAGTCAGAAAAAGTTTGTGCCAATTGCTCAAAAGTTGGAGCCAATGATTTTGTAAGGAGACATGCCTTTCTATGTTAAGATACATGTATTATAGAAGTAGTATCACTGTGACAACAAACACAATTTATATATTTATTACAAATGTTTATTAACAAAATAAGCACATTTGCATATCATTTTTAAAATATACATAACATGAAAATATGAACAATATCTTTATAAAATTAAGCAACAACAACAATTTCTTTATTTCACTCTAGGTATATAACATATAACATTAGGATTTTCCAATATAAAGAAAAAGCTTTGTTAAAGTGCTTTTGTTAGCAGTCCTAAAAACATATTACAAAATGTATAAGCAAAGTTGACAAACAAGCATGTACCATTTATTTTTACACTTATTTAATCTTCCATACATGAAAACGACACCTGCAAACATCACCGACGATTTTTCTTTTCATCACTGTAATTTGCTACAACCACTACCTGGACACACGTGGTTAATTATCTTATTTTCGGACGGTTAAAGATGGCAAATTAATCCAATTAACCGATTGTAAGTTGCATCTCAACACGTTCTCAAAGTGTCATAAAGTTTGATAAACAAACTAGTCACGCGTGACCCTGTACTAAACATCCGGGCCACTTATGTAATTTTTGTTGGTCGCTTATTGATCTTTAATCGTACTAGTTGTCGGATGCTTTAAGGCGCCAGTAAAATTCGCCAATGGAAGATTTTATGGGCCATAATTAGTATTTTGTCGCATTTGGCGCAATTGGCGATCGACAGCGGGAACCCTGTACTGGATGAAGACATGTTTTAAGTAATTCTTGATGGTAGAAAAAAAAAGTTGAAAATATAAAATGAAAACATTCCTTGCAAGGTTTAATTTATGTACAAATTGTATGATGGTGCATTGAATATCCCATTTATGGAACAAGCAATGTGATTTTTACTTAAACCTTTGACTAGCTACTTTAACAAGGATATTTACTTTATCATCATACAGTGACTGCATATTACATACAGGAATGAACTATGCCAGCATGCCTGTGCTGAATAATAGAAAACACATGCTCATTGTGGTTGTTAACAACATAACTGTATGTCTCTTTCATTACCACTCTTCTATCTCCCATGTGATCAGTATTAATCCAGTTGCAGTTATATAACGAAATGTTATGTTTAAGTTACAGAATATTTGAAAGAAAATAGCAGTTCACATTATACCTGATGGATATTTCAGATTTGTGGAACCTGTACAGGGACTTCAGATCCAGTTACAGTAAATGCTTGTTCAACTCTGGACTGTCCTGTACGGTATAGAAGGGCTCGTGCCAGCTCTGACATGACAAAGGCCCAAACCTACAGGGATATACTAGAAAAGATTTTCAAATGAAAAACAACTGGGAAAGCATTGTGGAGGAAAATTCAGAGAACTATTCAAGGAAGATAATGCTAGAAGTGTCTGCTGTTTGTGCCCTCCAGGCTAGAAGTAACAGTATTTTAACTTGTGGAAGACGTCTGTAATGTTCAAGTCATTTGCAGTATGCACAAACATGTAATAGTTTATTTTCAAACAGAAATTTCTTCATCTAAGTTTTGCCAAAAAAAAAAAATACTATTCTAGTACTGTTGAAATGTGATTCTTCTTCGGATCGGCTATGGACTTGATATATGTTTGTGGAATGGCATTTCTTGTTTTATACCATCTTTCATTCATAGCAAAATGTACTGACAGGATGGTAGAATGTTTTATAAATGTGTCATTGTTTTCTTTCAATCATGTTTCGATTGCTGTTATGGAAAGAGTAACACTTAGTGTCGTTTTTCTTTGCTTTAACCCTGAACATGCTGAAATTTTTTAATGGATTAGCCCAGCTTTGAATTTGGAACAGTCCATTCAAAGTTTAAGGGATTTCAATATCAAAACACAAAAATGGAGCTACCAACAGTATAGAGCCTGGTCAGACTGCACAGATGTGCAGGTTGGCCTGGCTCTATACTGGTGGTAAAGGCTAATCACTTTTGGTTCCAGCAGGTTAAGGGTTAATTCAAGACTTGAAATTCAAGGAAGTGACAGTGATTTAGCTAGGAGCATTTCATTATATAGAGACTGTGATATTTTACAGATTTAGTGACATAGTGAGATTTAAAATTCAGTCTTTGTAAAAGATTATGTCCTTCATTCCTAGTATCTGAAAAAAAGTCTGTGTCATGCTAACAGGTGGTTTTTATTGAAAAATGATTCTTTAATTTATAAGTAACTTTAGTATTACTGCTTTGAATGCTTGGAGTTTTTTATGTAAATGGTATGTAATTATTGCATCATTAACAGAAACCTTTGGTTCAGTGCTGTGAAATCTCAGAATACACTAATCACATGTTATGTTTAAAAGAAATCTTAGAAATACAGAATTCAACTCTGAGTACTGCTTTTGAAAGAGTTTTGAATTTTTTAAATGTCTTATTTAACTTACTGGCAAATTGTTTATAGATGTATGTATGTCTTTTCTAAACTGTTGTAACTACCTTGATTGTGAAAGACATACCGGGGTAGTGTACTTTTTTGAATATTTATGATATCTGAATGGCATGGCTGTCAGTTTTACTGTTAGCTACAAAAGACTTTGTTATACTGTTGTTACATAAGTATTAGATATGCATGTAGTTACATAGTAATGTTGGCCTGCTGTAAGTGTTGTTTTGGTGATTAGGAAGGACAGAAGTAATATTCTTGTTTTTAATTAAGTTTCACCTTGTTTCTGTCTTCAGTATATTTAGGAGTGAATGCATAAAGTTCAACATGTTATAAAATAAGGAAGCAGGTAGCGTTGCATTTGTTCACATTTACCCCTCAATATATAGACAAATGTTGCATGTAAAGATTATTATATTCTGAAAGAAGTGACAATATGAATTCTGAACTGACAAGAAATCTCCCATTCCAACCAAGGTTTAGTATTTATATAAGTGTAGTATGAAACCCTTAGTTAATTAAGTGTATAAAGAGTGTTGTCCCTGACTTTATGGTAATATAGACAGAAACTTTTATTCATTTTGACTGAAGATTTAAGTCTGCAGTAGAAAGTAAAAGTCAAAGTGAAATAGTTTCGACCTGTAGGATCCAAAATCTGAACTACGTGAGTCTGGTATCTGTACTGAATTTGAAAGATACCTGAAATACCTGAAGTTTTACTCTGATAGTTACTACATTTTGCTCAATTTATTTCCCTGAATATGTGTGCACTTTACTGTTTCTAGGACCTATCATGTCAATCTCATGGTATGTAAGAGGTTACATACTGGATGTAAACAACATTGTTTAGGTTCATCCTAGTAAACCATACTTCTGTGTCGTAAAAGATAACTTACGGAATAGAACATTATCATATGTTTTAAAGTCATTTCTTGTGACAGTTACACAGGGAGAGGTCAGAATGTCTGGGCCTTTTTTTCAAGATGCCCATCAGTTAGGAAGTATTTTTTTGCCTTATCTGACTTGATATAAGTCCCAGGAATTCTAAGTCTGTCAGTGCTAAAGGGTGAAGCATAGAAATTCTTTTCAAAACTTTTTCAAGTCTTCCATGTTTTTAAGTTTACAGCATGCCATCTTCTTGAAACCACTGCAGCTGAATTGATACAAATGTAGGGTATTATTCCAGACTGATATTGTTATCATGTACATGATTTTGCATATCAGCTGACTGTAATGTAGCTCACATTTCAAGTCACAACTTGGTGCAATATATACATTGTCATTTTTGTTTTGTCTTGTTTTTCTTTCATTTCTGACTGTTAGTTGCTCATTATTGTTTTTTCTCTGTTACTCGTTATATCATTTTTTGCTCCACTCATTTCACCATTACCTATAAAGTCTGCATGTTAACAATGTGTCAGGAATGATAGATGATTTTTATTTTGGTTGTTACACTAGTAAAATCTCATAAATTTAGAACTTGGATCCTACTTACCACTGATCAGTTGAGAGTCAAAGGTCAGGCTTCCAAAGGGATATTGGTTGTTTGAGAATATGGCACGAATATTGGTACTTCAGTTGAATCAGTGCTCATCTACAGTTTTAACTCGCACTGAGTTCTAGAATTGTTTGTCAATATTACATTATGGTTCTAGAAATGTCAATCTCTTCTTTTATTCTTAGATACACAATTTAATATTACATTTCAGAAGTCCATTCTTTTGTTAAGTTAATTAGAAAAAATACACATTATCGTGCTCTGTATGTGTTTTAAACAAGAAATTTAACCCTTATGCTACTGGAGGCAATTGACCCTGGCTTTGCAACCAGTTCAGACCAAGATCAGCCTCCACATCCATACAGTCTGATCATGGTCTGCACTCTTCTCCATTCAGTCAGTAAATTTTTCATAAGCACCTCCATAAACAATTACTGAAATGGTCCAAATTGAAAGGTAAACAAGTCCATTTTAGATATTTAGCAAGACAAGGGTTAAGTACAAAATTTTGGACAGTGACATAAATGGCATCTTGTATTTACTGGATTCATTTCTGTTAAGAAAAACAGGAATGATCCATGTTGTCTAACTTGGGCAAGAGGTTAAAGTTTTGTTAATTGTTGTCTTGGGTATAACAAGTTTTCGGTATGATCTCAAATATGGTACCTAAAATAGAATTTATATAGAGAAATGTAAGAATGTGTTGTGATATTTATGTTGTTAGGTTGTTGAACTTTTATTTATACAAGTAATTTTCTGTTTAGATCATAGATTTAACTTTGTTGTTCATGTTTGCATGCATGCTTTATTGCTCAGGTAGATTCACCATTTATGAACTTAGGTTCACCTATCACCTTATGATGTTAGCTGCTTGTTCACCTGTTAATTCTAGCTGATGTAGGGTTCTAACTCTTTTCTTTAACGTATTGTTTTCTCTCCACTGGTTATCAGAATCTGCAGTGAATTTATTGAGAAAACTGAAAACATTCGAGAAAATCCATTTGTTCAGATTGCATTGTCATTGACTGTAGAATATGACTGTGTAATTGAATTTTACCTCTCCAAAATGAATAAAAAAGTGACACCTTTTCTACGTTTCGTCACTTTGAATCATTATGTCTCCCCCCAAAAATGGGGGAGACATATTGTTTTTCCCCCGGTTGTCCGTCCGTCCGTCTGTCTGTCCGTCACAAAATCGTGTCCGCTCTGTATCTTCCAAAGCCCTTAGGATTTTTATGAAACTTGGGTCAAATGTTCACCTCATCAAGGCGACATGCAGAACCCACTTTGCAGTGGTGGTGTCTCAAGGTCAAGGTCACACTTGGAGGTTAAATGTCAAATGCCACAAAATCGTGTCCGCTCTGTATCTTCCAAAGCCCTTGAAGGATTTTTATGAAACTTGGATCAGATGTTCACCTCATCAAGGTGACGTGCAGAACCCACTTTGCGGGTGTGGTGTCTCAAGGTCAAGGTCACACTTGGAGGTTAAATGTCAAATTTTACAATCGTCTGACTCAATACTACCTGCAGCAACTGGCTGGGGGGAGACATATGTTTTTGTTCAATCAAAAACCCATTTCTAGTTGAAATTAGTTAATATGAATATAGATAAACATTATGTACCCATTTAGATGTGACACTCAGTAAGCTCAGACAGCAGATTTCTGGGATGTTTTAGTTTTACTCAGCCTTACAAGACTGGCTGAAAGGTATGCAGGCTTGATGAAATAGGTATAGCTGTAGAAAGCATATCAGATTGTCTTTCATCTTTCTGTCTCTAGGTAAAAGGCAGGCAAGAGAAGACAATTAAAGATAAGGAGAAGTGTAACACTATCAAACATCAGCTCCACCGTACGTTAGAGAAATAATCTGCTTTGTGTATATTTCTTTTGGCAGAAAAAATGCTTCCATGGTTTATACAGTATTTTTCCCCCTGGCTTATGTTATATGGGTATGAAATATCCTGTTTTGTATTAGGATTTTAGTGTGGCATTATAATTTTACTTAGTTGAGTTTATGAATAGTTTTATTATTTAAAGTATTGTTAGCTCATATGTATCATGGTGCAATTTTTTTTTATCCCTGTCTTTGTAAATTTTTTAGCTTTTATATATCTCATGTTCGGTGGTAGAGTGTGCTTAGTTTGTTTTCTAGCAATACAGTACTGTCCAAAATTATTTTGACAAGGAATAATCTCTGGACACTAACATTTTTTACACCTATTTGTGAAAGTGCTGAAATCACCACTTAGGTCATAAATTTTTTATACTGTCTGAATGACAACCTCACATAGCCAAAATAAGATGTAAAGAAAGCCATACTCAGGTTACAGAGCCTATTTAAATTCATGAGATATTAACTTAGAAGTGTAAATTCATGTAGGGTGATCCGAGTGGTGACTGTCTATTTTATTCTTATTACAGCATTCAGTTAAAATTGTCCGAGGACCATGTAACCAGTACTGTTTATCCATGTTTTAATAAGGTTAATATATGAGTGCCATATTTGATATTGTTTGTAATTAATTAAACTTGATCTGTAGGCAGCTTTTTATATTGTTGTTGAAGAAAATAGTCAGAGATTTAGTAAATTTTTGTACATAGGGTTTTGTACATGGTATATTGTACATAGGGTTTTGTACATGGTATATTGAACATAGGGTTTTCTAGGTAGTGTTTTGTACATACAGTTGTGATGTGCTGTTCTGTACATAGGGTTTGTATGTCACATTTTCTTTTAAATGTTTTGAATATGTACATAGATTGTATGTGCCTAATGTGAAACACAAACCACTTCATATTTAACAGTTGGTTTTAATAGAACAGCTATAGTATATGTAAAATAAATTGTTCTGGTCTGAATTCAGTACATTTTCAGATGAAATTTTGTGTTTAAGGTATAATTCTGTAAATGTTCAGATGTTGTGTAAATTGAATTAAAGTGACTCAAAGGTCATACCAGCCATGTAAATATATTAGGCAGCATTAAATCTGTAAATAGATTGGAGAAACTTGTCTTGTTATGTTTCAGTATATTCTTCGGATAACATCGAAGGCAAAGTTTTTGTAGATTTATATATGTAAATTATTGGTGTACTTTGCTGGACACTGCATTAGATATTAGTAAATACATTGAAAAGTAGATGTAAAATTTAATTGCGATACTCAGAGGGATAATGTTGTAATGTTAATTATGATACCAATAATAAAATGATAAAACTGTGGTCTTCTCATTTTTCCCTTACACATTCATTAATTTGAGGTGATTTTTTATGGTTTAAACATTTATCGGACAGTTTTGTCTGGCATTTAGTAGGACAAGAATGTTTTTAACTGAAAGAATAGCGCTTACTGTGGTAGTCAATGGAAGTTCCAAAAATGGGCATAACTTTAAATGATGAGGTCTAGCTATGTTTCTTTTGCCAATACCCAGATACTAGAGTTAAGTTTGATATGAGTGCAAAGATGAATCAGTTGTCATTTTGAAGAGACTTGTTGATACACATTTGAGAACTCAGATTCAGGGGAGCCTATAGTTTCCACGTTGTCTGCCCATCAATCACACATTCTTCTCAGCAAACACTGGAATTACCAACATGATCCTTTTTGTGTCGCCCTTTCGAAGAAAAGGCGATACATAGGGATCGCTTTGTCCGGCGGTCCGTCACGAAAACTTAACGTTGGCTATAACTTTGCCATTTCTAAACATTATCTTATCAAACTTTCAAATTGTATTGCTTATGACAACAGGGTCGGATTGATGCCAAAATTTCTAGGTCAAGGTCACATTTGACAGAGTTATGCCCCTTTTTATACATGGATTTTGTCATGAAAACTTAACGTTGGGAATAACTTTACCATTTTTTAACATTTCAACATCAAACTTCCAAATTATATTGCTTACGACAACAGGGTCATGATGATGCCAAAATGTGTAGGTCAAGGTATCAATTGACAGAGTTATGCCCCTTTTTGTACTTGGATTTTGTCATGAAAACTTAACATTGGCTATAACTATGCCATTTCTTAATGTTTCTTCATCAAACTTTCCAGTTGTAATGCTAACAATTGTATCACTTAAGACAACACCATTTCTCAAGGGCAGATAACCCTCAAATTTATTTTTGCAATGTTATGCCCCTTTTTCAAGATAAAATTTCTTGGTTAACCTTTTTCTTTATGTCCATGTCTCAAAAAAAGTCAAGGATATTCCATTCAAACTTGGAAAACTTGATCACCAGCAAGACCCCTGCAAAGATTGTTGGTACCCATTTCCCTGGGGTCACAGTTAGCCCCACCCCCAGGGGTCACTTGATTTTGCTTATACTTATATACAGGAAAAAAAATCCTTAAGCCTAGAAAAAAAATATAAACTGACATGAGATGGGTATGGACTCCCCCCCCTTCCCCCCCCCCCCACCGTGCCCTCTGCATGGGGACCCCCCTCCCCCAACCAGCCGCCCCCCACAAGGGGCCCAATTTTTTTTTTCTTTTTAATTTTAAAACATAGGTACTTGACTCCCCATCTACCCTCAACCCCCACCCCCCATTTTTTTTACCTCCCCCACCCCACCCCGGGCCTTTTTTTTTTTTAGTACATAGGTACTTGACTCCCCATCCACCCTCAACCCCCCCCCCACCCCCCGGGCCCAATTTTTTTTTTTTTTTATAATACATAGGTACATGACTCCCCATGCGATCCCCAAACCAGTCCTCCCTCCTCTTGTTTACCTTTTTAGTTATTCTAACAGAGTACCCAAGGGCGACACAAGTGTTCCACTGAACACCCATCTAGTTGTTAATTCTTAAGTTTTTGGCCCATTTGTTATGCCCCAATTTTGTGGGAAGCATATAACATTGCTAGGATTGGTTATATTTCAGTCATGGACCCTTTGATTTGCTATAAATAGCATACTATAGCACTGTTCATGCCTAGGCTTTATTTGTTTGTTATTTTGATTGGGGTTCAACACCAGTTTTAACTGTTAAGGTCATATCCCGGCGGTCAGTCCACCA
Organism: Cyclina sinensis; assembly: GCA_012932295.1. NCBI lineage: Eukaryota > Metazoa > Mollusca > Bivalvia > Venerida > Veneridae > Cyclina > Cyclina sinensis. The sequence goes on along the minus strand of JAAONU010000015.1, from coordinate 36,690,549 downwards.
AACCAGTGTTCCTGTGTATCCAACCAGATAACTAATTTTAATCAATTACTAACCAAGTGACTGACTACTTCCACACTTGCTTCAGAGGTGAGGGACACGTGACCTATAGACGCATTGTCTGATATCAATTTTCATGGAGAAATTTTGCCCACCCAGAAGGGGATTGAACCGGGATCCTCAAGACTGACAATCTGATGCTCTACTGATTGAGCTAGCCGGGCCAGCTTAACCACTTGAAAAATTCAATGAATGTTGATAGGAAACTTTAGAACGGGATGTGCACAATTTAGTTTATGTTTCAGTTTTCAACCCTTTGATTTTCCTGAAGGACGGTCTCTGTCCAAGCTGTTTTTCAGTATCAACGAGATGTACCTATCACAGTGATGATTCAGACTGATTTTTTTTTTTTTTTGTTGAGCCCCCTTGCTGATAGCTCGACATAGTCATCACATTTGGCATCGCAGTTCGGTGTATATATAAGTTTATTTTATGCCTACCAATGAAATATAGGGAAATATCAGTGAGATAAAAGTGATAATCCACTGTTTTGAATCGGTGAAATTACCATTTTGATAATCCACTGTTTGTGCCGGAACTAATTTCCCCACCACGTAAATACAAGAGAATCCGCTGTATTTCAGTGACAGCGAGTGAAATTTATTTACCTTGTTAAATCCAGTTATAATATTGAATTCCTGAGCCTAACTAGTTGTGAACAATGATGAAATTCGCCATAAATTATTTAAAATGTCTGATTTGTTTACATAACTCACATGGACAATATCCAATATGGCCGACTTTCAATTCAATTGATTGAATATTACTCGGTATTAATCCGCTTTTATAATTAAAGTATGTATGGCTAAAATTCAATAAATATTGATAAACTGTGTAGAGAAAAATAAATGTTATTAGATGAAAGTGTATTCTGGCATCATACCATTAAAGAGGTATGGAATTAGTTTATGTAAATCTGCTTTTTTAATATTTCTAAAAAATGATATATTGGTACTGTCATCTTAAATATTTCACCATCTCTGTGGCTTAGTGGTTAAGGCATACGGTTACTGAGTGGGAGGTCAAAGGTTCAAGTCCTGTCAGGGGCTTGTTCTGATGAGGCCGGTTGGTGAGCCGCCAGCTGGTTAAAGAATGGTTACAGATTACCTGTCTGTCTGGCACATAGGATAAGGAATCGGGGAGTAAATGTGTACACTAATAAAGGTGTCTCATAAGGAGACTGGTCGTTTCAGTAGGGGTGACAATATAATAAAACAAACACTTAACTTATTTCATCTTTCTAAGTAGGAAAGTAAAGGAGCATAAGTAATTTTCAAACTGACTTTAGATACCCTCATATGACCTCAAAAATGTACCTTAATCTCATAGTACTTATAATAAGCAAATTGGAATGACTTTTCTAACAGCACTTTATATATTCATTTAACTAATCTGAACCTTTTCAATATCTCCCACAAAAAAATCTGTTTTTACAGGATTTTTTTCATTTCAGTTTCAGTCCCCACAAATGTAAGTCAGATCTGTGTTCAACAGTCATGCCACAGTCATTGTCATTCAGTATTTAGAAATAAAAATATCATTCCTTTGACAGAAAATATCTTCTTTCAAGTCCGATTGTGCAATATTTTCAGTAACATAACCACCATTCATTTTGTGATGCTAGTTTTATCACTTTAGTACATTTTAGTACAAAAAGGTCAATTCTAGTACAACTACAACTGATGTATGGACACTTTTTTGATGAAACTTGGACCTCTTTCATTTGGATTCCAGCATTTTTCCAAATTTTCACCATTTTGTTATTGTAGCCTTATCACTATTTGGAAGGACCTTTTCTCAATGTTGCAGGACTTGTGGTCCAAAGATTTTTCCAAAAATACTTGTATAATATTATATTGTAATGGTTGTAAATTTAAATATATATGTAAATATGTCTATTGGAAATGAAATAAGTTGAAAGTAAAGGTCTATCATACACCTATGACAGCACTGAAAGCATAACAGCGTCAACATTATCAATGGATCAAAATGCACATTGCCACTTAGTTTTTACTTATAACACATGTACAATCATACAAAACACAGTTTTCAACTATTTATATACAACACAGTCGCTCTGTGCAGGAAACAGTCATACATGTACATGACGTAAATTACACATAATCATGCTCCTGTAACAAATCTGCCTTACACATCAATTTACCCAACATACATGCTCACTGTGTAACCTTCTCATATACAAAAAAAACTATTATTTCAGGAAATAAAAACCTCTGCAGGTTCCAACATGAAAGTCCTTCTTTTTTCATTCAATCTCATTGATTTTTATTTACATCTCAAACCCTAAAACAGGTTTCTCATTCAGTTTTATAAAATACTCTATCAACTTCATCTGATTTTTTTTATAAACTGGTATTGATTTTGAATGGCAGAAAAACTTTAAAAAAAAAAAAAAATTCAGTGAGAAAATATCCCTCGCTGATGTTTAACATACACACTTTGAAAATCTGCTAACCACCTGTTCCAGAACTTGTAAGACTTAATTTGTTTTCATTCACCTTAAAGATCAATTTTGGAGAAATGTAAGATGTTTATTGTTCATAATTCAAGCTAGCACATATTGTTTTCATATAACAATGCCAGAATATCTCATGAAAACTGTACACTGAAGCACTTGTTACTCATGTAATATTCAGTAGCACTTTTTGGAATTCAAGCACATCTATATCACATGTACAATAGAACATCTGGAATTATATGCAACAAAAAAGACAACCAAGCCGTATATACCAGACAGATGTTAACCTACAAATCTTTATATTCACTTTAATTGATATTATGAGTATCCAGTTTAGTCGGTAAGTTCTAACAGGATACATAGTTCAGTCAAAACCATAAATGACATCTTGTCAATCACTTGATGCCTGGCTAAAATCTACAAGAGTTTAGCACAGTACACTGAATCTGTTCCCCTATCATCATAATTTATATACATGTACCAGGTGGAATGTCTAATTTAACATCTAATTTAACTGCACACTTACACACTGACATATTTTCACATTCACATAGTTCTCAGATTTTCAATGCATGGCATTTTCTTTTGTTTTTTGTATGTTCAGCATTTACACACTTTTTTTACACACTTAATGCTTTTTTGCTGGCCTTTGTAGTCCCTTCATGCTCAGTGATACTTTTATGTAATATAAATATGATCAACCCTGGTAGTGTTCCAATCCTGATATGCCTAACTCTAGGAAATTACACCATAATAATTGCCTAACTCTAGGAAATGACTTAGCAATCTGTGCCTAACTTGAGGCAGTCATCAAGACTTCAGTTTGGATTTAAGTGCTTGTTTTAATATCGATGCAACATTCTTGCTGTCTCCCATCTCGTCATCTGGAAAAGGCAAGATACGATTATTTTTTCTGACATCAAACATGGTTCAACACTCTTTTGTAAGCAATGGTTCTTGACTAGCTCCAAACAGGTTTATCTTTCATGCTAAGTGATTCACACATTTATAAGTAAAACGCGGACGATTTGCCAAGAGAAAAATGTTAAAACATTTGAAGTTAAATTCATAAAGCTAAATGTCAGCAAAATAGGTTAAATGCAAAAGTACTGAATATCCTTCTTTCTTATGTTATTGTAGTTGCAATAGTTATACACCAAGTTCTCAGAATATTGTTTTAAAGAAACAGGAAAAATTCTGGTTCAAAAAATGTGTTTTCTCTATCCTGTAATATATATCTTTTTACTAAGATGTCAAGAGTTATCAATGTTGCCCTAACCATTCTTTTCCAATAACCTCAGCCAAACTTTAGAGAACCTGTCATAAAGAGTAGTTTATTTATGCTTACAATCAGTAAGATGAGAAGAAATGTTTTACCTTGATTGTCTGTACTTATGACATCTTTTTCCAGTTTGAGTTTTTCTAGGGAACATTTTAACATGGCTTCCTCCACTGTGTCTTTACTGATAAGCCTCAGTATCTGCACCTCCCTGCAAGTGGGAATAATGTCAGTACAGAAAATGTGGGAATAATGTCAGTACAGAAAATGTGGGAATAATGTCAGTACAGAAAATGTATTTGTAACTTTATTTCCTACCCTCAATCTAACACTTATTCCACTAAGTCCACTCTGAACATTTTCTACAAAATCTAAACATATTTAATACAAGTATCATTCTTCCCTGATTATTTCCTTTATAAACATTTAAAAATAAAAATCCACTGTATTTTTTATCTGTTCATCTGGATAGATGAATAGTCAATTTGCTTCATACATGTACTCATAATTTAATTCCTAACCATTCTCACAACTACACATATTTTGTTCACTGATAAAATATAAGAAAATATTATTGTTTTCTAAAGTAAAGGCGGCTTTATCAAGCAGAATACTTACAACAGATACAATGTATATAAAATATCCACCAAGACAGTCCTTGAGCATGGTACCAATAGTTCCAAACTGTCTGGTTTTATCACAGTCCATGAGCATGGTACCAATAGTTCCAAACTGTCTGGTTTTATCACAGTCTATGAGCATGGTACAAATAGCTCCAAACTGTCTGGTTTTATCACAGTCCATGAGCATGGTACCAATAGTTCCATACTGTCTGGTTTTATCACAGTCCTTGAGCATGGTACCAATAGTTCCATACTGTCTGGTTTTATCACAGTCATGCCTTTGTTTTTAAATACAGTAAGCAGTATTTACAATACCTCTTACCGCTGAAACCATGTTTTCAGGAACAGAAAGACTTTGTCTAAGATAGACGCTTATTAAAGACTCACCTCGTTTGTCCGACCCTGTGACACCTATCTTCTGCCTGTTTATCGTTGTATGGGTTGAAGTCTATATCATGTAGTATAACAACATTAGCTGATGTAAGATTGATCCCGAGGCCTCCAGCTTTGGTCGACAACAGAAACACAAATATACCTGTATCATTGTTGTACTCATCAATTAACTTCTGCCTGAAGGAAATATTAATACAAAATAAAAAGTAACATCCAGTTATGCTCTTACACAGAAACTGCCAGGCAAAAACAACAAACTATCAGCACAATGTGTAAAACTCAATTCCAACATTATAAATTCAGATCAACCATGTTATACTTGTATATTAGTATCATCACTTGAAAAACACTGAAGAAAAGTTCTAACTTACGGTTGATTTTTTAGCAATAAGATAAGTGCTACAACAAACTCATGCTTCAGACATTCCTCAATAAATGAAGCATAGGAGAAAGTCAGGGTTTGTTTGCTGAACTTTTGAAATACCAGTCCAAATCCCAATAAGGACTCTGAATTTAAGTGATTTAAAAAATACCGACTCATTTCACTCATTTTGGCGTCTATCGAAGAACTATGCTGAAAGAATATGTTACTCTAATATTACATTTGGATCACAAATTGAGTAATGTATTGAAAAAAAATGATGAAGTACTCACCTTTCAGGGACAGGTGTAGACCCATCTAGACGTAAGTATCTGATTTTTTTCCTCTTCAGAAATATTTCCATGATATCTAGCACTGTTGTGAATTGACTGAACAACAAGACCCTGTCTTTCTGTTTCTTGTGCACGTCCAGTTTTTGCTCTAACACTTTAAACTTCCCAGACTCCTCTATCAAGGATTCATCTAGCGCATAATCTCCTAAATACCTCTGAAATTATCCCCCAAAAATTTCAACTATTTATAATGCTTTGAATATTAAGCTTGTCAAGTATTGTAGAAGGAACTGCTAGTCTTTTAACTCTACACTATCCCTAACAAGAGAACAAAACAAAACTGCCACTCTGTAAGAGGTTGTAAGAAAATTTATGCTGCCTTCAGGAACTCTGGTTTTACCACCCAAAGGATATGTAGCAATTTTACCACTCAAAAAGAATACAGCACAATCACTAATCAGAATGTAATGCTACACCTTCCTGCTAGACCTTCATCTTATAAATCTCTCTAAAACTGAAAAAATAAAGACATTACCTTGTAATACAAGCAACACTTGTGAAGTTCAAAATCTGACATGGGCATCATATCTTCTGCTATCAACTTTGGTAATGCCCCACGATCTTTATGGCTTGGTTCCTAGAAACAAACATAGGCATATTTAACATTGCAATTTCTTCAAATACATGTAACCTTGGACTGATTTCTTTACACTGGTAATTGCTTTAAATGGATTAATTGGTAAACGTCTTGAAACTTGAAATGGTTTACTTTATTCTAAAATGAAAGTATGCATTAATCCATTTGAAAAGAAACTTTTGTTGTGATGTCTGAGTATCAACAAAATTTACCAAAAGGTAAGAAAACACAGTTCTTCACTTTTCCAGTAAATGCTGAATCTTTTATCATACCTAACACAACACTTCACCATTGTCATAAATGCTTTCTCAAAGATACATGTAAAACACTGTATCTACCCATAAATGATTGTTGATATTTTTAGGGGCTAGACCTGATTGCAGTTTCTACCAGATAACTATTGTCCTGTTACCTCACAAAGAACTTCCGCCATTTCCTTGATCTTGGTGTCAGTGTAATGAGATCTGTGTAACAGTGGATGATTGGCTGCTTTTCTAAGCTGCATCAGCATGGCTGATCGATTAACATTGTCATCTTCATCATCTGATAACTGTGTTGTGAATGATTTAATCAACCGATCATATAACTCGTGTTGGTTTGGTGTCATGACACAGTATTCTGTCGCTTCTAATTTTTTTGGCAGCTGACTCAACACCTACACGTTGTGGAAATAAACTGAAGAAATTGTAATTTCTTTAAATTGATTAAAAAGAAACACTGTTAGAAAGTGTTACACTTCTACAGAAAATTCAACAATTTTTCATTTCTCCTGTTTAACATGCTTGTAGTTCACACACAAAAATATTCATCACAATCCTCAGATATTTCTTACCAATGATTTAACCAGCACTTGTGAACATGTCAAGAAAATTTTGTATCTGGGATTTATAAAAATTCCACTAATTAAATCTGGACTTTAGTAATAAGGAAGACTGCATAAAAATGTTGCTTCATTCTTGCACAGTTCTACTACTGAAAACACTGTCTCTATAACTGACAATCCACCATTTTCAATATATATCAGCCTGATACCTCAGATTTCAGCCTCCTCAGGACAAAAGGTCTCATGATCTGTTTGGCATGTGCTATTCTGTCCTGTTCATACCGACTTCTCTTCTCATCATTGTTTGTTCTCTACAAATAATCAACTCACTTTACAGTTCTGTTTAAGTCTAAATATTTCCCATTCTACACAGCTAATTTCACACAAACTGTAATCCCGCCATATTAACAATATCTTTGTACATGTTTTGTATAGCATCCCATTCTTGCCCTAACAGTTGGGTGCTCTACTACCTTACTTTTTTTCTGATAAGGACCAGTACTGCAACCTATTTTTACTATGAAACTTCCAGCTTTTGAAACATTAAATGTAATGACAGAATTTCAAACAAAGCTCATTTGTAAGAACATTATTGGGAATATACTTGTAGTGTAACCTCACTAAAACTCCCTTGTCAAAAAAATGTTACCTCAGTTTGGCCATGGCACTTGTCTTACATATAATGCTTATAAATGTAGACTTACTGAGATCATTGTAAACATTCGCTTCAATTGTTCTGTCTTCCCTATAAACATATCTGGCATGACAAAACACAACAAGGACATCAGTTCTAGCAGGTTGTTCTGCAGTGGGGTACCTGTTAGTAACAGTCTTCGATGGGCCTGTTAACATAAAATATGATATATTTTACACATTATACAAACATGAAACATTTCTTAGAGGTATAAATGTAAAATGGAACAGCTTGCCTAGCAACACACTTTAGACATAAGCTAAATATTGCCTAGCATCCAGTTACAGTTACTGAAGCTGGAACACTTACAGGACGTTCAAACTGCAGATTCTAGACTGGTAGCATGAGTACTTCTACATTCTCAGGGTCAAACAAATAAAAGGTACTAAATTTCTGCAAACTTTTGACAAAATATAATTATTCAGCACTTTGTACAAAAATTGGTTACCTGTATTCTCATCAGATTCTGGTAACGTAAAGATGACATGTTTTTCAGTAGATGACCCTCGTCAAATATTGCAAAATGGAAAAAGAACTTTTTAAATAATGACCTGTCTTCAACACTTCCTGTAGCCATATTGTATCTAAAATGGGATATTAAAAACATGTGTTTATTTACAACCTAAACTAAAATTCCACAATGCTATATCTGTAATCCAAGCAACATAATAACAATCCAGGGGTAATAACATCTGACTTCATGAACCTGATGTCTAAAAATATAGGGCTAAGTCTTGTGTAAATACTTTTATTTAACATGCAAAAACATGCGAATACCTTTAACTGTTTTCTTACAACAAGAAAATAGATTAGAGCCCCACAATGCTGTAACCCTGTCTTCTTAGTACTTTCATATGTGCATTTGTTGTTACCTATACTAAAACATATGAATGAAAAATCTTCAATGCCTTTTCTTGAAAGAAAGAAAAACTTACGTTGTGATGATAACATTATAATCGTCCTCATTTGCGTACATGATATACTGTCGTGTGGCTCGTCTTTCTTCCTGAGACCCATAATACACCAGAACTTTCATGGATGGACACCACACCTTACACTCTCGTATCCAATTTTCTGGAATAAAATCGTGTGAACTTCTCAAGGCTTACTGCAAAACTTATTACACCTTACTTCCAAGTAATAAATACAGACAGAAAAGCTAGTAACCACTTGTGATGACTAAATTAAAAGGCTGATTATTTTCTTTGTTGTTGCAACAATATGCCTGCCCTGACTGTTGTTCTTCTGAAGACTATTCTAACCCCCATCCAATTTTTTGGCCAAGTGAAAACTGTTCTTATCCTAACCACTATGACACAATTCAAAATTTTGCACAGAAAAGCTTAAAATTAATGTAAACCCTAATTTCTATTTTCTCTTCACATTTTGTAACACACTGAAATATAGCCACTGGATGTGTATAATAAAACAATGAGTATGTATGCCAATTTTAGCTGGATTAAATTGATAGTTGACAGGCGTGTTGTGTATACATCAACAATTTGGTCCATGAAACTGCCATGCTTTCATGCAACACTGATTCTATAGAAGTCAAATGGTGATGGAACTTTTCGAATCAACCTTGTATGTTAAAAATCCCAAAGAAATAAACAGAATACAATGTTTTCACTTGATTTTCAATTAAAAAGAAAATAAAAACTAGCAGATCCTTCCAAAATTGTTTCAAAGTAGTCAGAGATTGTTTAAATAAATCACTTCAGAAACGAAAGACAAAATGAAGTCCTGGTAAAAGACTTGATTAAGGTTATTTCTTACATGGAAACATTAATACAAACCTATAGTAGAAGATGGTACAATGATTACATGAGGCCCACTCTGTCCTTCTTCCAGTAAATGAGCTAAAAATGATATTGTCTGAATGGTTTTTCCTAGACCCTGTAATATATTGAAATGTACAAATGTGTCTTTACTGTTCTTCAAAAGTAAAAGTGACATTTAAAAGGATGTTTCACTGACAACAAAGAAAAAATGTGTAAACAAGAGCCATGTTACACATGGTTAATCCCCCCCCCACCCCCCCCCCCTCCTCCGGAAGAAGCTACCTGAAGGTTGTACTTTCAAACACTCAATGTAATAATGTTTGAAGAAAATCCCACAAAAAATAGGCAAGGTAGAAATATTGTTCTTGCAAACTGCACTTCCTACCAATGTGCTATGTCAGTGTATTAAGTTTGAAGAAAATCGCTCAAGCACTTTTGGAGTTATGCTTCGGACAAAGTTTTTCAATTAAATCTGATAAAGGGGAATAATTCTAAAAGTAGGCAAGGTAGAGTTATTATTCTTTCACACTGCACCTCCTCCAAAAGTGCTCTTTCAGTATATGAAGTTTGAAGAAAATCACTCAAGTACTTTTGGAGTTATGCTCCGAACAAAACTGGAATGGACGGACACACAGGCGGACAGAGACCATTTCTAATATCCCCTTCACCTTTGGCGGGGGGATAATAAGTTCAAGAATTCAAAAATTAGATATACATGTATATGCTGGGATTTTTAAAATGTAAACAAGTAAATCTCTTAAAGGGGAATAACTCTAAAAATAGGCAAGGTAGAGTTATTGGACTTGCACACTGCACTACCTACTAATGTGCTCTGTGAGTGTATGAAATTTGAATAAACTCCCTCAAGTAGTTTTGGAGTTATGCTCCGGACAAAATTTATCAAGTAATTCTGATAAAGGGGAATAACTCTAAAAATAGGCAAGGTAGAGTTATTGTTCTTGCAAACTGCACTACCTACCAATGTGCTCTGTCAGTGTATGAAGTTTGAATAAAATCCCTCAAGTAGTTTTAGAGTTATGCTCCGGACAAAATTTATCAAGTAATTCTGATAAAGGGGAATAACTCTAAAAAAAAGGCAAGGTAGAGTTATTGGACTTGCACACTGCACTACCTACCAATGTGCTCTGTCAGTGTATGAAGTTTGAATAAAATCTCTCTGGCAGTTTTGGAGTTATGCTCCGGACAAAATTTATCAAGTAAATTTGATAAAGCGGAATAACTCTAAAAAAAGGCAAGGTAGAGTTATTGCACTTTCACACTGCACTACCTACCAATGTGCTCTGTCAGTGTATGAAGTTTGAATAAAATCCCTCAAGTAGTTTTGGAGTTATGCTCCGGACAAAATTGTTTCGGACGGACGCACGGACACACAGACGGACGAAGGGCATTCCTAATATCCCCTCCGCCTTTGGCGGGGGGATAAATAAAAACTGGTACAGATGATAAATACATGTAATCTGGGCATATTCAAACATTGAAAATACAGTCACAGAATTACTTACTGCAACAGCTGATATGCTTTTATCTTCAGCAAAAAAATAAGAACAATATCTTTAAAACAGAATATGGATTTTATATGAACCCTGAACTCAGAACTCAGCTGTCAACAGAATATTATTCAGTATTTTTCATTGTTTTCTGGCATAGTTAGAGAGAATTAATGAACAAAGTTTTAAACAAGACCACAAACCATTTCATCAGCCAGAATACCATTGATTTCCTGTGTATGCATTATCTTCAGCCAGTTTAACCCCACCATCTGAAATGGCTTCAGCTGCAGGCTGGAAGTGCAGAAAAAAGTTGAGACTAAGATATATTTACTGTTCCAGTGTATAAAACTCTTTTTTTTTGGACACATTTAAGAAGCTGAGAGTAAGATATATTTACTGTTCCAGTGAATAAAACTCTTTTTCACATATTTAAATGAAAAAAGTTTGATCTGTCCTACATTTATGAAAAAATAGCCTCCACTTACAACAAGTCACACAAAATATACTTAAAATCCAATTACCTTACCATGCAATATCTACACTTGTTTCCTTTACAGCCTCATACATTACTGTAATATTCTGATCTTAATTTCAAAATCACACAATATTCCTCAAGATTTTCCCCTGATCTGTTACAACTGTTTCTATGTACAATGTCATTTTTATTCAATAAGAGAAAACCTAAGTCTAAGTTTCAAGAAACATGTTATGAAATGCATTACAAATAACATTACTATCTGCCAAAGACAAAACTAGTTCTGAAATATTCCCTGGACCATTTTGCACAATTTTCGACATGCTACAAATTACTGGTATAACATGTATCACTAATACCTGAGTGACTATAAAACTATTCACTTTGTAAGATTATACCTACTGATAAGAAACAAACTCTATCTTCCTACTGATAGCATATTGTGTCAAAGAATGCTGGTACATAAGTCGGTATACATACTCTGGATTGAGAAGTTTTGGTTGTTTTGTGATTTGCTCACTGTCGTCAATCTGAGTGTTAGAGTGTATGAGATCATGTACAACTTTCTCCATCGTCTTTGATATCGCCTCGCATCTCTTCATCAGCCGTACAACAACATGCCGAATCTTGATCACCTCCTGACAACCACTGATCAGGTCATAGGTCAAACCTTTCACTGTCACAAACTTTGATACCTGTAAAGACAACATACTGGCATGGCTGGAACTGTTCATAATTACTACAAAAGCAGGAACGAGATAACATAGCAAAATCTTTTCTTCAGAAGATTTGCAGGACAATAAAAATGTTAAAATGCTCTTACCATATTCTCCCACGTTCCAAATGGTCTGTTGCTGACAATGAGTTCTGATTTCTTCTTAGAACAGCCTGGTGTAGCCATCAACTCTTCAAGTGTGGCGTCTTCAAAGAAACTCAAGATCACTTTCTTTCCTGTATCACCCTCTTCCTGCAACATACATCAATAGGAATGGGTGATTTCAATGTACTAACAGTGCATTAACTGTAGAAAACATCTAGATCTTACCACATTTATGTATTTAACTAACTCAATGAATGCTTCCCATGTCCAGTGACTTTAGAGTGTGATATTCTTTCTTGCTTTCACAGTAAACTCTGTAACTATATGTAGAAAATCCTTCACCTAACTGATCCATACAGTAAATGCTGCTACTATATGTAGAAAATCCTTAACTCAAATGATCCATACTGAAATTATTTACTACTTTACTGAAACAGATACCTTCTGTCAGCTATAATAAAGTCTTACCTCAATGCTCTCATCACTGTCTGTCTCTTCACCACTGAAATCTTCATCATTATCATCTTCATCATCATCTAACTCTATATCTGAGAGGAAAATGACAACATAAGTATCAAATACCCTAAGAGTCATGGATATATACAGAAATCAAGCTATTCAATCAAATTATAATAATCCCCTTCCTTCTCATAGGTCTGTTTTTAAAACTTATTGATTTTACATTGACTGGGAGGCAAGTTTTTGAAACTTGTATTTATTCCTCTCAATCACTGCTTCCTGGGTTCAAACCAGTACTCATGCCAAAAGTGTGCATAAAGTCACTGGAGATTCTCACCCTTGGTAAGATTTGAACTAGTGGCCTCTGGACTGGGCGTCTGGCACTCTAACCCTCTGAACACAGCTCCTCCACACTTTCCTTCTGATTTATTATATATACATGTAGTAAACAGAAGAACATATGTTATACTACAATTTCAAATGAACCCTTCACTTTGAAGGGATGTAGGCATTATGAGTACCCACTTACGTTTTTGTTTTTTCATATTTGCAGCAGCATTGGCCCTGACTTTATTTTCAGATGAGACAGCTTTCAGTGATGTAGATGAACTCATGGCAACTGTAGCATCAGCTATGTTCCAATTGTGTGCCGTCAGAGAGCGCCGCAACTCCTGTATTACATAGATTACAATTTATGTCACCACCACAGCATCATATGAATTTTACGACATCTTAGTACAACTTAAATGATTGATTTCTGACTGAAGACTGACAAACAATGCAGAAAAACAAACAGTTCTGTCAGAAGACTTTTTCTCAAAAAATAATCCAACAAAAAATGCAAAAGAAATGACATCTGAAAATATTCTGAAAATAGAATTAAACTGAAATAACCTGTTTGAAATACAGTGGTGGAGGTCTTTGTTTTCTTATATTTGTTATCTTTTAGAGATCAAAGTGCCTAATTGATAAGGATGTGACTTCCTCGATAAAAAAAAAATCCAGTAAAAATTATAATGTTGCACTGAGCACTATGTTAAGTCATTTTAAGACATAAAGTTACTTCATGTTAAAACCTACAAAATTTCACATCTTTAACCCAAAATATACCTTCTCTGATTTATCTGAGAAACAGTCCTTGAGAAATTCTATCTTCTTTTTCTGGTCATCTGTCAATGGACTCTTGTCATCTTCATTGTCATCTTCATCAACATTATATACAACTGTTGCATCTGACTTCTGTGACTCTAAACTGTATCCCACAGTTCCCTGTGAGTCTGGCTCTAAGGTTACCTGTGAGTCAGGGATCGTGTTACTGTCGTCGCCACTGTCACTCGAAATCATGCGAATTCTCTTCCGAGGCTGTATCGGAGAGTCAGAGTCTGCAATACTGTCCTGACTCTCTTGTCGAATCCTTTTGAATTTACTTTTACCTGCTGTGAGACAAAGCACAGTAAACAAACTCTGAATTTGTACCTGTCTGCTTCTTTGATCAGATTTTGCATACAGAACAGTTAAAGAAATGAACTATTTTTGAATTTTCACAACACATTCATCTGAAAGATTTGTAAAGAGATGACATAACTTTATAATACATGAAACGATGAAAATCCAAACTTAAATGACCTATTCATACATTTCAAAACTGTATAAATCAAACATCAAACTTCTGTAAGTAACAGATGCACTAGTCCATTCAAATACCTGTACTTTATCTTCAAGAAAGTAAGTTACGGCTAGCCAAACACATAAAGTAAAACTACTACTCATACAGATACAAGGCATATAAAAGTTTTTAAGTTTACCAGGTGGGGCAACCAATATATCAATTGCTTTCTCCACATCACCAGTTGTGTCTAGGAGTGCACTTTTAATCTCACTATCTGTTTTTGTGGAGAACATCTGACGTAAACTGTCCATTTTCCCATCAAAATCATCAATTATTGCCAAATCATCATCATCATCACCACTGTCATCAGGAAGGGATGGAAATTTTCTCCCACTAATATAATATCATATCATAATGTAAGAAAGTAATATGAAGTTTTCAATGTTTATCCTAGACTGATGTACATTTTGACTTATCACTTATACAGTCATCTTGTTATATGGTTATTTCTGTCAAGCTTAGACAGAAGAACTTACACATGCATAATTAAAAATTGTAAGAAAAGAAATATTGAAAACATGCTTCAATTTCAAGGAAAATTTTACAAATTTATCAAAAGAACTGTATTGACGGAAGTTAAAGAAGCAATAGCTATCATGCTTACCAGTTCCTCATTAAGTGAAGAATTATCATTTTTGTACAGTTTGCTGTCATTGTGTTTATTGACACAATCTATTGCTTTACTTGAAATGAAATCAGCTAATGATAAGTTTTACCCTTGTTGCTTTAATTTTAAAGCAAACTGTCAAATCCTAATTTTTGTTCAAAACAATGCTTATTTTTTAATCAGAAAGGCCCTGGCCCCTCTTTAAAAATGGTGAAAGAAAACACTGGCCAAGTGGCAAACATTTGACCTTCCAGATAGACCAATCATTAAATTTCTGAACTGCAATAAAACATTACCCATTTTTCCGGCCATCTGTTCCATTAATATGCTGTCCATTCTCTTTTGATAACCAAGGCTCTGATGCTCGACTAGAAGATGGTTTTTCTGAAGTGGCATTCCAGTTCCTATCAATCAGTTTTGGTCGTGTATTGAATATGGGCGAGTCAGGACTTGACAAAGGTGAAGTATCTGGTACAGAGGAACTCTTGCTGTCTAGAATGACAATGGTTTCTTTATTTTTCAGTAAGAGTAATGGTGAGAAATACTTGTAATTGAGATATGAAATGAACTGATACAGTAGACTTTCTCACAGGTAGAGAGATGGTCGAGTACTTCCTAAAGAACAAGACAATAAGTTGGCAGGTACTTTTCAGGTATTAATAACCAGAAATATGGTGATCCCTGCTGAAAAACTGGAATGCATGAAATGTGGAAAGCACGCAAAACTGAAAATATTGAACCTTTAAATAAAAATTCTGAAAGAAAACAACAACAGACTTTTGTACAGATTTTACATGGTTATTACATTCTAAATACTGAATTTTGTATTATTGCCAAATACATTAAAGTATCTTTAACAGGCATAAAAACTTAGCTGATTTTCAGTTCAAAACACTAGAAAAAACAAACTCATGTTTAGGTTTATTTCAGAGAACATGAAAGCCACTGACCCATTCACACTAACATACATGCACTGGAAAAAAACATACGATTTAATCCAGTGTAATATGAATGGTACAAGTAAGACACCCTGCCAACATTTAATATGACATTTACAACAGTAATATATCAAATTCAAACTAAAATGACTAATAAGTTAAAGTACACAATGTAATAATTTCCTGTTATCAAAATACTGTTGTCTTTGCTAAAATCCATCATAAATATTCATCACAAGATTTTGAATAACATTATCAATTCCACATCAGGATATAAAAATCTATTATTATAAGGGTATCTGTAGTAGGAACTTCCCTTTCATGTGACAAATAAGAGTAAAATGGTATTCAGATTCTATGTAACAGTTAAAGTTTAAAAATAACTTGTTATTCCTAGGGAATATGCGTTAATTTGTTAACAATTTAGGAGAAGATGATCTAAACAAAATATGGCATGATCTAAATCTAACAATATCTATAGTATTTAAATCTGCCTCATCATCAGAATTAGTTCTAATTCATTAAACATATATTAAATGTGTCAGTTTAATACTTTCAGCTAATTTAGTGTTCTGTATTTAAAGATACTTGTCTCCACTCATGTAAAAATGATTAGTCACAATTTTATACCTGGTGTAATCTGAAGATTGGTTGGTCTCTTATCAGGGGTGCTTGGTGGTACTGTGCTGGACTGTGATGGAGGCTGTGTAGTACTGCCCGAGGACTGAGACCCATTCTGACTACCTGTTGGTGATTTCTTCACAAATCTGTACTGCAGCAAGGTAGTTAACTTTGAGGATGGTGTACTCATTTTGTCCTTGAGCAAGGAATTGTAATGCTGCAAATGTTTAAAAGGTGTTAAACATAAAAAAGCATGTTACAGAAGACAGACTTTTTTTTACGAACTATTTCTGTTGAAAAAGTGACATTGTAAGATGGAACTGTATAATAGTTTCTACACACCACATCATTCTGTCAGTCTCAAATATTTTGCTTTTTGCCAACTTTGCAAATATTATTAAAATCTTTTTTTCCCAAAGCTAAGATGCAAGATGGCTTTTTGATAGTTTTCCATTCAAAATAAGATTTGAGTTATATCTGCATATCAGTATATTGATTTTTGTACATTTTTGGAGGAGTCTTCATATATTTCATCATTGCCATTCTTTGAATTTCACCTTTTGTACACTTTATAATTTCTCTATCACTTCTATATTAGCTTTCTTTAGGGTTTAGACAGTGCCTTAGTTCCTTTATCAAATGTACAAGTTTACTATTCATAATTTGACCTTTTCAAGAAACAGTACATATCAATTCAAGTGCGAGTTTACTTAGGTATGAGTTGGCTTTGGTACCAGTTGACCTGAAAGTAGGTGTGAGACATAAAAAGAGTGAAACAAGACAGATGTGAAATGTTTACTACAGCTCTTCCTAAATGTGAGCTCTAGCTATTTAAATCAAAGAAGCTTTTTCACAAAGCCTTTTTCACATCCTCAGTACTGTTACTGATAGGAATGTTGGGAGAAGTAACCCTGCTAAGGAGGTTGCTGGACTTTTTGAGTAATTTCAATCAGTTGAAGACATTAGATGATCTGGACCATTTAGCTTTGTTTTAATGTTTAAGAGCCTCATTTAAGAGAACAGAATTCCCTGTGGGAATTTTAAAGCTGAATGGTTGTTGAAATTTATTCCAAAGCTCATTTTTCATGTAACCATAAACACTAGTTGAAATATTCCAAAGTACACAGTTTGGATAGTTCATGGGGTTTTAATAATTTCTAGATAGAGGTTCTATCCATGGATAATAGTCATTTTGCAAATAGCTGAATATATAAATAATGCTACCTTCAATTCTTAAAAATAGACCATTTTCAGAAATAAAACTTGTGCTGAAATATGATAAAATTTAAGTGTGTTTTATTATGCTGAGCGATTCAAACACAAAATTTAAAGGGAAAAGTAATATCAAGGCTATGGTTTGAGTAAAAATTTGCTATTATGATGATGTTATGATCAAATAAAACTGCCCTGGTAACTGCTTCTCAATATGTGATAATGGTTGCTTGCTATCAATTTATCAAAAAGTTGTTTATTACATCAGATAAAGATAACCCTATCAATGAATTAAGAAAAAGATGATAACTTGTTGAAAAGATAAATCAATTATCTAAGCCCTTATTAAATAGGCATACACTACGATTTTGAGTAATGATCTTGCTTTCATGCACCGGAATTGTTGTTATATCTTGTATGTTATTGTTATATGCAATATCCATAGATTCGTATCTTGTAAGTTGTAAAATACCTGGGAGAAATAAGAGTTCTGTTCTTGTTTGTGGATGTGATTGACATTGAATGGATTATTACCTCAAATCAAGGTGTCAATCAAAAGTTCTAAGTACAACTAGTAGACTGAATGCATTATTTTCAGATGTTGTTGTACAATTTTTAGCTGAACAGATATTCTTTACAAATGACCACTGAAATGCATAAATCCAGTATTTTTTAGGCAGTGGCTGTGGTTACGGAACCGTAATCCTAGCCTCCAAGTCTAGGATTACTGAAGTTCCGTATTCCTAGACAAACCCACTGGAATAGGCTATGGTTACGGAAGTATCTTTTAAGAAGGGTTACATACCCAAAATCGGTGATAAATTGTTAATTGTCTCAAATATTACATTTTCTCCAAAAGGAGTCAACACTAATGTTATGATACCTCAACTTTGTTGTTGTATTGACTAACGTTAAATGGTTGAATGTCATTGTCGTCATCTACAGACACTTCAAAGACGATGTGAACAATTGCCCCGTAATTTGTATTGTCTTAAGTGTTATCTTGTTCGCATTATTATGACGCAAAAAATGAACAACTGTCTTTTAAATTCCAAGTTTTCATTGAATTATAATGTTAGGAAGCAAATACTGCAGGTCGATCTTGTCAATTTCTGTTTGGGGAAGGTTGGGGAAAAAACAATGGTGTCCTGGGAATAAGTATTCATTCATTTTGTGCAACAATAAATTGACTACAGGTTATTTATTTTTGTATAAGATTCCTTTATTAAAAGAAAGCAATTAATGAAATAATTTATCATGTAACGCTACTAATTTTGTGAATTTGTAATGAAAAGACTGTTTACAACCTGTAGACAGATTAAGAAAAAAAGGGGGGATAGAGAATGATCCAAATGAAAATGGATGGCAATTAAAAGAAAAACGACAACAAAACATTCCGTAAACGTAGCCACTGCCTATTTTTTATTCTGATTTCTCATAGTTTGCTAAAGTAAATATTTTTTTCCATTTCCATTGATCAAAGCCTACTGATTTCTATCTGCACTAGCTGTAAACAAATCTCGTCATTGGTGCTCTCGTATTAGTGTTTTGTTAATTCTAAGCACATCTCATAAACATGATAAAATAAATTTAACGATTTCATAACACACACCAAAATTGTACGAATAAAATATACCGAACTAGCTCACTGCTAGCCTACTTTGGTCTGATCTTGTTTTGTTTTGCTGACAAAATAATCACACGAGTCAGAGTATGTATGAAGCCGTAGAAATCGCTAAATACAACTGCTTCTTTCAATTATCTTTCTTCCATTCATTTGGAGCGAGTTTTTTAAGAGGGACAAACTTGACTTCTCGCATGAAGATTCGGCAAGGACAGATAATCTACATTTTGACATCAAAAGCCTTCCTTTAATACGACGCACAGTGTCGTGCTCGGTTTTGTATGGTGGGACTGCTATTTCCGGTACTTGAACTCTGTCTTCATCCAAAAGTCATAAACACCACAGGTTAGAAACAATGAAATGCACTGTTTTTATGCACCAGATCAATATTTTTTCCTAAAACGTTAATTAACCAATTAAAATCTTAATTGAATATCACTTTAACCATTTCTGCATAAAGGAAAAGTTTTTACTATTCAATTGGGTTTTTTTCGGGTGGCGGGGGTACAGAATTTTTATTTGATGTTTATTAGGATGCAGATATTCTGAAAAATTTCCTTCTGAATAACAGACGATACGGACCATTAGACGATAGGGACCGAACAATATGGACATTATTTTTGGACAATACTGGAACTGTACTTACCACTTTCCAGAACGATACGACGATACGGACCAATTAAAAATACTTAGTTATCTCATTTATTATCTGTTTAGCCTTCTTTGCCGGTTACCCATGGTACATACTTCGTACAACTTCATTTTGTACAGACGATAAACAGAGTGAAACAGAATGGATCGAACGTCGGTTTCCGCCGATGTTCTTACTATACACTGACAAGAATACAATGATATATTTTGAGTTAGACAGATGGAAGGACGGACAGACAGCAGGCGGCCAGACAGACAGATAGATATAATTCTTTTCATCGCAAGATTTGGATAAAATAGCACCAGCCAATGTGCAATGTTTGAAATTTACTTTTTCCAAAGCAGTATATTTACTTTATAATCATCAGAAATGTACGCTATGGCCAGACCCAAAAATCAGTAGATTTAGTTTATAAAAAAAAATAATCACGCTTGAAAACGTACATTTATTTAGAAAGATTTTGTTTTCTATTTAAAAAACTAACCCTACAAGTTGCGTATTCTACACCCTGTGGCAGCCCGATTCGGTCCTGTATACTTTGGTAATGGAAGTAGATGAAAGAAAGCAATTAGCTGATGGAAGAACAAATTTGTTTCAGACTTCCTTCTGCGATATAAATTAATTCTGATAAGTTTAACAAATTAATTCTGATAAGTTTAACAAAGTTATTTCTCAGATTCAGACAAGTATGTCGTTTTTATATACATTATTACGTACATATTTCTACCTTAGCTATGTTATTTACATTCAACCATACCAGATTCGTACTGTATAATTAGCAAATAATATTTAAACGATAAATTCATTTTAACCATCCTGTAATGATTGTCTTACTTAAGATAGCGAAAGACCATGATCCTACAGTTGACCCAGAAGTGCCATTTTAAAAATAATCATCGTAAAGTTAAATCTCCCATCCTAACCAAGATGTGCCCGCGCACTTCCCAAACATCTTGATCCGTGCCTGTTCAACACATACATAAATTCCAGTTCTTCTAATCTGTCTCGATATATTTCTCGTTTATAATCATAGATATCTGTACAAAATTGTACTCATGCGGCACTGTTTACTTCTGTCACTAAAAAGTATATATTTAACGTGTTTTCACACGTATATAGAAACACCCAGTGCCCTAAAATACCAAAGGCTGGCTACTTGTACAAATAACCCAAAATATCGTGCCAGTTAGATTATGCATAGTCTCGTTTGCTTTAAAAATAAAAATTCTCCTTCTCTATTTAAACCTCATGAAAACGATGAAAGCAAGTAGCACTATACGATTGAGCATGTATTTTCTCTAAATAATGATACCTTATTTATCAGAAGTGGTATTTCAGGTCTTTGAAACACTTAGTTATATACTCATGACATTGTAATATAATATTATATACTAATCAGTGTACAAATCAAACAACAACAACAACAAACAAGAACTGTCACTGTAAAATGACAATGCCCTCGAAATGGTGCTTTGACCTTTGAGCTAAAGACCAGTCATTCAGGGGGTCAATGTCAAATAAATATAAGTCAAATGGAACGTCTTGTCCAAATGGGTGTTGTATTCAAGTATGAAGTATATTCACTTGGAAGTTATAGCTAAATGTTAAAGTTTTTGACAATTTGATCTTCAAGGTGAAGGTCAGTCGGGGGTCAAGGTCGAACAAATATAGGTCAGTGGGAAGGTCTTCTCCAAAGTGGTGTTATGTCATAGTATGAAGTAAATCCACTTACTAATATGGACGTTATGGCCTATGTTAAAGTTTTTGGAAATTGGATCTTCAAGGGGAAGGTCATTAATGGATCAAGGTAAAATAAATGTAGATCAGTAGGAGGGTATTGTCCAAAAGAGTGCTGTGTCCATTTATGAAGTAAATTCACATACTAATAAGAAAGTTATGGCCAATGTTACAGTTTTTAGACAATTGGATTTTCAAGGTAAAGGTCATTCAGGGGACAAGGTCAAATAAATATAGATAAGTGGAAAGGTCTTGTCCAAAGGGTAGCAAGACACTTCAACCCTCAGACACTTCACACCTCAAATTTTGCAGAAACTTCACCCCTCAAGACACTTCACCCTCCCCCTACCCCCCCCCCCCCCCCCCAAAAAAAAAAAAAAAAAGAAAAAGAAAAAAATATTTTTAGAAATATATGTTAACTTAAGCTTTTTTGAAAGTATGTAGGTATTTTCGTTGTTTGTATATCAAGCGAGAAAAAATAAAAAAGCAAAACAAAAACATTTACTCTTGTTATAATTTTGTATGAAAACATTAAGAAATTCAAAAAATAAAAATCATGACAATTTTTTGGTTATATTTCTTTATTAAAACATGAAGAAATTCAAATTAAAAAAGCATGAGAGACAATTTATTTTGTGTCAAAATTTAAACAGTTTTAATAACATTCATTACAGATAAAACAAACAGACACAAAATAGCACAGCTGTAACATAGGTACCTCTTAATTAAACCACAAGGGTTGCAAGACACTTCATCCCCAAATTTTTGTATTAAAACATTTAGAAATTCAAATAAAAAAGCATGAGAGACGATTTATTTTATGTCAAATTTTAAACATTTTAAATAACTCACAAATTCATCAACAAATAAAACAAACAGACACATTAAACAGAACACAAAATAGCACAGCTGTAACACAGGTACCTCTGAATTAAAACTGAAAATATTTCTGACCAATTCATGATTTGATCAATCAAAAAATTTAATTTCTGACCATTAATTGCATACATTAATTATTGTTTTAGTCTTTCATCCTTTACAGTTAATGTGTCATCATTTAGAGATGAAAAGAGGTGTCAAATGACTCAAAATACAAAAATACATGTACAGTAACTATTTACACCTTTAATATTGTCTAAAAGTAACCAAAAAATGGGGATGAAGTGTCTGTGTCAGTTTTCATAAAATGAGGGGCGAAGTGTCTGGTGGTTAAGTGTCTGGAAAAAATTGCTAGGGGTGAAGTGTCTGTAAGCCGTCGGGTGTTGTGTCCAAGTATGGAGTAAATCCAGTTACTAATAAGGAAGTTATGGTCAATGTTAAAGTCCTCGGACGGACTGTTCAAAAGCTATATGCCTCCCTTCGGGAGTATGGAAAAAAACAAAAACAACAACAAAAAACTCAGCCATTTAAAATCTGCACAATTCTGAGTTTTAAGCTTTTGAAGTCATGTAAGTTTCCGTTAATTTCCGTTTCCATACCGAGCGTCTACGGGAAAAAAATCAACCAATCGAAAAGTCTGTTATTCATTAGCAGTCAACACTGTGAAAATACCTTTCCTGTCTTTACTTGCAGGAATCTTACAGGAAGAAATCTCAGACACACTAAGGACAGATATTTTGACCGTAAGAAATAGGGGAGAATTTGTATCTTTCTTTAAATGTTCCTTTGGCTGCTGTTGTGCACAACAGAAATCTACGGAAATCTACATTGTTTACATTGTCAACCACACGGTGTTTGCGAACCTTTCACTACCCCATGTAGACTGAAAATGTTCTGTTATATGTTTGGTATTTGACTTCTGAGGTAATTGCTGTGTGCCTGGTCATGAACAGCTGGCTGGATAAACCAGTTGGGAAAGTGTCCATTGGTTGAAGATTCAAACCCAATCTGTTTAAAATTTTTCAAGAAATGTTCTATCATTCATGGCATAGGTTTGATTCTGTGATGGACGTAGCCCAAAAAATTGTGCGCTAGGGCTTTTTATTATATAGACGATGGTCGGCCGACATCTATGTAATATCAGTTTGTAAATCTGTCGGTTTTGCAGTCGAAATATTGAGACTAGTGATGGACGAAGCTTACCACTGCATTAGTGTACCACTGCACAAGCGTACCATTTTGAGACGAAGCGTACCATTATAGTAATTATATAGTAAGTTATTTGATAATTGCTGGCATTTGAGGTAGTGTCAATAACATTGACCTAGTTTGCACTTACAACAATTAAATTAGACTCTTGTAACAAAGAAACGCAAAAAATAGTAATTTGGTTAAAAGAGCAAATAAAAACAAACTGATAACATTTTATCTTATTTGTTCATAAATAAGAATGTTTAAATAATAATATTTGATATTAATATTAAAACATTTGAAAATGAACAACATGATTATGATATTAAACCATTTAAAAATGCTAAGTCTATTCAATTGTTATCATGTTTTCAATAGTCTTTATTTTTATTTACAGTAATTCATATTCATCAATTTTATTAACTATATAATTCATATGTGGTACGCTTCGTCCAGGAAAATGGTACGCCTCTACCTGGTATGCTTGTGCAGTGGTACATTTCGTCTGACTTTCGTTTTGATTCAGACATAACTGGTAACCATTGAAAATTGCTTGGACCTGGGCTTCTGCATCAACTTGTAACTTAGTCAATCAAAATTGATCAATTTTTATTGTCAATTCTTACCCCCTGTATGTCAGCTTGTACATTTGATATTGAGAAATAAACCAAGTAGTTTTTTTTAGGTCTTTGGCAATAACTACAAGAATGACAAATATTTCTTTTTCAAATGCATGACAAAGTGTTGTAGTATCTTGTAAGTCAAGCAGTTTTCACATGTGCAAATTATAATAAGAAATATAAAGGTAGATAAAAGAAGGTATATGTAAGCTAATAATATGTTCAAACAAATATACAAATTGTGGTACTGTACTCCTATCAATAAACAGCATTATGGCCATGTGATTGTTAAATACAAATTGAATTTCAATTCAACTAATTGTTCAGAAGAGATAGTAAAATTATTATTTTATCAATCATTCAACAGAAATATTGCAGATTGTTGTCTCTGAGTTCAAGAGTTTAAATCAGTCAAATTTCAAAATATATGCAATTAACTCATCAAAAAAATACAATAGAAAATAGCATTTGGTTTATCAACATATCACACAAAAACTTAAACATTTGCATTTCTGTATGAATTTGAATACCAAAAAAGATACATGCAGAATAGCAACATAAATTTGTAAAGCAAGGCATATAAACTGGTTAAAGTGAGAAAAATGTTTTAAAGTGAGAAAAATGTATCAATCAAACCTTGCTAAAATTAATGTGTGCACATAAATCTCATGAAATATAACATAATGTTAAAACAAACAAATTATAAGACAATAGACATTTACATAAAAAATGACAGAGACAAAGAAAAAGATATTTATATATAATATGACAGGAACAAAATGTAGATAGGAATGCTGACATATGATAAGTAAGCACACACATTGAACATAAAAGAAGCTGACAAGGAAAACTTTCAAAGTAAATCTAAATAAATATAAAATAAAAACAAGGGATGGAAGGGAGAGGAAAAGAAATAATAAGATGTCTGACTGAATTGTAAGTAGTATAAGGTGTGTCTAACAAAGCTGTAACATGAAAAATACGAAAAATTTTATATATAGTCGGAGGTGTAGGAATATTTTGAATGACCAATAAAAAAAGTAGTAAAAGGCAGAGAAATACATAAAATGACTAGTGATAATTAAGCACTGTAACTTTCTAACATTAAATTATTTTAAGGTATTAAAATCTATAGAGTATTCATCCCCTTTTGCCTTCCAGGTTTATAGCATGGACTAGAGTTAGTCAGATTTATTTGAAGCAATATGTGTATGATAAATGCAGTGTCCTGAGCTGCATCACCCATTCTGAAGACTAAAAACAGGAGTCTACAGATTTTTTCCCCCAACATTTATTAACTTAAGGCAGTTACTTTATTAGTTACAAATCCTACAACTTATATTCTCAAGATAACAATGTGGTTTACAATAATTAAAAACCCTACTTATAGTGCTCCTTATTTTTACCTTTTTTATGTATGTTTTGATACGATGATGTTTATACATGGGCTTTGATACAATCTCCATACATGGGTTTTTATTTTAATTCCACATACAGGTCTTAAAGAGGCTGTACTCTAGATTTGACATAAAAAAAAATTTTCATAAATTATATATTTAGATGCCGTGAGATTATAACAACATAATATTTTACTTCAAAACTGATTATATAAGTCAAAATAGAATAAAAAAAATATATTCGCTCCAGCCTGATTTGAACTCTGGACCCTCATGTTAACAAAATATTTCCAACGCTTTTACTGTCACCACCATCGCCGCATGTGATATTACAGATATTTACTTTAAATCTTATACGATATAGTTATACCGTCGCGTTACGGTATAGCACTTTGAAAGGGAAAAAAATCAATTTTTAATGTAATTGTTTGACTTATTTTTTGTCAGTAAGTTATTTTTTAAGC
Source organism: Cyclina sinensis (assembly GCA_012932295.1). Lineage (NCBI taxonomy): Eukaryota > Metazoa > Mollusca > Bivalvia > Venerida > Veneridae > Cyclina > Cyclina sinensis. Next base: position 36,664,253 of record JAAONU010000015.1, on the reverse strand, counting down.
ATTAGTCATAAATATTACAAGAAATTTATAATACAAGAAAACTTTCTTTTTTTGTCATCTGGAGCACAGCCCCTTTAATATAACTTTCATGCTTAGATTTTGTTATGATGTCATAAAGCTCTGTCCCATATCAGCAAGATATCAGGTGAAAAGCATTTGCTAGATCACAGTAGGTGCTTCCACTGTATGTTGTTTTTAAGATTCTATAGAAACGCAATTATCTCTGTCCCCCTTTCAATTATTTCCCTTTAATTACGACTTAGCTTATTGAATATTTGCTATCAGATTTTCACCATATTGATATTATTTGCCATGATGGCTGTCAAAAAATTGGGCAACACCACATAATGGTGAGAGTCTACAGTGACTAAGCATTCCTCACTTTCGGAGTGAGTACTGGTATGAATCCATGAAGCAGTCATCAAGAGGGATTAATATAAGTTGCAAAAACTTGCTTCACAATCAGTGTAAAATAAATACGTTTAAACTAAACTTCGTTTCCTTTTACTTTTGTAGTTTTTATAGCTTAATTCATTATGTTTTTCTTGACATGAATTATCTTTTTAGAATATTTGCATTTTTACTTAGGATATATACTAGTAAGATGTGTCACAGAAATGCCAATAAAGTTTCTGAGTTCAGCTCATATATTCAGTGAACAGTATGAATTTGAAGATTCATTTCCATGCAGACAGCTACAATATTGATTACATTGCGGACAGTTTAAGCTTCTTTGAAATAATAGTAATTTGCAATTTCTCAGGTATAAATAACATGGTTACGGTAGAGAATTTCTGTTATTACGAAGAAGAAAAATTTCATGCAAGTTGTTATTGATCAAGCCAAAACTTCCATGTTTCTCTCTCAGATTATTATGAAAATTATGAATCTGATGCTCTAAAACATGATGTCAAGTCAAATACATGACAAGAGAAAAATTAATTTGCAATTTGCAGCTTTTCTGTCTTAAATTTTGTTTGTTTAGAAGAATTTTGTCTTGTCATTCTCTGTAGTTAGGTACTGTGAAGTATAGCATCTTATACATATTAAATGATACTGTTTGTAAGAATGGATAGTGAAATACAGGACTGGTTAGTTTCTCTTTTATTTCTTTGACATGACTACATTGGTTTAAAGTAAGATAAATGAGTAGCCAAAATTTCCATTTTATCAGTTGTACATGTTGTTTTCAAATAATTTTACTAGAGTATATATCGTGAAAATAGATGTTACTTTTCAAATAATTTCAGAAATTTTAGTAGCCATTACCTATTTTAGCTACAGGTAACTTTAACATAGAATGACAATAAACAAAATAGATATGGTTCATATGAACATGTTTTTTCAGATAACTATTAAGGATATAGTACTAAATAGGTCTTTAATGTTTTTTATTTTTAACTCTCTTTTTAAAAGCAGTAATCAGTTTTAAATGATAAAATGATGATTTTTGCAATGGGAACAAAAAAGCATATCAATTCATTTTGTTTTAAATTTTGCTTCATCAGATCCACAAATTATGGAAATCTAAATAGCTATAATATTATATTAAATAAATAAAGTAAATTAAGTAAATATTATTTAGTTCTTAATTTGTCTTTATCCTGTTATGAAACTTTTCAAGACTTACACCACATATCTTTCTTAAATATGTATGATTGTCTGTTCATTTCATTATACTTTTCAGGTACAGGTTCAGGTATTACAGCCAGGCAGGAGTTGGGCTGTTTGAAGCAGTTGTAACCACAAGGTTAGTATTACAATATCATTGGTTTTGGGTAGTTGAGCAAGCCATATTTTGCTTATCAGAGTGAGTTTAATAAATTTACTCTGTTGTTATTTTAATCTTTATTTTTTTGAAAGATATGAGAATTGATAACGAAATACATAATTCGGCCTGTCTGTAAACAAGTTACATTTCTGTATTGGTATTGTAGCTTAATTGTTCTTTTCAGATATTAACTATACCTGGTAGATCATTGTTTAGCTTTGAAATCTTTTTGTTTTAGGACAATTTTCTTTACAAGCAAAGAAAACACACTTCTATAAGTCTGCCTTGTCCATTTAATGAATATTCTGTCACTGTTATTTCCCAGTTTTAAGTTTACGGTGGAGTCGGTTATTAGAAATGACTGAAAGAGAAAAATTATCGTATTATATGCTTGACAAAGGGGCATAATTCTACCTTACCATTTTCATTTCCCCCTTTTTTACCATTTTTAATGTTCTGAATCTCGAGGGAGTAGAGAAGTTTAATAAACCATATGTTTCAAGATCTTTAGTCTGCAAACAGAGTTTATCATCAAGTGAACTTTTATCAGATATACATCTTTTTAAATGCTTGTCTAGTATTTAAGAGATTTGCATAGAAGTAGCTGTTGTATGAGTTGTGTTTTAATTGGCTGCTTGAATATAGCATGATAAATAAATTGCATTTTAAGTAGTTACTGAAGTATCACATGATAAATAAAAGGTGTTTTCTTAAAAGAAAATATTGTCTCAGATTGTCTTGTTTGGAGGCTGAAGACACCAGGATAAGTGCTTTTATAGGTAACAGATTGCTCTCAGACATCATATAGTGACAATTTATGGGATAATTTTAATATTGTTACTTTACTTTTCCCAAATATAATCAAGGATTTTAGTCTTACAGAATTTGAATTAGTTTTATGTATCTTCTTCTTGTTATTCAAAGTTCCGTGATGTTTATTGTAATAAAAGCACCAAAAGACAGCAGTTTTTCATTGAGTATGAATCTGAATATATCCGATAACTAAATGTTTGAGTTACAACCTAGACTTCAATTGATTTCGCTTAAAAGAACTTCAGAAGTAATCAATTTATTTTGCAAGATTAATTCAGAAGAATAAATTTAGGTCAGGTATGTGAATTGTTCCTGGGTTCTGCATAGTTATTCAGTTTTAGGATTATAGTTATTCAGTTTTAGGACTATCCTCAGACTGGTGGTGTTATTTTCTGCCTTGAGAATCATTTTTTAAAACTTTTGGACTGTGTGTTTATGTGTTTCAGGAACTAAATTGGCAGTGCTTTAATTTGTTTCTTATTACGCTATAAAATTTTGCCCGTGGAATAAAAATATCGACTTACAGAATAAGAATAAAGAATCAGTTTTAGTATTGATGCAGTACTTAATTTTGTAATAATGGAAAAGGTGATACAGCCTTCATAACCACTTTGTAGTGTTGCAAAGTCACATATTAGTATTGGTTTGACAGTTATTCTTATTTGGCCTTTTTTAAATCTGAAAGTTTCGCTTTTTCCACGAAAAGCTGGTTTTAGTATGTTTGTACAGTAACACAGCTACCTGTAATCAATAAACAGATGATTCTGATAGCAATGTTACTCTGTATACAAGTTATATTTTATTCATAAGGCTCATTGTAAAATAAAGAAAGTTTTGGTAAAGTCAAAGAACTTGCCCCATTCCTGTAAAACTTGGTCTTCCTTGGAGAGCTATTAATTGCTTCAGGCTTGCACAGTGGAAACCAGCCTTGGTTACCAACCTCCATAGAAGGTTGGTCATATTTGCATGCATATTATGGGTTGGTCTTAATATGATGTTGTAAGACATAAGTATTTTTTTTTTCATCAAGGCTTGTATTATTTTGTTTAAAATAGTGTCCATCTAGGGATTAGATCTGAGACTTTGCTTATTGTCTTGCAGTTTAGACTGACAATTTCTCATTCATAGTAGAGTTAATTATTGGGTAAAATGGAATGAAAGACAGCAATGTTTTTTTTAATCAGAAACCCTGACTTAATCACTGGCATTTTCTAATATTGTAAATATACACAAAATTAATGCACTTCTAAATACAGTCATTGCTCAGAGCTGCTGTTAAGTTTTGACTGCTTACAGCAACGGCAGTTCTCTTTCTAACACGTGTTTAAGGCAATGTTCCAATACATTAATCAACTATGGATTCGAAATTGACACAAATGATCCATGTCAAAGCCTTATATATAACTGTATTAACAGATTAAAGAATTGGTTGAATACTTTAGTACAGTTTGTACAAATTGTTAATGTCTTACTAGGATTAAAGCATTTGAAAGGTACATTAATGTTTGGTTATATTTCACAGTCTTATAATATTGAAATCTGTTATTTGTATTCAGATGATTCATGCTTCAATAGTCTCTCATATAGGATGCACACATGCACAGGAACATGTCTAAACTTGGGCAGTGTACAACTCTTGAATGTAGAAATTATCATTCATTCTTTGCTCTGGTTTTGATACTTTTGCCAGCTGTGTTTTAATTGTTTTTTTGTTTGTTTGTTTTTGTCTTTTGTTGTTGTTTTTTTTTTCAGAAGAAAACCCCAGCTAGAATGGGAATTCTTTTAAGGGACTAGATCTTTGGTGTATTTTTTGTTAGAAATAAGTAGATATACAGTTGAAATGCCATGGAATGAATAACCATGGAATGAATAACGATGGAATGAATAATAAAATAATGATGTACTGCAAATGCAGTCTTCATTTCCTTCAGTAATTTTTGAGGAATGAAGATGTGATTCTTTGAGAAATGTAATACTATAGAACAAAATGTCCAGATCCAATTTCTTGATTTGAAGAATCATGTTTCCATTTCCATGAGGTGGAATCTTATGGCTTTGTCTGTCATTATTAGGTTGGTTTATGTCATTACAATGGCTGTTTAAGATTTCTATGATAAAATTCACTCCCCTGTTCTTCATATTGTTTCTGCAACATTGTACATGTAATACAAGTTATTGTAACAACACAAATACTGACTGTCACTTCCATATTGCCATGAGTGCAGGTGGTCTGTAGGTTTATTTTTGTGGATTAGCAATTATTGTAAGTGTAAAATTTCTTTATTCTTAGGTGAGCATTGAAGTAAAGAATATAGAAGTCTAAGTTTGCTAGCAGTGCAGCTTAGAAATTTGCTATTTGTTTTTGAGGGCAAGTTTACATTGAATGAGGTTAATACCTCAACAATAAACCATGTTATTTCATTGTTTGAATTTGGTGCAAACTTTTTATTCCACATGATTGCATATATTGGAAAGCATTATTGAAAAGACACGAGTCAAGTTATTTCTTGTTGCCACTATTGGGCAAGTGTGGTATAGGATAATGTTTAATACTGGTCTATATGTTTATACGTTTGTTGAATTATTAATGACTTATCCCTGTTGTGATCTGAGCAGTTTGCTACAAGGGTAATAGAATATTTGCAATAGGCAGGCTTTACTTAAAGATGAACAATGATTTTATAAGCATGGATATTGATATTATAGCAATAATTGGAATATCTGTTATAGCTTCCTGAAATATTGGATTTATTTAATAAAAAGTGGATTTAACTACATTTATTGTAAGTTATGAACTAATGCTCTGAAGTGTTATAGAATATATTCTTCACAGGATAATGGCTGAGGTGTGAGACAAGAATTTTGTTAGAAAAAAGAGAATTAAACTGTAAATTATTCAGTGTTCTTAACAAAATCAGTGGAAGAAGTTGTTAAATGTAAAATTATGATGAAGAAATAGACATCCTATGAAGTGCCATTTTTCAACTGTGGTCTTCTACAAATAATATTGTATGTTAGTTTGAGCCACATTTAGCCTTAATTTGCTGTGCCTTTCTTTGTGAAACACTACATGGTTGTGTTCAGATATATAACTTCATAATTCATCAGACTACCTACATATATTGTACATATTTGATTGTCACACTGAAACATTCTGCAGCACAGTACGTATCTTGTGTGTGCTCTCTCAGTTTGTAGTTTAGATATAACACAACTTTCTTCACTGTCTTCTAGGAGTTTTCTGGGATTTCACTAAGCACTATGTATGCGGGAGACCCAGGGTGAGTAACTCATTGTGTACTTATTCATGTAAGAGTTTCTTCCCTTTGATAAAATTTTCTCAACTGCACATGCTTAATAGCCCACTTGCCAAATGTAGGACAATGACTATTATAGTGCTAAACAATGCTTATACATTGTGTGACCAAATATTATACACAATTATCAAGTATGTATTTAGAGCCTTTTCAAAAGAACTTATATTAAAGTCAAATCTTTTAATCTAAGTACAATATAGATATATTTTGGAAAACAACAACCTGAGATAAAAAGATTGGACATACATCAGTGGTATTAACTGTAGACAGTGTAGCAAACCTTTTTGCAAATTGCAGCTTCACTTCAAAGCATTAGCTAAATTGGTATTGTAGAAAGGAATCTTTTCAGAATGTTACATTAAAGTCTTTAGATTTCAAATAAGACCTACAAATTGCAAGAGAAAAACAGCATTTAAGTAAATCCTGGGCTTTTATTGCATTGCCTTTGAAGTGAAGGAGAGAAGTTATATATTTTGGAGCTTATCTAGATTTCTTCTATTGCTTCGCAGCTTAAAAGTCTGACATGTATTTCCATGACAGTGTTTGAACAGATAACTTTTTGGCACAATTTTTTGGACAGTTTTCTCACATAATTAATGTCTTACACAACAGTATGTGTTTCTATACATTCTGCTTGGTATCTAACACTGTTGCACTCTGTTTTTTTAACTTACTGTTACATGTTGAACTTGGAAATGTGGTAGAAAAGTACCTACAGATACCTTAGTGTTCATGAAAAAGGTGGCCACTCCAAATCATGTTTATTTTATAAAATGGTATACAACCCTATTTTCCATGAAAGCTCATGCCAAACAGGCTTGAATAGGGATTATTCTCACAAATCAGAATCAACCACACCCATCCTCATAAATCAGTATTGAATATCACCATCCTTAAAAAAACAGATGAAGCTATTCAACTCCTCATAAAACCAGAATCAGCTATTTACAAAATTGGCCATAAATCCAATAACAACTATTCACATCAAGCAACTGCTCACATTGTCATAAATCCAAAAATCAACCTTCACATGCTCGTAAAACGAGAAGCAATTATTCACATTGTCAAAAAACCAGAATCAACTATTCACATGCTCATAAAACAAGAAGCAATTAATTTGTTAACATGCTCAAAAAAACAAGAATCAACTATTCACATGCTCATAAAACCAGAAGCAGTTGTTCACATTGTCAAAAAACCAGAATCTACTATTCACATGCTCATAAAACCAGAAGCAATTGTTCACATTGTCAAAAAACCGGAATCACCTATTCACATGCTCATAAAACCAGAAGCAATTGTTCACATTGTCAAAAAAACAGAATTAACTATTCACTTGCTCATAAAACCAGAAGCAATTGTTCACATTGTCAAAAAACCAGAATCAACTATTCACATGTTCATAAAACCAGAAGCAATTGTTCTCATTGTCAAAAAACCAGAATCAACTATTCACATGCTCATAAAACCAGACGCAATTAATCACATTGTCAAGAAACCAGAATTAACTATTGACATGCTCATAAAACAAGAAGCAATTGTTCACATGCTCATAAAACAAGAATCAACTATTCACATGCTCTTAAAATAAGAATCATCTATTCACAAGCTCATAAAACAAGAATCAACTATTCACATGCTTATAAAACCAGAAGCATTTGTTCACATTGTCATAAAACCAGAATCAACTATTCACATGCTCATAAAACCAATAACAACCATTCACATTCTCAAGAACTATTGGCAATAATTGACATCCTCATAAACAAGCCGCAAAAATTCACATCCTCATAAACCACTAGCAACTATTCACATCCTCGTAAAACTAGAGGCAACTATTCACATCCTCATAAACCAGTTTTTAAGGGCAAAGAACAATTTGAGTTATGATAGTGTTGACGTCGCGAAAATATGTGTTTTTCAAAGTGAAAGTAGAATTAGAGCTAATTTTACAACGTCAAACTAGTCACTGATATTTTAAAGTGTGCTTTGTGCTGCAGCTAGCCACTACAATTACTATTAAGCCCTTAATGAAATTAAACAGACGACAGTTATCGCCTATTTCGATGCAAACTCCTCGCACCGGTTACGTCACGCTTTTCAACTTTAACTGTTTTCTGTACTGATCAGGGGAAGTAACCACTGCGGGGGGTTTGATTTCGATGAAATTATATTACACAGTTTGAGCCTGTCAACTTTAATCGGCCCGCCCGCTTAGCTCAATAGGTAGAGCACTGGATTAGTAATCCATGGGTCCCTGGTTCGACCCCTGGGCCGGGCAAAATTTCTCCGTGACAATTAATCTCAGGCATTGTGACTGATGTTCATTTGTCTCTCACCGCTGATTCAGAGTAGATCAAGTGGGAACAGTAGTCAGTCACTTGCGGAGAAATTGGTAATTACTGGTTAGTTATCTAGGAAAACCGGTTAGGTGGACTGACCCCCGAGATATAACCTAGATGTTGAAATTGGCATTAAACCCCAATAAACAACAACAAACAAAATTTAATCGATTGGCCGGCTGCAAATCAAGCACACTTTTACTTGTTTACAAATAATTGCCGCGGGCAATAGTGACAGTTTTATGGTTTTATGATAGGTGTGAAGTACTAGATTAGCGACCAATTGAGGTTTTGGTGTTAGATTTTGACTGTTTTATGAAAAGTTAGACAGATTTTTTTTTTTTTTTTTGAAATTATCTGGACCGATTTTTTAAGGACTTTTGGACATCGAAATTGGTCCATAGAGATAAAATTCGGTCAAAACCGACAAATTTTTGGTTTTTGGGAGCCCTGGTAGCAACCATTCATATCCTCATAAACCAGTTTAAACTATTCACATTCTCATAAGCCAGTATCATCCATTCATATCCTCATAAACCATTATAAACTATTCACATCCTCATAAGCCAGTATCAACCATTCATATCCTCATAAACCAGTATAAACTATTTACATTCTCATAAGCCAGTATCAACCATTCATGTTCTCATAAACCAGTATAAACTATTCACATCCTCATAAACCAGTATCAACCAATCATTTCCCCATAAACAAGTATCAACCATTCACATTCTCATAAACCAGTATCAACTGTTCTTCTAGAAAAATACTGATATTACTATTATATTATATATACCTATTTCAAAATTTGAAAACATCATCACCTCCAGTAGGTTTAAGTAACCATTTTACACTCTAGGGAAGTGTTTCTATCTCCTGACTACAAGGTTATGCTGATTTTTTTCATGAAAAGGCTGAAATAGTTCTAACTTTTCTCAAGCATGTTTTGAGGTTGTTGTTTTTTTTTTAATTTTTGTAACTTTCACTTTCTGTGTAATCTTTAAAGGGGCTGTGCTCCAGATGACACAAAAAAGAAAGTTTTCTTGTATTATAAATTTCTTGTGATATTTATGATTAATGCTTAAAAACTGACTAACTGACAAAAAATAAGTCAGGTAATCACATTATAAGTTGATATTTTTCCTTTCATAGTGCTGTACCGTAACGCGACGGTATAACTATATTGTATAAGATTTAAAGTAAACAATAGTTATTTCAGATGCGGCGATAGTGGTGACAGTTAAAGCGTTGTTAATATTTTGTTAACATGAGGGTCCAGAGTTCAAATCCGGCTGAAGCGAATATATTTTTTTTGTTCTATTTTGACTTTTATAATCAGTTTGGAAGTAAAATATCATGTTGTTATAATCTCACGGCATCTAGATATTTAATTTAAGTAAAAAAAAAATTTTATATAAAATCTGGAGTTCAGCCTCTTTAAATTTGTAATTCCTGTATGAAAAGTTGTCCATGTTATATGGAAACGTTTGTTTTATGGCACTCCTTTTGTTGAAAGTAAGACCTTGGATCAGACATTGATTAAAATCAGTTGTCAAAGAGTTTTCAAGTGCTCAATACAAATTGTATAATAAAAAAGAAAAGAAAAAACAATTGATTCTCAAATTGACATTTGCATACTTTTTTGTATTATGTATTAATTATTTATAACAAGCAGTCATGTTTACAAGCTTTTGCAGACTGCTGTAGTAATATAGATCGATAACTATGGAACATCAAAGCTGTCTTAGCTAGGTTAATGACAGATGATTTTTTTTTATACTTAAGTGATCTTTCAGAATTTGCTTGTCATGATATAAGTGGCTCAGGGTAAACATTTGTGATCAGCATTTGTGTTCCATGATGTCATCAACCTCTCTAGAGGCAACTCCTTTGATCCAGTTGTCATGTTATTGCTCAGAATATTAAACTTGATGATTTGTCATATGAGCTTGAGACTTGTTTGTGTGGTTTCAAAGACTAATGTCACAAGCTATATTAAAAAGACAACTCTCTATAGGCTACATTTTTTATGCATTCTTCATGAAACTTGCTTAGAATGTCATTTGTGATGATCTCTTTGTTGATTTGGAAACTGGGTTATATGGGATTAGAAATAAAATCCCAGCTTAGATTGGGAATAAATCTTGTGAAGAACCTAAGAATTCACAGTTGATCAGATCTTCATGAAACTTACTCAGAATGCCATTCTTGTTGATCTCTTGGAGTATACAGAAACTACATTAATTGTTGTTAAAATGAGATCACCAGTTCAGGTCACAAATAAAACCAAAACAATCTAAAGATCAGTTTGTAAGTGAGACACTTTTGTTTAAACACCAGGTCACAGCTCAGATCAGTGGAAAGTCCGTAAGACACCTTTGAGGTGTCATTTTTTACTCAGTTTTCATTTTTGAAGATAGCTCAGATGATTTCAAGAGTGGTTGATGTTATGTCAAAAGCTAAGTCTCTAGGTCTGATTTTTTTTCATTCAATTTTCATGAAAATTTATCAAATTTTTTTCTGTGATCTCTGAAGGAGTTTGAAATTTGGTCGTGGGAGTTAAAATCTTTGAGGTTACCAGCTTAGTTAAGTGAAAAAATATGTGAACACCCTTCTTGAGACTTGGTCAGACTTTGATGATCTTTAGAGTGAATTTGAAACTGGAACAAAATTTAGGTCTCTGACAAAAAAGAAAAGTTTATGGACGCAGAAAAATTGTCTAGATGATATTTGTTTCAGGTTGAAACTAAATTACATGGAATCAAAAGCTAGGTCTGCAGTGACTAAAAAATTCTCAGATTTCATAAGCCTATAATGTTTTATACTCAGATCAGATAAGCAATAAAATGGACAGCATGGTCCTCTTGTACTCAGCTATCTAACCATAGCTCTTTCTCTCAGTTTGACTTTGTACAAATTTGCACAATCATAGCCTTATATCCTTAGAGCTGGAAAACTGAAACACTTCTGATTGGTCAAACAGAAGTTCAACTCAAAATCATGTGTTCAGGACCAAAAGTATATAGATGGGTTTAATCAAAAACGTTTTGAGACTTCATTCTGAACTTGTTACCATTACACTGTTTTTGAAGTGACAATTCTTACTACTACTAATTTGTACTAAGAACTCGGATTCCCTTATGCGATAAAGCAGATATTGTTTAATCCTTGATTTCTTGATATATATCTGAGTTATTTAGAAAATTCTGTAAAGCTTCATTGTTTATTCGTCATGAATATTTAAACACTCAGTTTATTCACCAGATCTGTTCATTCAAGCTCTTTCTTCATTTCCAACATTTTATTTTTTTCAAGATTTCAGTATTTGTTTCATCAGTGAGATGCTTTATTCAATATTTCAGTCATTTTTGATTCAAACAATAAGTTTTCCTGAATTACTTAAGTAAAAAAATTACTTTTACTCAGGTTGAATTGTATGGTCGACTGATAAAAGAACAGGGTGTGACACAGTATTTAACCAAGGCTTTGATAGAATTTAGAAGCCAGAGTACCTATAAGTGTTGCTTTGACTTTGAAGAATTAATTATAGCATTAAGTCCTTTGGTGTGAGCAGTGAAATCATTAATTTTATAAATTTGTAAAAAACAAACTGAAATTGTTAGAGTTGATAATAGCATTGATGTTTGATCTTGATATCGCCTTACTCAGATTTCACTTTTTGTTATTGTTGTTGTGTGGGTGTACTACTGTTGGAAACACTAACATTTAATAAACTGACCAATCGAAATCAAGAATGCGAGAATAACAACTAAAAGTCTTAGGTGTTAACTCTAAAGGTATATAACCAAATTCAAGTTAAAGTATTGTACCCAGTATAAGTAATGATTTAAGTTGGGCATTGCCCACATGATTGTCACTCTGGCTGTGATGATTAATGATTTATTTTTTTGTCTCTGGCTATTGTATATTTGTACTAACTGAACTGTACCAGTTTCAGATCTTTGACCTGTAACAGACTTTTATTTTTGTTTTTCTTGTCATAATAAACAAGTGCAGTCCTGTACATGATTGCCACATGAAAATATTTGCCAACCATGGGTGCACAACAGTTGAATTAAGAGCTATTATGAACACATAATTCATGTTATTTAGTTTAAACATTACCTGGGTATTGATCTCAGGTTCAGTTTTCAGGACAGTGTATGAACTATTGATTATTGGAATTTTTGTTGCTGATTCAACAACAAATATTAATATAAACAGTTGACTGGATCTAAGCTTTCTTATTGCCAAGTACACAGGTGTATAAGTATTGGCTGAGGGACTAAATTGAGTGCAAGTGTTTTCTACGCCAGATGATTACATGTTTCTTTGAACCATATACTTTTTAGTGCATTAGCCTGTCCAGAATGAAACACACTGAATTATAGAGTCACTGTCTTAAAGTCTCCCCACATTCCTCACGTTCATTTTTAAGTCAACTACTCAAAGAATAAGGGGCTATTGTGCTTGCTTGGCGTTGGCACTGTTATTTTTTTTTTTTAGTATAAAAGCTTCTGCTTGTTCATTATTGAAGGGATTCAGTTGAATTGAAACTTAAAATACTTGCATATTGTCACTAGGTTCTGCTGTGGGACAAGGGGAATAACTGTGCTAGGAATATGTACAGAATAATGCCTGTTTTAACTTAGAAGTTTTTTACTAAGTGAAATAGCTTGTTCATCAAGAGGATTTAAATTAAGCTTACAATACTTGCATATAGTGACAAGGCCCTGCTGTGGGACAAGGGGCATAACTGTGATAGAAATATTACAGAATTTTTACCCATTTAACTAATAGAAATTTTGTCATTTAGAATTTCATTTTTATTTAGTGATGTAGTGTAACATTTTGTTTATTATTGAAGATTCCATTGAAAATAATAATACTTTCTTATGTAAGTAAGGCTGTACTCTGGGACAAGGTGCTTGTGTTTTTCAGAATTATGCCCCTTTTAACTAAATCTTTTTTTTTAATTTATGAAAAAAGTTTATTTTAAGTTGACCTATAATAACTTGCTTATTACTTATTTCACAGGGGACTTTGTTAGTGATGACATTTAGAAAGGGTGAAACGATATGCCAGCATCACAATTGGATAAATATGGTGACACATTTTTCATCCAAAACAGACATAAAATATTACACTGGAATGTATAATCAATCATACATTATACCATACTAAAAAATGACTTTAAATGCTAACTGGTGTACAGCAAAGCACTTGCTAAGTCCTCTCAGTATCATGTATCAATACTCATGTTCATGTATTATGCTATGCTGTAAGGATGTATAGGTAGGTCCAGAGCCATAAACATGCAAGCTGACTTTTCAAAAGCACAAGCAGACCTAAAGGGAAGCATTATTCCAAATAACTCCCGAAGTCACAATTGCCCCGATGCTGTTGAGGGTTCCTGTTTTTTCGTGAACATCCTGGTATGCCGTTATCTGTATGGTGTACATTGCCAAGATGGATGTATTCAGTATCATTGTATTAAATGGTGTGGTTTATTGGGGTTTAATGCCAGTTTTAACAATTGTGGTCATATCCCGGCGGTCAGTCCACCTAACAAGTGTTCCCGGGTATCCAACCAGTGTACTAACCAGTTTCTCCGCAAGTGACTGACTACTTCCTCACTTGCTTCAGAGGTGAGGGACAAATGACCAATAGACGCATTTTCTGTGAACAATTATCATGGAGAAATTTTGCTGGCCCTGATGGGGTCGAACCGGGAACTCAAGGATTGACAATCTGATGCTCTAACGATTGAGTAAGCCGGGCTAGGCCAGCCTTTGTATTAAATGAAATATCAACAAGCCAGTGACTGAAAAGTGAATTCTTTGCCTACCGATGTATCTGTTAACTCTGAAGCCGAAATGGATCTAAATTTTAAAGCCGAAAGTTGCGAGAGGTTTTTGTAAATCAGTACGATGCCATTTTTAACCTAGTTACCTCCCTTACGACTGATCAGTATAATAAACATGCCGTACCCGTACCCATACCATGACTTGTTAGTGGCAAACCATGAACCAAACAGAGCATCAAGAACTGCAATATACTAGTACCGTTACATCCTTAACATTTAAAAGGTTTTCAATCCAGTCTGTATCTCTGAAACACAACACATTTTTTTCATGATTCAGGTTTAAGTCGTCAAATTTTAGTTTATTCAAACATTGAAATTGATGTTATTATTTGTGTTTTAATAGAAATATTAATTCTTCAATTTTTCAGAAAATATCTCTCTTGTAATTTCTCAAAAGGTATTGTAGTTATTTTTTTTTCACAAGCTGCTGTTATTATTCTTATTGTCATTTTCAGTTGTTTTGTAGGAAAATATAAATCAGTTCAATTAGATGACATTGTTAATGATACTGGTAAGATATTTTCCTGTTTACTTACCAGGGAGTGAATAACAAGATTTCTATATCTATTATACTTGAGTAAGTGAATATCAGGTTCTCAGATTCTCATTAGGAAAATTTCATTAGTCGAGTCATAGGTATCACAGATCAATGCTAGATATATCTATTAACCTTGCACAGATCTAAATTCATTATCTGGTGTGAAAACCCTCTATGGTGATGTTACAATACTGTGCAAAAGTATTGGAAATGTTTATATTAGAAATTTACTTTTCTGTATACAATGAATGACCATTTGTAAATGACTGTTTCACTTGAGAGTGTTGCAGACTACAATCTGTAGCCAGTCATTGATCTTGGGTTATAAGAGTGGTTAAGTCTACAGATCAATATTTGTGATTGCGAACCAGTCCTATCAGTTTAAATTGTGTGTAGTGACAATTCTATTTATGTCCACCAAAACTGATATAAGTGTGTATGATTTGGATTTTACGAAATCGTTTTAAAATGTATTGAACACACAGGAAGTTCTAGAGGAGCGGACATTTTTATTTGTTGGAAAAGTGACTTCCATGTGTGTGTTTGTGTTAAAATGAAATGAGAATGACATTATAAAATAGTTTCTCTGTAGTTTATATGTGTAGAGGGAATGGAACCCAGTTATAAAATTGTACAATGGAGTCATCATATGAGGTAAAACAAGCATATCGTGAATATTTTGTAAACACAGTTAATTTATTTAGAAACATCATGTGTTGTCATGGTAATTGTATACATTCATCAGGTGCATTTTATCTACACTTTATTACTTTCACTACCTGTATTCCAGTTAAAGTATGATTAGAAGACCACATCTCTGAAACAGTTTAATTCAGTCTTTTTTTTTTTGAGAAAAGAAAAAAACAATGAAAGTAGGAAATTGATAATTGTTATTCATGAAACTTTAATGGAATTTTCTATATGATCGATTAGTGTTTATGTAAGATCTTTCCATTACAGAAATAAATACAAAATTGTTTGTCATTTATTCTTTTGGGTCAACAATGGATTATATTTACAAGTATTGAATGGATGGCTAATATTGTCAATTCATTTCTGAAATATTTGTAAGATGTAGTTTAAAATTTTGCCAAGATTTAATGATTATTATTACTGTGATAAATTAGATTAAGACCATTATAAAGCTCTGTTTATGTTTGTGTTTAAAATGAAATAGCAGACAAAGTTTAACTCTGAGCTTAAAAAGCTCTTTAACATTCCTGTGGTGGTATATTTGGTGAGAACAAATTTGGTCTCCATCAACTTTTTTTTTTACAGAATTAGGTTTTTCTTTTTAATTCATCATTTTTCAGCATAGCTGTCTAACGTAACTTTTGACTTGTATAAGTAACCAATCAAAATTTAGTAAAAAATGAGAGAAATTTTTCTGAATTATTTTTTTGGTCAAAAAAAAGAAGAAAGTTTAAGAGGAGAACATTATTTAAGCACTTATGACTGGCAGTTTATGATTCCTGTGAAAAAAAAGCTATTTTTTGCTGACAGCCTGTGTGATTTTTATACCCCCACAAAAAAAATTTCAGTGGGGTGAGGGGGGATGGGTATACTGGATTAATTGTGTAACCGTGTCTATCTGTGATTGCGTCCATTCGAAAATAAATCTAGAACTTTGTCATTCATTGATGGATTTTTGAAAATCTTTTTAGAATTGTTCACCTACATGTGACAATGTGTCACATGCAAGACCTGTGAGGTTCGTACTTCCAAGGTCAACATCACACTTACAGGTGAAAGCTCAAAAAAGTTGGATCTGTTTCACATGTCTGTTCCATAACACTGTCATTTGCGGGTGGATTTTGGAAATATTTGGCAGAAATCTTCACCGACATGAGACAATATATCATATGCAAGCCCCAAGTCTGTACCTCCAAAGTCAAGGTATATTTAGAGGTGAAAGCTCAAAATTTTGGGTCTGTTTTTAGTGTCTGTTCCGTAACTGTCATCTGTGGATGGACTTTGGAAATACTTTACAGAAATATTCACCAACATGAGACAGTGTGTCATGCACAAGACCCAGGTTCATACCTTCAAGGTCACACTAAGAGGTGAAAGGTAAAAAGTTGGATCTGTTTTTTCATGTCTGTTCCATTACTCTGACATTTATGGATGGATTTCAGATATACTTGACAGAAATGTTCACCAACTTCAGAGGATGTGTCATGCACAAGCTCCAGGTCTGTACCTCCAAGATACCTCCAAGATCAAGGTCAAAATACATAAGTAGGGTCTTTTTTGTGTCCATTCAATAACTCTTGTCATTTATTGATGGATTTCAGAAATACTTTGCAGAAATGTTCACCAACATGAGACAATGTGTCATACACCAGACCCAGGTCTGTACGTCCAAGGTCAAGGTCAGACTAAGAGGTCAGATTTCAAAAGTTGGGTCTGTTTTTCATGTCCCTTCGATAACTCAATAATACCACCACAAAACAAAGTTGTGGGGAGTATACCCGAGTCCCTCAAAAAACAAAGCTGCAAGTGTGGGCAGGGGTGGGGGGGGGGGGGGTTCTCTAGTTACCTTATCAATCCGTGCATGTGTCTGTGCATCCATTCTAAAATAAATCTATATCTTTGTTTTGTTTTTACTTGATATTTGCCCTTATCCTCTGACAAAGTGGTATTGTTAGGGTATTAATCACATTCAGTGATAGATCTAGTTGGAATATGTTCTTGGGGGTACTGATGATGAATGTCCATTAACCTACTATGTGCAAAACTGTACAGTATGGCTACCAGTAATTACTGAGCTGAAGTTTTGTTCTTAAACAGAAGAAGAAATACAAGTTCAGCACAGCATACCTGAAGTTCATCTTTGCATTCCTTGCATTGTATATCATTTTTGAAAATATTTATTCCTGTAACTATAAACCTGCTTAAACTCTTAACTGCATTGATAAAAAAGGTCTCTTGTCTTTCATTAATTGCTTTCATTACTGACCACCACTTGTCAGTACTCTTTTTTTCGCCTTTACGCAGAACCTAAACATTTTTTTATTAGGGAGAGCTAATCAAAGCCCTTATTTTGATATGACTGTTGTGGGATGTTGTGTTACATATTTATAGTCTCTCTGTGACAGGATTGGGTGCTGAATTCTTGGGAAACAGTCAGGTTTGCTGCTAGTAAACAGAAATCAATTAAAAACTTTAGGCATCCTCACAGGTTTAAGACCTGAGATAGGAAGACAAAGTAAACCTTGAATGGTGTGAAAGTGATAATTCATGAAAATCTAGTTTATAAGTCCTTGACATACTTAACAGTTGTGATAACTATCAGTGTCTAGATACTTCCGTCTATCATGGACACTTTTTCAGCTGGCTTGCAGCAAAATATCATGGCATTTCATGAGTTAGAAGAAGCTTCACATTTTATCATCTCCCACCATGGTAAATTACTGTCATATACATCTGCTGTTCAGCTATTGTCTTTCTTTGGATCAGTTTATCCCTGTTTATTTCTTGTTACAGCCTCCCAAAAGATTTTTGTGGTCATGAAACATCTGACTTTTTATGGCACAAGTGCTCAAGAACTATTGAGGTTCATTTCCTCCTGGTTATTGATATTGAAGGATGTCAGATGGTTCATTTGAGCAGTTGATGACTGCCACGAACATCTTGCCTTATTTCCTGTATCTGACAATTTTGGGGATTGACAAGAACATGGCAGCAATATGCACTTTTGTCAAAATTGTATGCATTGTGTTTTATCTCAGTCTTTAAGATTATGAATGTTTATCTTAAGTACATATATACTATGTCCCTTTTTCCCTTTCTTATTTTTAATATTATTTTCAGCATGTTATTCATGACTAACCTAGGATTAATGAGTTGTATATTAAATGCAGTATGTCAGACATACAATTGATTTTCTATTCATACCCTGTGAAAAAAGTATTACTTACACCTTTTTGTTAGGTCGTAATTTAAAAGCTAGAATGAACAGGAACTATTTTTATTTACCTATGTATTGATCCACTTAACAAAAGGTTTGTTAAGCATGTTCGAACAATTTAAATCTTCAGTTTATTGATTTTAGATGGTTTATAATTTAAACACAATACAGGGGGAATTTTTGTTTAGTGTCTCCTATAATGGTAGAAATATAAGGCTGTAACTAGTTAAAATGTTCTAAAATATTACAACATTCTTTAATTTGGCAGCAGACTGTGAATAATTCATGAGACATGGCACAAGAAAGTAATATTACCAGAAATTTTTTGTTTAACTTGTACAGGGACCTTTGTTTATGCCCTGCAACAAATGTCAAAGGGTATTAAGTAATTCCACTTACTTTTGTCCAGTGGTTAGCCAGGCTCTTTGACAGTCATCATTTCCATCCTGTTAACATTTATGTTATAATACTGTTGTTTGCAAAATTGAAAGTTAATCAACTTAGTACAAGAGCAGGGTAGTGCTCGAAACTTATTACAAAAGCAGGGTCATGCTTAAAGCATAGTACAAGAGCAGATTTGTGCTTGAAACAAAGTGCAAGAGCAGGGTCCTACTTGAAACTTAGTACAAGAACAGGGTCATTCTTGAAGCATAGTACAAGAGCAGGTTTGTGCTTGAAACAAAGTACAAGAGCAGAGTTATAATTTAAACTTATTACAAGAGCAGGGTCATGTTTGAAGCATAGTACAAGAGCAGGCTCATACTTGAAACTTAGCACAAGAGCAGGGTCATATTTGAAACTTGGCACAAGAGCAGGGTCATGCTTGAAGCATAGCACAAGAGCAGGTTTGGGCTTAAAACAAAGTACAAGAGCAGGGTTATACTTTAAACTTATTACAAGAGCAGGGTCATACTTGAAACTTAGTACAGGAAGAGGGTCATTTTTGAAGCATAGTACAAGAGTAGGTTAGTGCTTGAATCAAAGTACAAGAGCAGGATCATGTTTGAAGCATAGTACAAGAGCAGGCTCAAACTTTAAACTTAGTACAAGAGCAGCATCATATTTGAAACTTAGAACAAGAGCAGGATCATACTTGAAAATATGTACAACAGCAGAGTCAAGCTTGAAGCTTGGCAAAAGAGTATGCTCATACTTGAAATTTTGTACAAGAGCAGGGGCATACTTGAAACTGTGTGCCATAGTATGCTCATACTTGAAATTTGTACAAAAAGCAGGGTCTTGCTTGAAACTGGGTACAAGAGCAGGGTTGTGCTTGAAACTGAAAATATGAGCAGGGTAATGCTTAAAACATGGTACAGGAGCACCCCTGCTATGTTTGAAACTTATTCCAAGAGCAAAGTCAAACTTGAAACTTTGAACAAGAGCAAAGTCAAACTTGAAACTTAGTACAAGAGCAGATTCAGGCATGCTTGAAATTTTGTACAAGAACAGGGTCTCACTTGAAGCATAGTACAAGAGCAGGCTCATTCTTGAAACTTAGTACAAGAACAGGGTCATGTTTGAAGCATAGTACAAGAGCAGGGTCATATTTGAAACTTAGAACAAGAGTAGGGCATGCTTGAAACTGAAAATATGAGCAGGGTAATGTTTAAAAAATGGTACAGAAGCACCCCTGCTATGCTTGAAACTTAGTGCAGAAACAGAGACTCAGTCATGCTTGAAACACTGAACAAGAGCAAGGTCATACTTCAAATTTAGTACAAGAGCAGGGTCATACTTAAAATTTGTTTCATGGGAAGTATCATGCTTAATTTTTGTTTAAAAGGAAGAATGTTTGATTTGTTTTCCTACTCCAAGTTAAGTATTGTTATAACTTTTGCAATGTCTTGACATTTAAACAGATAAAGAACCTTGTTGTCATCATAAAAGTAACTTGCTTGGATCATAATGCTTTGTGAAGAGGATTTGAATTATTATGATCTTAATTGAATCATCTTGATCTTTTATAAGATGTTGGATATCTTTTTGATACAAGTTTGATAATGCCCCATGGTGATTTGTCATATTTTTATCAGTGTTCCTTTTATCAGTGATAAAAAATTCTATTTTTTTGTCTTTTTACTGATAAACTTCTCAGGTTTTCTACTTTAAAGGAAGTTTCTTTATCTGCCTAACTTGAGAATTTTACTGTATAATTTATGTGAATGTAGATGGCAGTGATTTTATCTGTAATCTTGATCCTTATATTGTGAAGGGTGAATGCAAGAGGGTTCTCAATAGCTTCTTTGAAACAATGTCCAAATGTATATGTATTATGTAATAACTTATTTTGATTGTACACAATAACTGTTGCAGCTGCAGTGTTCTAAAAAGTTTTGTAGGTTCTGTCTTGGGTGAAAATTTTCCTGAAGCATGTTTTTTTTAGCATTACATATTATATAAAAATAGTATATGGAAATAGTGCCGTTTCGAGAAGAAATTGTTGAGCTAGGGTAGGCAATAATGGTTGGAATAGCATCATATCACCTTTCATTGCACAAGAAGTGTTAACTCAGTGACTGCAGAATACTGCTGTTGAACCATGATAGAATACATTGCATGTTTGATCCTTAGTGAGATTCATGTATGTTGTTTTGTTTATTGTAATAATGCCCAATGTTCTCTCCATTCCTTATAAAATGTTACTGTCTTTTAGCTCTGTAACTCTGGTTACAGCCCCCATTTCAAGACAGTTACAGGTTATTGTTATTTCAGAATTACCGCTATTTTTAAGAGCTCTTTAGTTTATAGACTTTCCTCTGATCAGATGTTCCAACTGTTACTTTTATAGCTTGTACTGATTTCACTGCCATTTATGGCATTTTACAATATGAAATATCACATTGTCAACAAATGAAAAGCATTTCACTCATTTTTAATAAGTGGGCTGAAGTGTTTGATTTTTCCCTGTGAGATCATTTTAAATGATTTAAAAGTGATATGTTTCAAAGTCTTGTGTTTAAAATGACCCCATACTTAGGTTTATAGGTTGAAACTGTTCCTGGTTTTTATTGTAGTAAAAGCATTTAGTGAGCTGGCTCAGTGTATAATAAGTTATTAGTGCTAAGGGAATGGAAATACTGAGTAAAAATGTATTGACTAGAGAAACAGAGAGAAATCTTAGAGAATGTCAGAAGGGAATGTTTCTAATGAAAATAAAAAGATGTTACAGTCAAACAGGCTGGTACTTTAAACTAGTTTGACACTTTAATTGAAACATTTTTTGTTTCAATCTTTACAATTAATTAAATGAAATCTTCTTTTTTCAGCCCACCTGTGATAAAGTTGCGAAGGTACAATGTAACCTGGAGTAAAGTAGACTATCTTTTAGAGCTTTACTAACAACATGCTTATTCATGAAACCCTTCTTTTTATATTTGAGTTCTTGCACCACAGTTCATTGCATTCTGTTCTATGTTAGTCACAGACGTCACAGTGCTGTAAAGGAGAAGACAGATGTTAGTGATAATTTATGATAAGGGGTACTGATGCATGACTGAATATTGTAATTTAGGAACTGCAGTGCAGATCATGCAGTGCCCGCCCACTTAGCTCAATAGGTAGAGCACTGGATTAGTAATCCATCGGTCGTTGGTTCGACCCCTGGGCAGGGCAAAATTTCTCCATGACAATTGATCTCAGCCATTGTGTCTAATGTTCATTTGTCTCTCACCACTGATTCAGAGTAGATCATGTGGGAACAGTAGTCAGTAACTTGCGGAGAAATTGGCAATTACTAATTAGTTTTTCAGGAAAACTGGTTAGGTGGACTGACCGCCGAGATATAACCTATATGTTGAAATCGGCGTTAAACTCCAAAACAAACAAATCATGGAGCAGTGACTGAGTGTAAGAGTACTGGACTTAAATTCTGCTTGGTATCTCAGCAGGAGTGCATGTCTACATTGGCTTTCTACATTCAACACCTTTGGTTATTGTACTTTGACTGGGAAACAAGTTCTTGCAAATCGTATTAATTTGTCTTGATGACTGCTTCCTGGGTTCAAGCCAGTACTCATGCTGTATTGCGAACCCTTGCAAGATGAATTGCTGCAAATAAGAACTAGGTCTGTTGCTCAAAAATCAAGGTTAACACTTTGATGTCGAAAATTAGTGCAGTTTAACTTGTCTTGACTATGATAACTCTTATCATGCATGAGTTTTTAAAAATAAACTTGGTACAAGTGTGAACCTTATCGAGGCTGAGTCTTTTAAGAAAGGTCAGTTGATCAAAGGTCAAGGTCATAGTTAGTTCAGTTTTTGGATCATCTCTTTTATCATAACAGAGTTACCCTTTGGACAACATTATATTACACCTAGTTATGTATGAATGTGTGTCACTTTATGGGGTTTGCGTTTGCAGCATTGTTTTATTTTTAACATCTTTAATGGTTTCTATGAGTTTTTTTATGAAATAAAGAATACAAGCAGTTTTGTACCAGAAGAAAAAAGTAAGAAGTCACTGTCAGGAAGAACATACCATTGTCATTCTCTTTCCTAATGATGTATGTACTCTGCCCCACCTTAGCTGTGATAATATCACAGACACAATTTTCCTGACACAAGATTTATAATGATTGTAAATAACCAATTGTAACAGCCTTGCCCCCTTACCTTGAGAATATAATCAAGAATATAATTGCAGGTTTGCATGATCAGCTGTCTTAAAACTTTCTTAAAGTAGCCTGAAAGAATCAAAGTACAAGTTTTATTCAGTTCAAGCATTTATAAAACCAGAAGCCATTACTTTACGTTACTTTTATGAAAATTAGGGTTATTTTAGGCAGAAATAAGTTCTGTTCAGGTCATTTACTGTATACATGTTCCAGACTTGTGATGAAGGACTTTGGTCAACATCAATGATAAATATTGGCTTATGGAAGTACCAATCATTTAATGAAAAGATATTTATATTCAGTATGATCATACAATGTAACTGTGATTTACATTTAAGAACAAGTTTAAACACTTTCAGTTAGTTGCTGACATGTTGTCACATATCTTTTCTAGGTATTGTTCTTTTCAGATATGTGTGAAAAACTAGGGTACTTTTTGTAACCTTTATTTCTTCAAGTAAACAGGATATTCAAGCACAGAAAGAAAGGTTGCTTCAAGGTTTTTTTTAAAGTTCTGTGGAATATATAGCATTTCCAAGGGATGTATGCACAATTAAGGTTAGTGAATTCTCTCCCTTTAGTAACATACAAGCCAACTTAACATTTTTCATTTTTTTATTAGCATATAAATATTTTAGTACTTTTTGTAAGCAATTTAAGGATATTTATCAAAGAAAAAATTTATTTATATTTTGTTTTCTTTAAATTATTGTATTTAGTTTTTGACACACTAAAAAATGCATAAAATACATAGAAAACCCACTATATACAATACATACAAATAGTATGTGTGCATGCTAACTAATTCAACATACATTTTGTCATATCATAATACATGTATTGGTTTTGTAGTAATTGTAATTTAATGTGTATAAAACCAAAATATTTGGTCAAAGGTTTACAAACACAACAAAAATTCAGCAGTTCAGGATCATGCTTAGTCTTGGTTAAGCATTTTTTTACTTAGCTTAGGTAAGCTGTTTGCAAAAACAAAGACAAACTGTTTCCTTTACATGTTACTTAATAACATGCTGTTATTTATATATATATGTATGTAAATGAGTCTTGGAGGTTCAATAGTCAACTTTTTGTTGTCATGGAACAGAAAGAAGAAAGATGAACTGGAGTGAAACTAATATTACACACAAAAAATCTAATTATTGTAATTGCATTCCAGAGATAGCTAGTTCTGTCTAAAACTAATTATGATTTTTCATGATGAGAGAAGGATGCTACTGGTCCTAGCTGATTATTTCAGAAAAATGATTGGAGTTATGTTTCAAATATGTATTCAATCTGGGAATTAATCTGAGGTATTGATTGAAGCTTAGTAACTCCCCTGGAAAATAATAGCTTTGTGAAGCCAGTACTTGAAAAAAAAAATCAAGTTTTGTGGCTGACAGTATCATTTGTTCAATTGAGTAGTCAGTGATGAGTGTGTAACTGGAATAGGTTAGTGAACATAAACAGTATTGTCAAAAGTGGCATCAATTGTGCCTTATATGGAAGATCTGTATTTGTGTATGCATTAGGAAGATGGCAAAGAGGTGGAAAGATGAGGGACTACTTGCAAATATGGATAATGAAATAGCCAAAGTTACAAGGTAGTAATTAATATGTCAAAGCATTACAACTCTTTGAATTCAGTGAAGATTGTTTTATTGATTATAAAAATACCTGGTTTTCAACATACAGTTGCAAATTATCAAGATGTTTCAACCTGTTGTTTTTATGCTCCTACATTAGATCATTAAGCCGCCTGCCCACCATGTGGGAACACCCATGGTGGGCAGGCGGCTTCCATTTTGTCCGGAGCATATCTTCAATGTGCATGGATGGATTTTAATGATACTTGGTACCAATGTTCATCATCATGGGGGGTAGTATCATGCGCATGAACCAGGTCTAAGTCAAAGGTCAAGGTCATACTTAGAAAAACGCTTGTCCGGTGAAACACACATAGAGGGATTTTAATATAACTTGGCGTAAATGTTCACCATTGTGAGGTGGAGTGTCACATGCAAAATTCAGGTCCTTGTGGCCAAGGTGAAGGTCACACACAGAGGTCAAAAGTCAGATAAAAATATGAATATGTCAGTATATATATGGACCATTTAGTCATCAGGGATTCTATCACAAATGTTCACCATCATGAGGATGAACATTACACACAAAATCCTGGTCCATATATGCAAGGTCACTAGACCTGATGACATGTCCAGATTTTGTCCGGAGCATATCTTCTACATACATGGAGGTATTTTAGTATTACTAAGGTCTTGATACAAAAGTTCACCATAATAAAATGTAGTGTTGCACACATGAACCAGCTCTCTAGGTCAAGAGTCAACATCACACGAAGAGGTCAGTGGAAAACGCTTGTCCGCAGCTAAACTTCTACATTTATTGAGATATTTTAATATAACTTGGCACAAATGTAGAACATTGTAAGGGGAAGTGTCACACACAAAATTCAGGTCCCTGTGGAGAAGGTAAGAGTCACAAATGGACGGGTGTATTTTGTGACAATGGCACCCTTGTTTTTATATATTTTCAACAGGTGTTTAATATCAGAAATAAAGGTCATTTTAAAGTTGAAGCAAAGCAAAAAGAGAGATAAGTTTTTTAGGGTTACAGTTTAAGCCTTCAAGATCAGAGGTTTAGCATTCTTCAAAGTTAGTATTTCTTTTATATGAATATGGAATGGATTGCAAAATTACAATTTTTGATTCAAGGTTAAGGTAGTAATTGGAATGTATTAAGTTTTTGTTTTTTGGGTTTTTTTAACGTCTTTGAATGATAGACCTGTGATATAAATTTCTGCCACATATGGACATTTTTGTGCATGAAAATCAAAATTTACAGACTTCGTGTCCTTCATTTATTGAAAACATACTAGTGTACAAAGGAAGGATTGTGAAGACCAATTTATTGTAGAAATTAAAAGGATATTGTTAGACATAGGAAATCCTTTCTTCTTATTTCTCAAGACAAATAAAGCTTTGCAAATAGAATCTTGATTGGTTTCTGTTTACATGACCATATATCTGGCAATTGAGATTCTAGTTATAAAGCTGTAGTTGATCAAGTGTCTCAGACTGACATATACGGTCCAAGATTGCCACATGATCACAACATTAACAAACAAGAGTGTCTCTTGTATTGAAGTAACATTTCTAATTGCTCAGCTATGGATCAATAAAACCCTTTCTAACACTGTGAATGTCTGTTTTCTCAGACATTCTGTGTTGTTAGAAGATTGGTAGACATCTATTAACACCAAGCAAAGCTGTTTGCATCTTTTTGTCTGCTTTTTCTGCATAATCTCTTACATCATACACAACAGTGAATCTTCTTTGCAAACACCTGCTTTGGCTTCTTGAAGAGATAATACATTGTGAAGGCTGTCTGCATGAATTTTTAATAGGTCCTTTTCAAAGTCATAAATTTGCATTTTTGTAATTGTTCTAAATCACTATTGAAA
This sequence comes from Cyclina sinensis, assembly GCA_012932295.1. NCBI lineage: Eukaryota > Metazoa > Mollusca > Bivalvia > Venerida > Veneridae > Cyclina > Cyclina sinensis. The sequence goes on along the minus strand of JAAONU010000015.1, from coordinate 36,637,596 downwards.
TTGATAGAATTATGAACATCATGCATAGACAGACTTAAGCTTTAAGCCTTAATTTCTCTTTTCTTTGATGTTAGCTAATATTTTATATTCCTTGCATAAGATTTCTTCAGACCAAAGGATGATAACATTAAGAGTTGATTTATCGTTCTGTTTGAAATGACATGACAGTAGAAAATTCATAGATAAAATAATGGAAATCTTTCATGGTATGCAGCTTCCAGGAATCAGTATTGAACCTAGATATATTTGTTACAGAAAATATGAAGAGCTAGTTTGCAAATACTTATGGAGTAGATATGTACATATTGAATATAAAGATTTTGTGTTTAACCTCATTTGGCAAAAAATGAAACTCCTCAAATCTTCCAAAAAAATGTCTTTCTTATTAAGCGGAAACTAGCTGTTGGTGCCACTTAATGCATAAAGTTTCCGCTTAATTATTAAGAGTTACAAAACAAAAAGTGCATGTGTGATGTCAGCACAAACTCCACTTTTGGGATGGTTGCAGTGTACATGTATGAAACTATGACACACGCCAGGTAGTTTACAGCTTTAGTGACATAGTTAGCAATGACTTTCCAGAGGATTTTAGCTCCTCCCACAGTGACATGACTGGTAGCAGGGGAAGGTCGAATAAGGTTAAACTCCAAGAAAGTTAGTGTTTTTGAATTGTAATTTTAATGATTGAAATTACAATTCATAAACACTAACTAATAGTTAATGAAACATATAGGAATGAATAGCTTAGTATGTTACATGTTAAAGTTAACTACACATTAAATGACTAGTTATTGATTTTGTTATGTTTTGTATACTTTCAGACCCACAGACACAAGCAGCTACAATCCCAACATAATGAGTGGTGTGCCAGGAAGGTAAGCTTAATAACTTCTACAAAATAGACTGCAATATTGAATATAATCTGTCACATACAGAAAAAGTTGAAATAACTCTTTCCATCCTTTTACATCTGCGCAAAAACTGTTGACAAGCAAGAGTTTTTGCTTCTAAGAAGCTAAAATTAATTGTTTCTGGAAGCTTGACAATATTACTTGACATGATTTGAGACGGTTTATTTCTTCTGAATATGCAAGCATTGAAACATTCATATAATCAGTTTATGTAATGAAGAAATGGTTATATTTTGAAAGATATTTTCCTCTCAGAACAACGATACTTAACATATATAGGTAGGAAATCTTTTGCAGCATATCTATTGAAAGTTAAATATGCTTTTTTTATGTTTCAGTGTACAAGATGACTATTCACAGTCACAGAAAAATGAACGGCTCCGGAAAGAGGTAGGGCATTGACATTTTGAGAGGTACCTGTGATAGAACTCATATATATATATGATGCTCTATATATTTGATTGATTGACTGTGTCTTATAAAGATACCTTAGCAACAATATTTTAGCCCTTACCCTGTAAAATTTCTGAAATGGACCTGTCCATGATTCATTTAAGACAGTATCAGTTATCATTTATAGAGGTGTTAATTGAAACAGTTGAAAGGCCAGCAATCACGACAGTGACCTTAACCTTTGAACAGGACATAGGTATTGAATACTTGTAAAGACATGACTGAGTGTTTCAAGGTGTTAATGGAACTGTGATACACAAGTTCTCTAAAATAAATTATCTCATTGCAGTCATACACAGAGTTAATAAATGAACCTGATTAAGGAAGTAGTTTTTAGCAGCCTTTTTGATAGCAGCCCTGAAGTGGGGGGTGAATATAGATTTGCCCTTGTCCATCTGTCACGCTGTCCGTACATAGACAAACTCTCTATCACGTGTCACTTGTAACTCCAAACTTAAAACTGCTAGAGCCATGAAACTGTCTAAGAGTAGTTGTCAGCATGTGAACTTACGCACCTGGGTATTTTTGACGCAAATTTATTGGAGATTGGCAGTGTTATGATCTCTGATTAAGCAAAAAAAAGGCATTTTTTAGACTTGTGTCGCGTGTAACTTGAAACATATAATTGCAAGAGCCATGAAACTTTCTAAGAATAGTTGACAGCATGTGAACTTAAGCATCTTGGTATTTTGATGCAGATTTCTCGGAGATAGGCATAGCCCCCGTATTAAGCTAAAAAAATAGCATTCCTAGACTTTATATGCACTTATAATTATTTGTACAGGTTTTTTTGTGACAATACAGCATAATGTAAGGGCATCCTTGTCCTATGAACACATCTTTAATTTCATCTGTTTCAGACTGATCAGCTTAATGACTGGTAGAAAGTTTTCTTGTATTATAAATTTCTTGTAATATTTATGACTGATGCTTAAAAAATAACTTACTGACAAAAAATAAGTCAAATAATTACATTATAAATTGATTTTTTTCCCTTTCAAAGTGCTATACCGTAACGCGGTATAACTTTATCGTATAACATTTAAAGTAAATATCTGTAGTATCACATGCGGCGATGGTGGTGACAGTAAAAGCGTTGGAAATATTTTGTTAACGTGAGGGTCCAGAGTTCAAATCAGGCTGGAGCGAAAATATTTTTTTTATTTTATTTTGACTTTTATAATCAGTTTTGAAGTAAAATATCATGTTGTTATAATCTCACGGCATCTTAATATATAATTTATGAAAAAAATTTTTTTATGTCAAATCTTGAGTACAGCCTCTTTAAAAGATTATTTTCTTGAAATGATAAAATACAAGTTTTGGCCAAGTCTTTGAGACAGGAACACATTTGGGGTGAATTCATCTAGCGCATTAAGCTAAAAATAGTAACCAAACTTTATTTTTCATTTCAGAAACAGAGAATTGAGGAAGAGAGGCGGAAAAGGAGACAGGCAAACACGATGATTGTAGCAAACCCAGACGGCAGGCCGTCTTCAGGGCGAAAGGCAGGGAAAGAGGAGCGACGTCCAATACTTAAAGATGGATCTTCACCAAAACCATCAACACCCACAAATTATGGTAAGGCTTTTAATCTTATATTGTAGATAAATTGATTATACATCTGATAAATAACCATTGTAGGCAAGGAATGGGTTTTGGCAAAAGTCTTTGTAATCTATACATTAATCAGGTTTTCGAATTTTCACTTTGGAGAACTTTTTGTAGTAGTATTGTGTCCTTTAAAAGTCTGTTTCCAAAATATGAATTTTTAGGAAAGTAATATTTCTTTTATCGAAAGTAATATCAAAAGCTATATGCTCTAGAAATGCTTGAAGAATCCAGTAGTATTTTTTTCTATCATGGAGGAAAAAAATTAAAAATTTTTAGTCAAAAGACATAACTGGCATCCAAAAAGTCAAAGTCATACCAAATGCATTTGTTTTATTTAACCTGTGGGCTTAAGAGCAAGAGTATTTCAGTGAGCTGTATTAGTTCATACTATATGTAGGTTAATGCTTTACCAGTTCTGCAAATAAAACTGCAGAAACATTTATAAATTTAAGTCAGGACGTATATTATATTACAATCTGCTAAATGTTTGAATATAGGATATTTAAGGGGCAGAAACTCAATAAGAACCGCACATGTGTCAACAGGTTAGTTTTAAGGTCTAGTTTCACTTACAAAGATAAGATATACTGAAATAACAGGATATACATTATGTGTTACAAGTATACTTCTAACGACCAATTCCAACATTCAAACAGCCAAATACAACCCCCCCCCCCATTTCTAGTGTTTTCTACAAATCTGCATGAAACACCAATCTCTCACTCGATGAAATGTAATTAGTTACAGTCATGTGGGTAGTCTCATGACTCTAGGGAGATCTTACAAACATAACAACTGTCGAATGTCTGTTATATGTTCAGATGCTTGTTAGAAGAACAATTGTAACACTTACGTAAATCGTGTTATTTTACAGTATTTTATTTTGCAAGTGAATCTGGGTCTTTTAGCAAAAGTTCGTTTATAGTTTGCTTTTTATGCCCACGAAGGGAGGCATATAGCAATCGAACTGTCTGTCCGTCTGGCCGTCCGTCCATCCATCTGTCCTGTAAAATCTTGTCCTGGCTTCATCTCCAAAACCGCTTGAGGGATTTCATTGAAACTTAATAGGAGTGTTTGTCACCAAGCCTAGTCGTACATATTATCAGGAGATTCCGCTTGATTTATTTTTGGCAGAGTTATGGGCACTTAGTCATTTTATTTACTCTTTTATATTAAAATCTTTTCCACACTTCATCTCCAAAACCACTAGGAGGATTTCATTGAAACTTCACAGGAATGTTTGTCACCAAGCCTAGTTGTGCATATCATCAGGAGCTTCTGGTCAGATTATTTTTGGCAGAGTTATAGACACTTAGTCATTTTTTTACTCTAACTTCTATATTAAAATCTTGTCCAAGCTACATTTCCAAAACCGCTTGGGGGATTTTATTATATATTAAACATCAGTAGAGGTTGGGAGTAAAACAATATTGTTCGTATTCAAGGCCAAACTCACAGCTTTCTATTTCACTGAATAATTATGTCTACATCCTTCATATAAGAATCTGAAGCAGAAGCACATTACTTTACCATTTACCTTCAGTTCATGCTCTATTTTTTGTCTGATCTCTTTTCAACAGGCATATTCAATGATATATTTACACCAGTTTCATTTCAAAGCTACATTTCGGGGGCATATGTCAATTTCCAGTGATAGCTCTTTTTATCTTTTTGTTGATTTACTGGTTTTGAATTTGTTCATTTGAACTTTAGTTTAACAGTTTCAAGTATTTCTTTTGAACATGTTGAATCACAGAGAAATAAAAACCAGTTAAAATACGTTATCTCTGCATACATGTATGATTGACTAGGAAGCTTTTTATTCACTCATTTATACTTGATACTTTGACTGCACTGATGTGCAGGCTGATTGTGGTCTGCCCTGGAAACAACAGCAAATATAGGTGCTGATGGCAGAGGCATTTTCTGTTTATGGTGTCTAAAGTTTTCTGTGATGTGTCATTATGCAATGCAGACAATATACCTATTTAAGGTGTTTGTTTTAAAAGTTTGTTACTGTAAATATTATGTCTCCCAGAGATCACCACAAAACTTGGTAGACTATCCTATTCTTAAAAAGAAAAATAAAGGAAACATTATTTTATTTATGATGCTTGTGAAGTAATCAATATATTGTTTCCATGGTAACAGAGTATCTAGGACCGGCAAGTTATGATGAAAATGTAGACAGTACAAACACAATGAGAATCAAAGACGCTACCGAGGATAGTTGTAGTGACGGTCTCAGCGACAGTGATGATATTCCTACCATAGAAACACAAGGTACGTATTTATATGGGAACAAGTCAGTAATAGCTCATGTAAGGGGCAAGCAAGAATGGCAAGGATTTTTCCGTTGAGAAGGCTATGTAGGCATGTGTCAGTTATTTCAAGTGAGAGTTAGCATTAAGTTGCTTTGGTTAATAGGGTTTTGAATGTTTATGTTGTTTTGGTGACAACTTTAGGATTCTGACACAGAAAATGATGAGCAAATGTCCATACCTTTTTTTCAAGGAAGTATTAGTGTTGCATGAAATTTTGTACTTTTGAACTCAGTTTGCATAGGACATGCTGTAGCAGGTGTCTTTCCAAGGGGGGAGTTACTAGGGATGCTTGCCTGTACTGTATACCTTGAGTTACCTTTCTGTTTGCTTGTCAGTTGAATTGCTTGCTTTAGTTTTCTGTTGCCTGGTAACCTGATTGTGTGACAGAACATGGAAATAGTATTTATTGTTGCCAAGCCCTGTATTTTATTTTTTAGATTCATTCTGTGGTTGTAATTGATCTCAGATATTTACAGTTCACATTGGTTTCTAATGGTTTCTCTTGTAATTCTCCAAGAGTTCTGTCATACAGTCATGATAATTGGTTTCTGTTAAATGAGAAATGTGGACAGCAGAAAACCAGAAAAGCCATTTTGAGATTTACCTGATTATATATCTTCCCTCAAAGAATTTTCTGTTTAAATGCATTAATGAGTTGAATTAGGTTATTACTTAATATTATTTCCTTTGAACCATATGTCACAATATAATAGTTTATTCACTGAAACTTTTATTCAAAGGAAAATGGTAAAAATCTGGTTTCCAATGTATATCCTATTTTTATAGACAGTGTTTTTTCTCTTTGAAAATATAGTGCAGTAGACATCGTACATGCGACCACCTGTTTTAAATGACTTCTCTATTAAATAACTGCTTGAAATCCTGCCATAACATTTTACTACATAATTACATCCTATTAAATTACTTCTTCATAATGTGGCCAGTGACCACATAAAACCTGTCCAACAGAAAAAAAAAACCATTGCAGAAGCATCTATTAAACAACTTTATCAGAAACATCCTGCCTACATTTAATATAATGTACCCTTTTGCTAGTTTGATGGCGACAGTATTTGAACTGTCTAAAACAAAAAGGGGAAGAAAAATAACCTAGGTATCAGGGATTGAAAAATCTCAGAATTTAGAAACAATCCAGAACAATCAACAACAGTTCAGCCTATAAATTGTCATTGAAAATCTATTGAGAGGCCATTCTATTAAGAGACCACATTTTGGCTGTCCCTTTGGCAGTCATTTAATACAATGTCTACTGTATTTAATTTGTTTACCCATATTTAACTTATATTAGTTTTTCCCACATTAAATGTATTGACATGAGCTGTGAATTTCTCTTAGTATTTTGAATAAGGCAATTTAAGGATAAGATTGCCAGTCTTAAGAAAGTGCCAGAGCTGAGAGTTTTTGTCTAGTTAACTAGGAGGGGTAACTCTTGATTTTTGGCATTGTCAGATTCTTGAAATGGTCTGTAAACCCTTCAGGCTGTAGCTTACATTTAGTTTTTTTAGGTTCCTAGTTTTTGCAGATCAGTTTTCATGGCCATTATTATTTATTTTGTTTATTCTATTTATGTACGCTATATATTGCAATCAGTGCTATTTTTGGTACAGGCAGTGTACATGGGAATTCCAAAAGCAAAAAAGGGCATAAAGGAAGTCCAGGAAATAACTGGGTTCATTCCCCTGAGAGAAATTTTGAGTTCTCAAACCCTGAACCTGGTCCCCAGGAACAGGGGACAAGGCAGAGGCAAACTGGGACCCCAGATTTCAGGGCTGAGCCCCAGTCTGAGATGGCCACCATGACAGGTATTGTAACCTCTGCAAACATATATCTGGTGATGGGTATAGCTTAGAACAAATTTTAGCAGAAGCTGATCTCTCATTTCAGCTTGAGTAAGAGGCTTACATTATAGGTAGCTAGAGGATTTATAGAACTATATTTAAACAGTCTGTAAATACCTTCCCAATGGAATTGAAGCTGATATAAGACACCACTACACTGTAATACATTAAACGCTTAATAGCAAAACACTTATATCTGTTATCTAGTATTGACTTAAAATTGCTCTGAAAATGCAAAATCTTTAGTATTTTCCTGAAACTTTTGCCTTGAAAATAACAGGATAAATAACCTGAAGTTACCTTCTTATGATTAGTGACAGATTTTTTTTCTGAATGCCAAGTAGTGTTGTAAGAGTATGTTACTTCAAACTAGAGGATACTTAAAATGTCCCTCTGTTAATTTATATAGTTACCTTAATAGGATAATTAAACTAAAATAGTAAAATAAGTAATGATAAATCTGACAGAACTTTTGTCAAGCTGTTATCAAACAAGGATGTAAACTGATGGCAAAATCAAATTGACAGTGATAAATGACTTTCTTTTGACATTTAGAATCTGGCTAAGTAAAATGAATTCTAACTATTCTAAGTTAGTTTAAAATTGTAAATAATTTTACACCTTTCTTCAAATAATTACAATATTCTGCCTCGTACAAAATTTAGCATTGGTAAGAATTTGGTATTTGATTCAGTGATAGCCGTGGAAGATTTTTATCTGAATTCAAAGTGCAGTGAAAGTTATTAAAGTAGGAATGAGTTTTGATTGAAGTTTCAAGTAGATGCATAATAGAAATCATCCAGCTACCTATAGTGAAATGATGAAATGTAACCAGGCTTTCTGCTTGCAGCATGTTATTCTGTAGAAAAGTCTTTCAATAGTTACTAACTACCTTCTGTTTTACATTTTCTGAGACAGCATTTATACATGGAGAGAAAATTTTCGTAAGGTTCAGACACATGTTCATAGGTTTCATTGTCGTTGATGTTAGGTTAAGTTCCATGTAGAGTATCAAAGCATTTCTTGTGAAGTTTATAAAAAAGTTTTTTTTGTTTTTTTAACATTATCATAGACTTTTGAAGTCATTCTGTTAGCTAAAGGTATTATTTGAATTTATACTGACTTGGTCAAATAGCAGGAATTGGACAGTTCAGTAAAGACACTTGAAGAAATAATTAGATATTTTAGCTAAGGGTTAGGTTTTCTTGTTATTTTGAAAACACAGTAAGATTTTTTCCCCCTCTAGTTGACAGACAATTTGAAAGTACATAATGCAGTAATAAATGATGATAATTTGCTTGAACATGTCACTTAGTCAGACTGCTGAAAACAAAACATCAAGGTTAAGAATAATTGTATGCAAATAGGCGGAATGCAAATAAGCTGAATAAGCTAATTTGCATGAAGGTTTATAGGGCAGTGATACAGAAATATTATAATGTAAATTGTATACAATTCAACAGGACAGTATTAAATTTTGTGCTCTTTGGGTGTGACACCAAGTTGTAAGAATAGTTTCAGGTGAAAATTATATGTGAAAAAGGAAACCTAACTTAATGCTTCCTGCTCAGGTGTAAACACTATAGATCTTTTGCTGATTACTTGCCACTCCTTAATTTTCTTAATTAATTTTCTTATGTCACTGATCTTGTTGAGACCAGTTCAGCTTTAACTTATTCTTATTTCCTGTGATGTAAAAGGCAGATTGATTAAAAGCATTTCCAAAATATTGATTATTCAAATCTTTGTCTTTACGACTTGCTTTTCTGCAGATTACAGTATATGTTTTACTATTCTATCGAGAGTGTAGCAACATGTGTAAGTTAAAATCAGATATTTTGTCACAACTAATTAAACCTTACCATGCTAATTATCCAAAATGGACTTGTCCTCTCTCAGTTTGGAAGATCTAGTTATTGTTTGTGAGGGGTGCTTATTAAAAATTGCCTGACATATGCGGTCTGCACTGGTTGTAAGCTGGCAGACTTAAGTGCCTCCAGGAGGGTAAATTTAAGGTACTCTTGATATAGTATAATTTGAGAAGAGTTAGTGAAAGCCTGTTTTAAATGAAGGTCTGTCACATGACTATAGAAATCTTTGTACAGTATTTCCAGTGGTCACATTCTCTTTCACCTTCTTCACTTCACCTGGTCCAGTATTAAAGAAGGCTCCTGAAGACTTGAGTTCCTTCTTTATTCAATAAATTATAAAATAATACTGGTAATATGTTGTCATTCTGCTAAGAAAAACTCTTCACTTACTTGGAATGTATAATGAGGAAATTTTGAATTTAAATTAATCAAACTTGCCATAAAAAAAAAAAAATCCAAGATTTTCTTTTCAGATGCACAGAAAGGTTACAATGGTAGTGTGGGGGAGAGAGGTTATTTTTACAACTGTGAATAATTAAAAAAAGTTTCATCTCAAAACAGAATGATTCTTTGTGTCATGTACTGTTCATGCAGTTATCACTATCGTAATACAAGTGATAATCACATTGCTTGTATGCCACTTATTGTTCATATATGTCAGAAATTGATCATAAAACAAGTATGTCATTTCCGAATGTGGAGAAAGCTGAAAATTGTTTGGCAGATGACGTTGTTATCTGTTTTCATGCTGCTAAATGATGTTGTCACATAAAACTATAATAATCATGTTGGTGCACTCAATGCCAGCAGAATAGATGAATTGTTGTGGACTGAAGTTAAAACATAGTTGGTGAACACAACTTCATGTACTTAATGTCTTTAACATTGACAGAGAATTTTACACAATTGGATGAAAAAGTCTTAGGTGTACAATCGGTAATAGCTGAATTCATTCTGACCCTGGTAAATTTCTAAAAGGGAAATTGTCTTTTTTTTTCTCTGAGGAGATACCCAATGAAATCACTTTACAGTGAATTTTATTGCAAACTTACTCTCAGAATATGGTGAGAGTGTAGACCATAAACAGAGCTACAGACAGAGTGAATGGACATGATTGTGGTCTGAGCATGGTCTGCGCTGTGGTCACAATTAAAGGCAAGAAACAATTATTGCAGATGGGCATTAACAAGTGTAATTTATAATTTGTATGGATATAAGTTTTTGAAAGCCTTTATTAATAAGTTTTTGAAAGCCTTTAATATTTCTCTTGCTTTTCTCTGTAATTTCTGTGAAGGTTTAGATTTTGTTTAAACTTAATCATTTTACATTGATCAGAAAACAAGTTCTTGTAACTTATTTAATCCCACTCAGTGACTGTGTTCTAGGTTGTTTAAACAAGTACTTGCAGCAAAAGTTTGGAATGCTGACAGTCAATTGAAACTGTGAGTCTGGCTCGTAAATATAGTTAATCCTGAAACTGTGAGTCTGGCTCTCAAACATAGTTTATCCTGAACCACTTTTTTTTTTTTTTAACTTTTTTTATACTTTTATAACACTTTTTTTCATGAAAGGGAATGATCAATATTTTCTAATGTTCAACTATAAAGGGAGCAAATTTAATGAAAAATTTAAAGAAATATTTACAACTAGTAAAACTATATATTTAAGCTTCATTATGTGAAGCAGTTCTCTCTTTAGAATTTTGTCAATGCTATAAGCTTAAAACCTGACAGCTATATTTAAGAAATATATTAGTGACTGTATTAGAGTATCTCTGAACATACTGACTTAGGTATGTTAGGGCTAATATCTCATAAACCTATTCAATAAACTTGCCTTGTAGGATATTGATAACTGACCTAATCAAGGCCCAGTTTGATAGTACAGGATATACAGTATATAGTATATGTGTCTTTATAAATGAACTCAAGTTTACAAGTGTAATTATTGTATATTCAAAAGCCAGTTCAATTTAAAGTTACACAGTAAGTCAGTAAAAGTTGGAATGAAATGTATGAATGGATGAATTTCATTGTTTTATTTTGTTAATATGTTAAAGGGATGTTACTAAATTCTGACACTGTGAAAAAGTTGAATTATGTTGACAAAATAGAAATAGTGGACTTATATGGATTTATTACACTTTATGATTTAGTTAGGTTGTAAATTATATTTTGTTAAAGGACAAAAATAAACTTGGCATTAAAAAACAACAAACCAGATTAACTTTACCATTGATAAGTCATTAAATTCAGGTAAATGGTCACTTGACTCTAGCTGGACAAGGAGAAAGTTATATACAGATGATTGGATAGTGGAATGCAAAAGTGATTATTGTTATGAGATAGTTAATTTTATGCTTTAGCTGTTACTGCATAAAAATATATCAAGGGAGCCTGTTTGTTTATCGCTATATACTGTAATGGAATCTGGAATGTCATTTGACCAGTAAGCAAAAAAAAACAACATAATCTGCCACTATACATTCTGTTATTGGAAATATTATTTTGAGAAGTATGCACCAAAACCTCAGAGATAAAAACTATAACTGAATGTTGCCAAAATGCACAAGGACTTGACAGTGAATGAATGACAGTTGACATTGAGTCGGTTCATTAAATTGATAAAGTTACCATAGACACTTGATGTAAAATTAATAAGTTTAAGTAAATGAAGCTTACTAATTAATAGAATAGTACAAAGTGCAGTATGTGTATTGTGACCTTGCCGTTTGTCACTTGCTGAGACATACAAATCCTGCTTTAATGTGTAATATTTGTACCTAATTAAATCAAATAGTTATGAATCAATTTAAGAACATCCGGAGAAGATTTCGCATTGTAATGAATTCTTTGTTCAAGCAACATCTGTTACGAAAAGTGAATTTTGCTTGTTAGCGAGATATTAATTAACAAATTTCATCTTAAACAATGATTTACCTGTGCTGGAAATGTTGGATTTAACAAATAGTCACAAATAGGGTATTAGATATTTTAAACTTTGCATTGCATACTAATTTTCTTAAAAGAGATTTTTATGCATTTGTACATGCAGAAGAACAAGATAGTTAGATTGAATTACTTTAAAATAGTGTTCTTTCTTTTTCATATAAAGGAGTGTAAAGATTTTGTTGGAAGATAAACAAAAAAATGTTTCAAAGGGATGTTAATGATACAGATTGACATTTAGTTATTTTCACGGAGAATCACGAGGGAAAATTCAAAGAAATCATACTATAAGTGATTAAACCAAGTAATTGCCTTTTTTGCCATGGTAAAAAAGGAGTTTAAGCATTAAGAGATTTCTGTGATTACCGTACACCATGGAACTAGAAAATTAGTTTGATCATGTGATTCTGTTATGCCTTGGAATGGCAGAAAACAATCTGGCGTTTGAGTATGACAGTGAAGATGAGGTGCCCTGTGAGTAATTCTTTTCTTTCTGTCCTTCTGAGTTAATTAATTATTTTAACATGAGACTTGAGTTGTCTTTTGTCTGTTATGTAGTTTTTCATTATAATGTTGATTACATGACTGTTCCATAATAAGCCTGTTTGTTGGTATACTGTAAATCAATGCTTAATTGTTTGCTTTTGAAGTACTGTTACACTCCTACAGTAGAACAATGAATAATCAAAATCTACTTTATATTTGATTGGTAAACATAGCTTTTAAATTTAGTTATATTATACCTAGTTACAATGTAAGCTCAGTTTTGATAGTTCAGGTCCTGATTCCTCAATTTAAGCAGCAATAATTCCTTATGATATAGTAACTTTTTATTTTCATATTTTTTTGTGATTTACTTCTGAGTTACTTCAGATTTTGCAGAAATACAGGTTCTTGATATCGGTCCAATTTCAAAATGATTATTCTGATTAAGTTTAGCTGGGTGATTAGCTAGACTGATTTATCAAGATATATTTGATTGTACATTAGCTAATTATATGTATGAAAGATACAGGTCAATATCTGTGACACAATGTTCAAAAACATACCAATTAAAGCTTACACTGTTGTTACACCTGGGTATTTTATTATTTTACATCTATCCTTTCTGTTATATATATATAAAGCACATACAAAAATAATTTAATTGAAAAAAGAGGAGTATAAAAATATTTTGTTAAGATTTTTTTAGTTTTTTTTTCTCTGTATGCCTTATAAAAGTTCAGGTGAAAATAATTTTGACTGTGAACTTTGAGTCGTAAGTTGATACCTGTAGGTAAATTACTATATTAATTGGGTATTAAGTTGTTTAAAAACATTTAAAAAAAGTCATTGCCATCCAGCTGTAACTTAAATAGGTTGGTAGACCTCAAATTTGTTGTAAAAAGTAAGTGTGAAAAATGAGTAAAACATATCTGTTTGCCCTACTTCTTGAGCCAATCAGAAAGCAGAGATATTTAAATTTCCTATAGATTTATCCATGAAGAATTACAATTTCTCCATTTATTCTTGAAGAGCTCAGTTCTGTTTTTACCTGCCAAAAACTGTCGCAGGTATGTCAGTGCACATGTTGGAGTGGTTTAGTGTGGTTAAGTATGTTCCAAATAAGGAAGCCCAGAAAAAACTGTGAAAGATTAAAATAGAAGGAGCAAACACTAAGTCGAATAGAGGCTTTGAAGTAAAAGCTTTAGCATTAACCCTTTAGTTCATAGATACGTGTTTTAACGCATATGCGACCAGTGCAGATCCAGATCAGCCTGCACATTCGTGCAGTCTGATCAGGATCTCCACTGTTCACTTTTATATCGATAAAAGTATTTCTGACTGAAAAGTAATAGTTTTGTGGAGATCCAGATCAGACTACACGGATGTGCAGGCTGATCTGGATCTGCACTGGTCGCATATGAGATTTAACACTTAACCATGTGGTAAAGGGTTAAGAGGCCTCGGTCGGTCACTACGCTCCCTCCCATCTGTTTCTTAATGTTGAAGATTTCACTTCATAGCCTTTATCCTGTACACAGAGTGTATACTGAAACTCACAACATTGTTTCAAATGTCTTATTTGTTCTTCTAATTAATTTTATCACTGCTTTGGCAAAACCATCACCTGATCTTTTTGAAGGGAACAGTCACTGAATTGAATTGATTTTCTGTTCTTTGATTTTTTTCGTGTTACCCAGCAACCACTTTATCACATGTGTTCTTGTAAATGAGGAAATCCATTTGATCTTCACTGGCAGTTAGCAATAATGTGATGGTGGTGATATTGGATGTAAATATTGCAATTTCTTGCTGTCTAAGAGACTGAAAATGCCAATCATAATACAGTCAGGTTACAAATGAAGTACTGGCTTTTCATGAAAACAGAAAAAGGCATACAGAAAACACATCACAAAACTATTACTTAAGTTTATGTTATTTGATATCAATTTTCACTTAGTGGTAAGGAAAAAGGGGGGCTTAAAAGGGTAGATATATGAACTGGGCTTCACTTTATGGAAAGACATTTTATTAAGCCAATGTGTTAACCTGGTTTTAAGTTTAGTAAAAATAACATCTCTCTGATGCCCATTGTAAATGTCACATTGCTTATATTAAGGTAGTAGTCTTGTTAATTGACAATATTGCAGCTGGTCGTAACCACAAAAGGCGGTCACAAGCTCACTAATGATATTATAGATGTTCCTGTAAATACTAGTGTTTTTGCTGCTTTCAAATAGTTTAATTTCTGCTAGAAATGCTTCAGAACATGTTGAATTTCATATGTACTAGTAATTACAATTGAATGACTAGATTTTCTGCATTGTCATCCTCTTGACTTGAAATATCAACTTTGTTAAAAATATTTATTGATGTTGAATCACTTTAATACCACATTTTATGGTCAGTTTTTATATATATACTATATTATCACTGTAAGGGAATGCAAAACAGTTCTAATTGCTATGAAACAAAGAAGCAGATAGCAATTTTTTTCATCATTCTCCCCTCAATATACTGTCTATTACATGACCTATATGTGAAAAGAACTGAAGTACAGTTTTATAAAATAAGTATTAAAGCTTACATGAAAAGTTATATGCTAAAATGACATTAACATAGATGACACATCACTGTCAACTAAATACAGTGCTGTTTGAAAAATGTAACAAAGAATGGTTTTCTTTTGATTAAGGACTGGAAATCTTAGCATTACTAATGCAATGTAGTTTGCTCTACATTATAATGTAGAAGGTTAACATTCTTAAACCCCTAAATCAGCTTTAGACTTACATCTTTGTACTATAATAGTATTCTTTATTTACTACATTCTATGCTAGTTTATTAGAAACTTACATGTTGGGCCAACTTTGCATAAAATATACATGAAAATGTTCATACTGGCTGACAGCTTGGTGTGTCATGAAAGATAGTGTATCTTCTTTGATTTCAGTCATCAAATGATAACATGACGTTTATAAAACCAAGTTATCCTGCACTTCACAAAAATAGTATTGCAGTTTTAGATAAATATTTTTACCTTGTGACAGTTTTGTTACCACCAGTTTTGTTCAGCTGTCATAAAAAAAGCATAATTATGCAGAGTTTTTATTTTCTAGAATTATTTTTTTTTTTTACTTTTTCAATGTTATCTATACTAATATTTTCTATTTTAGGGGATGATCCACTACCTCCTGGTCGAAGAAAGAAAAAAGAAAAGAAAAAGAAGGCGGCACAGCCCCCACCACCCACCTCCTTGGGACAAGACCAGGATGACAACGAGGAAGATGTTGCCCTTGTCAGTGAACCAGTTGCCCCTTTGCCAGGGCCTCGAACAAAAAGCACAAATGATCTTCAAGTACTGGCTCAACAAAGAATGCAGGTAGCCATAGTGTCCATGTAGCAACCCATCTGTGTGCTATAGTAGTCACCCTTAATATGTTGTGGTTTTGGTGTTCACGTGTGTAATATATCTGTTAGATTCCCTACTGTTGTGTTTTGTTTCCTCTGCAAGCTCCTCCCTTTATATTCTTTTATGCTGTCAATTATTTCATGTCCGACCCGATAAAGGGGGGTCGTATAAATTTTGCTTTATACGGCACATGTTACATCATGGACTACTTTTGTGTTTATAATCAGAAGGAAGTGATTAAATGGTTGTTATTAGAAACAGAGACTACTTGAATAAAAATTAAATATTTCAATATCTAAATCTTATAATATAGCATGATCATTTTGGAACTATTTTTTGTGTATATGTTCACCTGGTGGATAACCTTGACATTTGAAAAACTTTAAAGATAGGTTTTCAATATCCTAGTAATTCACTGACAAATGCCAGATGTGACAGGATAAATAGAATAATAGGTTAGTGTCTTAAATGAGAAAGTTTATCCAGCTCGGCTGCGGAATTTATCGGGTGAGCCAGGCTCACCCGATAAATTCCTAGGCCTTGCCAGATAAACTTTCTCATATTAAGACACTTACCTATTATTCTCTATCTCTTGAGTTTCTTTTTTTTTCACATTTAAAGTAGAAATGTAATATGTAACTGGGCAGCAGTTTCACCAACAAGGTTACAGTCTCAGTCATTACCTACCACAGACTTGGCAAATTCTAGTAAAATGTCCTCTTAGTAAATCAAAAATTAACAAGACAAATTATTTCATTGTTAGGATTAACAAAAACAAGACTTAGTTCTATCTGTGGGTCTGAGGGACACAAACCTTTCATAATTTAACCAACAAATATTGAACCTTAGAAAATATGAAGAAAGTCTTCTTTTCAGTTTGTACAAAGGCCTGGTTTGAAAATTAGAATGTGGATGCAGTCCCACACGACAAATACAGTATTAATTAATTAGAATTCACACGTTTTTATTTCATAGATTAAATTCACAAGAGCTTTGTAACCAGCTCAGTATTTGTAAAGTTTGCAACTTTTGTGCTAGTTGCTCACATTTAAAATGTATAATGGATTCTGCTTCAACACATACATTGTTAACATTTCAGTTTGTTTTTGTAAATAATAGGTGTGCCTTTACAGAATGAGGTAATACTCATATGTCTTTCAACTTTTTGTTTTAAAACATTGCTTTCTCTGAAATGCCTTTTCTTTAAACTTTAATATGTTTTAAGATAAATTGTTGATGAAAGTTTCTCCTACCTATAAATTTAAAAATCCTCTGATAATTTCGTGCTGAACGGAATAAAGTTGAATGTT
This sequence comes from Cyclina sinensis, assembly GCA_012932295.1. Classification (NCBI taxonomy): domain Eukaryota; kingdom Metazoa; phylum Mollusca; class Bivalvia; order Venerida; family Veneridae; genus Cyclina; species Cyclina sinensis. The sequence goes on along the minus strand of JAAONU010000015.1, from coordinate 36,620,411 downwards.
AGCTTTGCTGAGTAGGTTCAGATTTGCTTTCTTTCTTTACTTGTTACTTACATAGCTGAATGAGCAACAAATAACCGAGAGAAAGCTTGAGCTAAATGATTAAAACTTTTAGAGATGATAAACGTGTTTTCTTGCCTAAGTAACTGAAGTTTTTCAGTTTTCTTTCAAAAATACACACTGAAGCTGTAAAAAAAAAAAAACTGAAGAAAACTAGCACAAGGTTGATGGGTTGCACTTCCAAAACTATGGTGACTTGCCTTCTGATTTATTATTTCATTTTCCTTTAGACTGAGGTTTTATTCTGTGTGATTTTTGCCTAAATTTCTTTGTAGCATTTTGTGAGCACTCATTGCACTTGCCTTTGTAGATTTTGTAGTAATATTTCAGATCTAATTATAAAAGATTATTCTGATGTTTTGTTGAACTTTTGACACAGCTCTGTAACTTTAGATATATTCTGTTGCATGTTTTACAGTATATGATTATAAGACATAATATTTTCCCTGAAAATGCAGACTCGGTAAGAGGGTGCTTTTGTAAGTGTGTCTCACTCAGTAAAAATATTTTTTTAAGGAAACCTCCTGTAACTTATGTTGGTTAACTTAATAATCTTCATTTTTTTATCCCCCTGCCAAAGGCGAAGGAGATATTTGAAATGCCCTTCGTCCGTCCGAAACAATTTTGTCCGGAGCATAACTCCAAAACTACTTGAGGGATTTTGTTCAAACTTCATACACTGACAGAGCACATTGGTAAGTAGTGCAGTGTGCAAGTGTAATAACTCTACCTTGCCAATTTTTAGAGTTATTCCCCTTTGTCAGATTTACTTGATAAATTTTGTCCGGAGCATAACTCCAAAACTGCTAGAGGGATTTTATTCAAACTTCATACACTGACAGAGCACATTGGTAGGTAGTTCAGTGTGCAAGTCCAATAACTCTACCTTGCCAAATTTTAGAGTTATTCCCCTTTATTATTACTTGATAAATTTTGTCTGGAGCATAACTCCAAAACTACTTGAGGGATTTAATTCAAACTTCATACACTGACAGAGCGCATTTGTAGGTAGTGTAGTGTGCAAGTGCAATAACTCTACCTTGCCTACTTTTAGAATTATTCCCCTTTATCAGATTTAATTGAAAAACTTTGTCCGAAGCAGAACTCCAAAAGTGCTTCAGTGATTTTCTTCAAACTTAATACACTGACATAGCACATTGGTAGGAAGTGCATCTTGCAAGAACAATAACTCTACCTTGCCTATTTTTTGTGGGATTTTCTTCAAACATTATTACACTGAGTGTTTGAAAGTACAACCTTCAGGTAGCTTCTTCCCAGCGGGGGGATTAACCATGTGTAACATGGCTCTTGTTACAATTTGTTTCATCATAATTTTTTATTTAAGATGACTCTTGACCAGCTTAAGAAGTTTCCAAGAAAACAGTTTTAGATAAAATCAGACATTTTAAAGCTGAAGGTCATTGCAAAAAAGATAAGCTTTTAAAGTTTGTCAGTCCATTTAAGAGGTGCGTTTTATAAACAAGTGTGTCTTGTAAGTAGGAGTGGGTGGTAATATAGAAAATGAAGTGATGTGCAGTGTTTTAATGTTACATAAGTTTGAGCCATGGGTTCACCATGCCTTGGCAGCAAGTAATCAAAATACTACTCTTCCAAGATAAAACTATAAAGAAGAATGTTAACTGTTAAACAATTGCTATATTTCAGCATCCTGATGATGATGATGATGACGATGATGGACTGCCAGCAGGAGCTATGGGCAGGACCTATACTCCAGATATGACTGAAAATCTTGATGATTTTGTTTTAAAACCTGCACCGCAAGGTGTTACAATAAAGTGCCGGATCACAAGGGACAAGAAAGGTGTTGATAGAGGGATGTATCCAACATATTTCTTACACATGGAAAGGGAGGATGCAAAAAAAGATGTTAAAAGGGTTTGTTTTATTATATTTTATACATTTAGAGGACAGGTATTTGTAAGGATGGTTCTTAAATTTTATTGTATGAAAATGATCTTAATTTCCACTATCTTTGAATTCAGATGAGATCTTGACATTCAGATATGATAACTAGGTAACAATTTATTTCTTATATTGCCAAACAAATGTCACACCTCTATATGGTGAAGTTAGGGCGTAAAATACAGGTATATTATGACTGTTTACTTGCTGTTGAATTTTGCAGGTGTTTTTATTAGCGGGTAGAAAACGAAAAAGAAGCAAAACAGCAAATTATTTAATCTCTACAGATCCAACTGATCTTTCCAGAGGTGGTGAATCTTATATAGGGAAACTAAGGTAGATAACTATGTTTATGCTGTTATAATTGTTTCCCTTGTTTGTTTAATTGTTATACATTAAACTTGATTGCAGGTATTTTTATTAGCGGGTCGAAAAAGAAAGAAATCCAAAACATCCAACTATTTGATATCAACTGACCCAACTGATTTGACCCGAGGAGGGGAAGCATTTGTGGGAAAACTTAGGTATTTAAAAGAACAATCCTGTTTGGTGAAGTGTTTTACCCCTCCCAGTAGTGAAAAAGGGATCTAAAAGTGATACACAATGACCAGCTGAAACTAGCTGAGTTTTCAATTTACCTTAACGGTCTTTCAGAAATGTAATCTCAGACATTTAGTGCCTAACATCATTTTGAACACCAAACTTTTTCTGGTTCTTGAGTAAATATTGTTCTGCAAAGAATGAGTTCTTAATAATTTGGAGGTGAATTTTACATCAGGAAATTGCCTCATTCTGATTGCTGGCAAACTGTGATGGTAGAATACAATCATGTATTCATGGAAATAAAGCTTAACTTGATATCAAGAAAAAATTAAACCAAAAAAAATTACATTGTTAATACTAATGTTAAAATAATAAAGAAAAAAAGACAGATTATCAGCTCAAAAACTAATTGTTATTGATCTCTCTTTCATTGTATGTCACTTTGATTCAGGTAGTAAGATACGTGTTATGCTTAGTCAGTGTGTGGTGGAGTAGATACAATTTGTTCTTTATCACCTTTCTGTATACAGCTCATCTTTATCTTCTGCTATATGTTCATTCTTTGTCATCTTTCTATTTATTTGAGTTTATTTATTGTACATATCTGTAACCCATGACTGATGCTAATTTATGTTATGTTATGAAAGAACTATTGCACTGAATGATTTGTGTTGTAATAGAGTTGGCTAGATGTTACTGTTTTAGTTGTAGTATGCAAGCATGTAGTTCTGTTGTCTGGCCAGTATTAGTTCTCTTGTATACTATCTTTTTTTAGCTCACCTAATCACAGCATGCTCATGATTAACTTTTGTGATCACCAAGTGATCATCATGCATCATCAACTTTTGCTTAAACATTTCCTCCTAAACTGCTTGGTCTTGTTTGGTCTGTGTTGATGAAACTTGGCAGGGATGTTCCTTGCATGTAGCCCAACAAATGTTGTTGAAAAAATTTCCTTCCATATAGAACTCTGGTTTCTGTCACAACAGGAACAGTAAACTTGTTCAAATTGTACATCTGTGGTACTTTTAGCCCCTGTTGTGGATCAAAGGTTTAACATAAAAATATAAAAAATGTATGTAAAGGAAACCTTTGAAAAAAAATCATAAACCCAATAGCCTCAAACTTTGATATTTTGCATGCAGCATTTTCTAGTTCAGTAAATTATATTGATAAATCCATTAGATTGCATTTGTTTTGAGCAGTTATAGTCTAGTGAGCGATCAAGTGCCATCATGACCCTCTTGTTATTTGTCATTTCATTTTTATGTGACATCTTTTTAACTGTTATTAGTTGTACTGCATCTTATTTCTGTTTTGCCACAAAGAGTTCTTGTTTCACTATTAACATGTTTATGGTATTGTACTAGATACCGTATGCATTCTTTGTAATGTGTCATTGTATTCAAAGTCTTTATTGGAATGGTGTTTTTAAAGTTTGTTTGTCAGTACATTTTCAGGGGTCTTAAATGTTCCACAACAGGGACTGGATGTTTTTGTAGTAATTTCTGGATATTTGTTTATTTGAAAATTTATTTTCAGTCAGTAACAACAAGAAGTCAGCTTCTAATAATAACATTGTGTAAGATTTTCTTGGTTTGTAGAAAATTTGTTTGCATTACTTTTGTTATATCCACAGGTCCAATTTATTAGGTACACAGTTTACACTGTATGACAATGGTGAGAACCCTAAACAAGGCATGGACAGGGCCAGGAAGGAACTCATTGGAATTGTTTATGTAAGATAATAATACATACTCTTTCATTCTTTATGTTCTGCTCTTCATGTATCTTGTCATTAAACAGGTTGAGATTTTAGGTCAGATTTTACTGAACAAAATGACTTGTATCTTCCTCAGCAAAGATAGAGAAATTCCAAAATAAGTAATTCCCTAGTATTTTAATTATTTTAGTAAAACTGTCCAAGGTTAAATGGAAATGGCACAGCTCTTTTGGCTCATATTGAGCTTTGTATGTTTTAATTATAAATATTGATCTGTAACACAAGAATAAAAGAATACAGACTGACAAATGATTAAGCATCTTATATATATGGTGATCATGTTTTATTTGCCTTCTGTGACCAGTGCAGACCATGACTAGCTTGTACATCCACACAGTCAGATTACAGTCTGCCCTGTTAGTTTTTCTGTTTGTAAGTTTTCAGTTAATACCCAAGTAAATGATAAATGGATATGTCTGTATTAACAGATAAATTTATTTTAGAAATTGAGCAGGGTAAGGGTAAATGATTTACACTTAGAAGTACTTTTTTCATGTTAATATAGCCTTTATAAATTAGTTCTAAATAGCATTTTTGCTCTTTCTTAGGAAACAAATGTGCTAGGCTTCAAGGGACCCAGAAAGATGACCATAATTATCCCTGGTATGAATCTGGACCATGAAAGAGTGGATATCAAACCAAGAGGGGTAAACAGTCTTTCTAAAAGCTAACTGTTTTCAAGTTGCATTTCTTAAGATAATGACCAAGTAATATAATGTTGACCTTGTAGTTCTTGGTTTAGAAAATATTTAATTAAATTGTTATTAATTGTGCAGACCAAATGGCAGAATAAAAGATTGCTTATTTACTGTTTATGAGCTTCTGTTGAAAATTGTTATTACAGCAACTGTCTATTTGGAAGATAATAGTTAATCATTTTGGTAACAGTTTTTGTTTAACATGCATCAGAATTTATATGAACAAACTGTAAAGAAGAGAAAAATATTGAAGTCTTAATTATACTTCACTTTTGACTGACAAAAAAAAAGAGAATATGTGTACCTATATTCTGTTAAAATATTTACCTTGCCTAATAGTATTGGGGATAAGTGCAGAATTCATATATGGAGTTTCAAGGGTTTTGTAAACAGAATGTTAACTGTCAGTTTAAATTGATCACAGATAGTTGTTGGCACTGAAATTAGAGCATTACCATGAGCTCTTTCCACCCTTGTTTAACACATGCATTTTGATAAGTGGTTTTGACTCCAGGGAGAAATAACATGTACCTTAACCAGAAAATTTTAACTGTTTGGAAATGCTTTTTCTGTAGATGTATTAGAAATCCATCAAGTCTGACACGTGTGTATTGTCTTCTGAATCAGTCTGATGTTTTAAGAAGTAAAAGAAGTCATAATTCACTTTTAACTATTCTGGGAACATTGATATATGGTGTGTTTAATGACAGTTCTAAAACTTCACTGTACAGAAGCAGAAGTAATTCATTTTCTATTTATGAACAGGACTGAGTTAGATTTCACTTGTTGGTAATGAAATTGGAGCTTTACAAGGAAAGGCTTGACTGGAATTGGAAAATATTATTGATTTCAAAACTTCTCAGATGCAATGAATTTTGATGTCAGCTAAAGAATTTCTGTTTTATAACCAAGAAATTCCCTGTATGTGCAATTTTAAGTTTTCCTTTGGGTGAATCTTAAAATTAGTAACTTTAGTTTTATTTTTGGAGAAAAAAAAATGATGATTTTAGAAATTTAAAATTTCAGTTTCTTTGAATTTCCATGGAATATTCTAGATATTTTAGTTAGCCAGTATAATGCTCATTAACCACTACTAGATTATGGTTATGAATATTAACATGTTCAATAGTACCTATTTTTAGATAAAAATCAAAGCCTGAATTTCTCATAAAAAATTCAAATTCTAATAATTTATTGCAGTTTTAGAGATTTTTTTACCAAATAATTGTGTAACAGGGTCATGTTGGTTTAACACAGTAGTTTTTATTGCATGAATGTCTAACAGGATCATGGTGGTTTCAGATGGTGGTTTTACTGTATTATTGTGTAACAGGATCATGGTGGTTTCAGATGGTGGTTTTACTGTATTATTGTGTAACAGGATCATGGTGGTTTCAGATGGTGGTTTTACTGTATTATTGTGTAACAGGATCTTGGTGGTTTCAGATGGTGGTTTTACTGTGTTATTGTGTACCATGATCATTGTTGTTTCACAGAGTGGTTTTTACTGGTTTTACAGAGACTTAATTCTGTATTCTGTAATAAAATTGTGGTGGTTTCATTGAGAGGTTTACTAAATTATTGAGTAACAGGATCATTCTGGTTTTTACTGTTTTATCATGTGATCAGATCATAGTGGCTTCACAGAGAAGTTTATCTATATTACTTTGTTACAGGATCATGATGGTTTGATAGAGCGATGGAAGAGAAAAACCATGGACAACATTCTCGAGCTGCATAATAAAAGCCCAGTCTGGAATGATGGTATGATATAAACTCACATCTTCACCTTCAGACAGCATGGCTTCGTTTGATTTCTTTGCAAAAATAATTGTGGGTGGGGAAACTGAAAAATATCATTGCCTGTCTGTCTTTCTGATTGTATGTTCATATGTTCATAAAAGTAGAAAAGGGCATGGTATCTAATGTAGGTCAGTATTCCGTTGGTAAGTTAAGGATATCTCTTTGCTGTTAAAGTTATGTCATCTTATTTCATATGGTCTTAGTTATGGTATGCTTTCTTGTGTTATAGAAACCCAGTCATATGTCTTGAATTTCCATGGGAGAGTGACCCAGGCTTCTGTGAAGAACTTTCAAGTCGTCCATGACAATGACAGTAAGTTTTTAAAGATTTTTTTCCATTCTCTTAAAGAATTACCTTTTGAGAACTCAGTATATTATTTATCTGTAGGTTTAGATGTACCCTTGTATGAGAACCTGAAGCCATATGAAGTGAATACTTACCTGCTTGCTAACGGCATGAAATCTAAAGTTCCAATACCATATTCATGGGATATACCTAAATCAGTGAGTGAAGGTGAAGTTTTCAATCTATTTTAATCTTGCAGCTTAAGTTTAAAGAACTCACTTCATAGTACAACCACATATAAAGACTAGAGTTGAACAAACTTTGAATGAATTTTTTTACTAAATATTTCATTGTTTTTCTTTTCAGTGGATTATATTGTGATGCAGTTTGGTCGTGTAGCAGAGGATGTGTTTACAATGGACTTTAACTATCCAATGTGTGCATTACAAGCATTTGGTGTGGCGCTTAGTAGTTTTGACAGCAAACTTGCGTGCGAATAATTCAAGATTGCCTTTACCCCACCCACCATGCATCATCACAGACAAGTAAATAGTTGGAAATTGTCCATGTTGATCTTGGACCTGTGTGTGTCATGATGCATCATTGTCATCATTTTCATCATCATCCCTCACTTCATCCTTTGTCATGTTTTGAAGGCACAGAAAGATGCTTTTTAAGACTGCTTATTATAACTCACAAAAATGGAATAAGCTTGATGTGTTAATATTGAAAAATCAGTATTGAAATCATAGAATCATATTGTTTGAGACTTTTTGCTAAGCAAGAATATTGTCTGACAGTTACATTGTTGAAACCCCTTTTCAGTTTATTACTGTAAAGAAACACACAAAATGAAGTGTAATAAATGTTAATGACTATGAAATGTATAAGCGATGTTACAAATAAATGGAACAAAAGTGAGATTTTTCTAACTATGAAACGGAAAGTTCTAAACATAAAAATCAAAGGATATAATTAAGACTGTTTTATCATGATTGACATACGGATTTTTAATGGATCTCCACATGTATGAATCATTATAAATTTTTCATGGCAAATTTTTTAAATAGAGGCTATCATGCTAAAATCTTTTCACACTGCAGTAAGTTTTCAGGTATCAGGTCGATAATTACAATAAATGGTATAGTCCTAATTGAATAATGGATAGGTCCATTTCAGACATTTGGAATATTTATTAAGATGATACTAAGCTGGTATTTTCCAATTTGCAGATAAGTGGGTAACTTACTGAGAAAGTATGATGTGTTCTAAATGAAAGTAGAAATAGGTACCATACATGATAACATGTTTAGTTATCACAAATCATATGTTACATACATCTCGTATTGAAACATACATACGACAAAGACAAAATACATATCAAGTAAAAATTGAAATATTCCATGTTGATTTATACTTTTATGTATACATGTGTATATATATAAAATGATATATTCAGTGAAGAAATTTTTCATCTTTTGTATGTATAAACATTTCTGCCAAGAAATTTAAGTTTTTGTTGTTTAATCTTTCCTTCTTGCGATTCTAATGTCTTTGAGTGAGCACTTTAAGGAGTATTGTGTTAATGTATTGAAGGTAACTTTAAGCGTTAATGATTCTGTTGACTCTATTTTTGTTTTATTCTGAATTAGGCTTTGAGTTAACGATCATAGATTTTTACTATGATGAATGAGATACTTTTTGTTTTGAAAAAAATATGTTAAGTCCTTCTGTGGTAATAGTTCAGGTTTATAAAACAGTGCAATGTTATTAGCAGAAAGGATGGAGTTCTGTTAAGTTTAAACTTCTTTTGTTACGTATTAATTGACAAGAAACATCACATTTTTAAATAATATTGAAGGAAAAAGATCCCTGAGTTTCTTTTAGCTTAAGTGATAGCCACATTGTATTTATATAGCTGAGTCTTTAATCAAATCAGATTTATGTAATTTATCACTCAGGTAACATTGTCATTAAAGTTTGTGTTTTAAGATATTTTTAGCTATATACTGGTAAGTCAGTATATGTTTGGTTTAAGGACCTAGCCATTTTAACCTTCCTTTCTCTCAAATTACATGAACTTCAAGCACATTACCATAATGAATTCTAAAGCACTGGCTGTCTTTATTTATCTGAGATTGGCTTAGAATAAGAAATGCTATCAGAAAAGGGCTGCTAAAGAACATTACTATCTGAAGCATAACTGGCCTGTCACATGTTTCATTTTCTGAGTTTTAACCATAGGAAGAAGACCTAAAACACGTAAACATTTCAAGTCATATCTATTGCTTAATGTTAATGTATCAAAGTTGTGCTATTTTTAGTTATTTGTGATTTTTTTTCTGTGATTATTGGAAAAGATATATTGTGTATTTAAGATATTTTAATCCATTTCATTTAAATTTTCCTTAAATCATTTTTACATTTTGTTAACTAGAATATTTTTTATGTAGACTGTAGTGTCATCTAATTTGCATGATTTCTTTTATGTCTATGATTTTAGCCTACTATGTTGATTGCTTTTATCATTATATATATATTTATGCCTAGTCCCCTCAAAACGTCCAGTTGTATGTGTAAGAAGCATATGTAGAAACCTAGTATTATTTTGTCACCAATGTGATTTTTTTCCCTGTAATTTTAATTCTTTGCCACTTTTAGACCATTTAAAATTTCGTCATTGTTTTACCTGCTAGTGTTTCCTCATTTCCTGTGAACTTATTGCTACAGATTATGTAAATATACATAAGCTTGTTCCACCAGCAATTTTGAAAATTGCCATATAAAGTCAAAACTAGCTAAGCTCAAAAATTTCAGAAGTGGATTACATGATGTACAGAATCATGCTTTGTTCAAGTCAGTATAAAATATGGGCACTAATATATCATCCCCTGTAAATTTAGGCAATTTTTGTCTTTACTTGCCAACTCATTTTTAAATATTGACAATTGATTAACCAATGTTTTATGATGAAAGTTTTGTTGATCTTTATGATGTACTAAAAGGTCAAGGTCATTTTATAAGTCATGTGACCATTGAAGAAAGCAAGCAAAGGCCTTAAGAACAAGATTTTCTTTAAACACTTACCTCAGCAAACCTCAGTGGGACAGTTAATGCTTAGCCTAGGGTAAGATGTCCATGTTATAATAAATCTTTATCATACAATACAGTTTTATGGCTTGAGAAGCTGGTATGAATCTTTTTAAAGTATTATTGTAACCCCACCAATGACATGACATGTTTTATTTAGCCAATAATTTTATATATTGTTATGTGTAATTAAGTTTGAAACTTTGAAATAACACATTTTTCCAAGGAAAAAATATGAATTGTAAGAAGTTAACTGACTTGTTTATAGAGATAATAGCATATAATTGTCCATTTCAGAATTTTCATAAGATTTTTTTTTTTTAGGGGGTGGGGTGGGGGGGGGTTTGAGATTTTTCATGAGTGCAAATGGGATTTGAAGTTTAATTGAGATTGAGATTAGAAGTGACTGTCATGATTTTGACTAAACAGTTTTTGTCTAAAGATTTTTCATAATTGAAATGGGATTTAAATGGATTTGAAATTTTATTGAGGCTGTCATCAGAAGTAACCCGATACAGTCTTCTGTATTATATGTTTGTACAATGATTTTTTTAGGAAATATTGCAACATGTTGCGACAAAGGCTACTGCCTATTTTCCAAACAGATATAATTCTTTTTGGATGACCTTGATTCCAATGTGCATTTGTTAAGAATGACTGTTACAATGAAACTAGCTTGCTTAAGGGAAGTAACTCTTTCATATTGAAGACAGATACAAAATAATGGATTGGTTACTTGATGTAATGTTGTTTTTTTTGTAAGGGAAGAAAGCTGCATACAAGAAATAAATTTGCTGGTATTTCAAAGTTTGGAACTTAAATCGTCGATGCCGTCCTGATGCGCTGTATTTATTGTTGCAACCTTTATATGCTTTCTGTATATGTTTAATTTTTTTTGTTTTTGGACATGACATTCATGCTTATTGTGAAGTGTCATATTATTCATGGTCTATCTTAAAGACTGGTTCAAATCATAGATAAATCTAGGGCAGAATTTTTTCAACTTTTTTAAATAATGTCACTATTTCTAAAAAAAACGCATCATTTATTTTCATGAAACCAAGGATGTAAATAACATTCAAAATAAATGTTGGTAGTAAAAATAAGGCAAGTTTGTATTGTTTTCCAAACAATTGTAATGACTCTGTGGTAGTTGAGTGAACGCAATAGAGAATTGTAACTTTATTTTCAATGAATACTTCAGTGTATTTATGAAGAGTTCATACATGTTATTAAGTTTTATAGCAACCACAGATGTAGTAGCTTAAAGGTGAAAATACTTCTTAAATTACTCTTAACCAGTCTTTTCTTGTCTGAATGCATGACCAATTATATTAAAACACATCATAATAGCTGTAATATTAGCTATAGATTTCATGAGTACTGTTGTGAGAGAATTATAATTATGTACTGATTAAACATTGGTATGATATATTATGAAGAAAACATTCCAGGTTTTGTGAGAAAAAGACTGCTCATATGCTATTGAATTTACAGGGTTATGCTCAGACCCCACACACAAGTTGACAAGCACTGTTTGATAACTATGAATGTATGCTTCTAAAAGTTTATATTCTTCTGAGTAAAGTATTAAAATCTAGCACTATTGACTCAGTTTGATTAATGCTAAGTAAACAGTTCAGGAATTCATCTAATGTGATTTGAACAAGTTAAAGAATAGAGTGAAAGGTTCTATTCCTATGCTCTGATATATCTGTATCATGTACCTATGAGAGACCTTAACAAAGTGCCTGACATTAAGTGTAAGAATTTGTTTTAAAACAATTTATTATTTCTGTACTTATTTATTATAATTTAGAAGTCTGTTTCAAGGATGTGATGCAGAACTATCGTAACTCTGTCATGATTTGTATAAAGTTACAATAATTCTGCACCCAATTGTCAGTCAAGAAATTTTCAAATGAAGAGCCAATTAGGTAATGGCTGAGAGGCACTGGGAGGGGAGAATGTTAAGTGTACAAGAGGCTCTAGTAGGGAGATGTTATTTTTTTTTCTTTGTATAGATGTGTCTCAGTACTTGGTTATTGCTCTCTGTAAGTTAATGTCACAAATATTGAAAATAAATTTTTAAATTGTAAGGATGTTTTGTTTTGATTTTCAATATCATGTAATTTATTTTTGTTGTGTCCCGTTGTTTGATGATGCCTCTTAATGGACTGCAGGTAAATGTGGAACATACAATAATAAATGAATCCATAAATAGCTTTAACTGGGAGAGCTGAATCTGGTGATTCCTTGAGAAAGGACAAACTGGCCTTGGCTGGGTTCTATGATACAAACAATGAATATCCTTGGAATTATTTTGGGCATGGTTTTATATTTTCTACATATCCATTACCCTGTGTGTCATCTTTCCCAGCATTTCATGGTGGTGATTATTTAAACCATACAAATCTAAGTTAAGTTAGAAAGCTAAGTTTTTATGAACTTCAAAGACAGAAGAAAACCATTTTTTTTCAATGAAGAAACTTTAATAGACATGATAACAATTCACAATATAAAGTGTAATAGTTTCACAACTTCACAACCATGATTATATGATTTTCTGGAATTCCCATGTAAATAAGCAGTGAACAAAGCATTGCTGTGCATTCCAGCATTATAAGTAAAAAAATTTAGTACTTTTAATATTATTGTTTACAACTTTGGACATCTAAAGAAAAATTTAGAAGACATGTATTTCCCAGAATAAGTGCCACATCTACTGATGAATTGTAAAAGTAAGTTTGTTCTGATATTTTATTCTATTACTGTGGTATGCCAGTACATCTGAAGAAGATTCTTTCACTTCCGACAACAACAACTGGACAACAAAACTATCGCGATTCTGGAAACTTCCATGTCATTTTTCACCAGAACTGGAGACCCAAAAAAAAACTCACTTCTCCATTTTGCATTCAATATAATTTCATTATATATATTATAAAATCTTTGAAGAGAAGTGAAAGAGTATAACAAAACAAAAATTTAGTGTAACAAGGGAATCACGCTACAACAGCTATGCAATCCCCTTTCACTGAAGAGAACAGCTCTGTAAAACATGCTTTAAAAGAGATATTTCCTAAAATTAACCAATGATACACAGCACATGTAATTTATTAACTGATTCTCTATAAAGTGAAAAATAACTGACAAAATGTAAAGAAGAACTTATGTTCAAAACTATTTCCTTAGCGCGTGTAGACACTAAGGCAGTATTCATTCGTAATAAAATGCCATTGATCAAACAAAGTGTAGAAAAACTTTCTGTTTGTTTTAATGCCAGTTTCAACAGTTGTGGTCATATCCCACTGGTCAGTCTACCTAACAAGTGTTCCTGGGTTTCCAACCAGTTTACTAACCAATCTCTTCACTATCAACAGATTACTTCCTCACTTGATTCAGAGATGAGGGACAAATGACCTATAGATGCATTGTCCCAGATCAATTATCACGAAGAAATTTTGCTGGCCTTACAGAGATTGAACTAAGAACCCCTGGATTGACAATCCAATGCTTTACTAATACTTATACTAACTGAGCAAGCTGAGCCGGCTTTTCTATATACAGACTGGAATGAATGCATTTGGTTTACCTGTTGTACTTACAATTTTGGACTGACACCTATACCTCAGGTAATGATAATTTTATTATGTTCAGTGTAATTCACACTTATATGATTTAGCAGGAGAAGGAATGTTCTAAATTCTGCCATTTTTAAACTGTAAGAGTAAATATGATAAGCCACTTTACTGAAGCTGTTAGGGTTACTAAAATCTCTCTTTTACTGAAGAACCATGTAAAGTATTTAAGAAACTTAAAAAAAAAAATTGTTTTCATCTTACACAATTCAAAATATAAAATAAAAGTAATAAACACAAACAAAAATAACTTGATATCTAAATAAATGAAGTATCACATAGCTAACCTTTGGATAAGCTTATATCTTACAACTAATATTTTGTGTTAGTAATATTACAACAGTACATTTAATGTACACTGTAAGCAACCCTGGAATGTAAGTTTTAACCAAATGCTAGTAAAGTACATTTAATGTACTTACTTACAATTTTCATTAACAATACCTTGACAATAATTCCATGTACTTCATATTTATCCTTTGTGTTCATATAATTAACCCAATTACCAGAAAAAAATTGTAACTACAACTCATCTTTTGATATTTAGTTCAACTACATTTTTATTTGGTATGCAATAAAAATATGTCTATCATACAGTGGAAAATAAGAAATAAAGCTATAAAGCATGTTTATTTCTTATGGAAAACAGTTTATGTGAAACCAAAATTGTAGAAACTTAAAATGTTATACATGAACAACACCTCCTGCTGACACTCACGAAAAATCTGTGAAAATGAAAGCACTTGCAATGGTTACCATTTACTACTCCTGCAATATTGATAGTTATCAACCCTTGCAATTACAAAAGTAGTCATAATGAACCTTTGTTACACCCAAAATAGTCATTATCAACCCTTGCAATACTGACAGTAGTCAAAATCCATCCTTACAATACTGACAGTAGTCAAAATCCATCCTTGCAATACTGACAGTAGGCAAAATCCACCCCTGCAATACTGACAGTCAAAATCTATCCTAGCAATAACAATACTAGCCTTATACATTCAGTGATATACCATTCCAAAAGCAGTCATACAACAAACTATGCAGCATTGAAATACCCTTGAAATTCCTGAAGTAGACATGAACTACCTTAGCAATACCTATGACAATTCTAAGTAACCATTGCAATAGCTATCATTGTTATAAACTCCACAATAATACCAACCAATACAATTATGATGGTAGATCAAAACAATCCTCACAATATTGATGGTCATAATAAAGAAAATCTATACAAATATAATAGTTTTCCAGAAAACGAGCAAACTAGCGTAAGTCATGAACCTCTGTAATATTGCTGGGACGTAAAACAAGCTTACTTAATATCTGACCCCTTATCATACATACTTCTTTGGTTCCACAGAAACTAGTTGCAGCAAATCAATATAATATAAATAAAAACAGCCTATTTGTATACAACACATGTTTAGAGTCAAACACAGGACTATAAAATAATAAACAAAGAAGCCATAGTATTCTTTCACGTTAACTTTTACATCACTTTTACTACTAGGAACGTATTACTGAAAAATTGTAGATGTTTATATTAATAATGAGTTAAAAGAACTGAACTCTGAGACCAATTCAATATAAAATTTGATTGTGCAAGCTTCCATATTATGCTGTAAAATACCTCTGAAAGCAGTTTTGATAGAAATTCTGTTATTTTAATTTTTTTATACTACACGTTAATAAGTTGAGCCATGTAATGTGTTAACACAGGCTGGTTCCACAGCATATCAACACATATTCATCAGGCCTAAGGAACCAACCATCATTTGTGTCAGGGTGAGTTAATATGTCTTTTTTAGATATGCTTGTGGCAATTTTTGTTGCCAGTAAACAAATTAAATATTTAAGGTATCACACCTATATGAATACATACGTGTATGTACATGTATTTAATAAAAATTATATCACAAACAGTTAAGGGTATGCAGTAACTAAATGTTAAAGATTGATTTTTTTATTCTGTGTACTGCAAATAAAATCAACTTCAAATATTTTTTTCTGGATAATGATTGAGTTTTAAATTATAAGAGAAACCTATGAAAGACTCCTGTGCATGCCTAAAGTCTAGCATCTGGGTTATAAATCCACCAACCACCTATTATGTACACATTGCGGCCTATTCTGGCAGCCTTAGTTTCTGTAATTCAGTCAGAAACTGTTGTCTTCTTGTTTTTTCAAAGGAAAATGTTTATCTTTTAACATAAATACATAACAAAAAAAAAAGACAGCAGATTGTAGACTTGACTTTGGAGCATAAATAAGATTTTAATTTTTTTTTTTTTAAATATGTAACATTTCTTCATCAAATACTATCATCTCAACTTAGTTACAAAAACTGAATGGGGTAGCAAACACGATGAAAATGCAAAACAAACTTCACTATGAACACATTGCAAAAAGCAGAAAAAAATGCAACACAGTAATAATGTATGGCAAATGAGCAAAGCGTAAATCATTTGAATGTCAACCTAATAATTGAGCATAACATAAGCATGGAAATGAAAATAACTTATAAATAAACTAACTATAAACCTATATATATATATTCTATGCTAATAGACTTATCACAACCAACAACAGCAGTGTAGCAATATCTATGTAATATACAGGAGATTCTAGCAATCTTCTTTACCTTAACCATGAAACATTACAAATGATAATAGTGTCTATCAATAGAGTGAACACATTTAAGAAATCAAATTAACTCATTCATAACTTTGACACTGGTCTGATATATCAAAGATGACAAAGAAAACTGCAAATGAACTGAACCATTAAAAAAAGAATGGAAAAAAACACAAAGTCTACTCTATACAACATTTAAGCAGAATACAGAGACTTTGTGCCTTAATACAACAATTCAAATATATCTCCACTTTAATAGATTTTTCAGTACACTTCATTCCAGTAAAATTTAAATTCAACTATAAATTGTAATAAAACAACCTTGTTATAAGTTCTAATAACTCACTTCTATGGCAAAGAAACAAATAACCACAAAAATCAAACTGTTTTTCTGTCTTCACAGCCATTTAGCATGAAAACCCAACATTTAATGCATTATACTGACCACAGCTCATTTTACACTTGTAATCTCATAAAAAAGTTATGCAAGCATGAACCTCAGTTTACTGAAAATTTCTCCTAAAATCCATGCAGTTATGTCAAAATTCTAGTAGGTATAAAACTCTTACAAACATGGAACCATCCAGCTGATAGGAAAGAAAAATTCCTACTGGAAAAAACATTTGTTTTAAAATGTTCTAAAATTATACAGGCTTCCTTGTGTATAAATTACAGTAAAAACATTTTAACTAACTGTCAAAAAAAGAAAAATCAATTTAAGCAAATTCTATTTGTAACAAATAAATAAAAGAACAATGATTTGAACAATTTGAGAAAAAAATTCTTTCTGAAATGACCTTAATTTTTGTGTCTGAAATTATGGCAACAAAAAAGCTGCAAAATATAAAAATCTTTAAAGACCAGTTATTCATGAAAACAACACAATACATGCACCTTGAAAACCTATGGCAACCATAACTGAACACATACTGAACAAAATATAATATATTCTAAATAAGATATTGAATATCAAAATAACAATATGTACAAAACAAACCTTATCAATAAAGTTCTGCTTATATTTAACAAGTACATGATAGCAGAAATACTTGCAGTATTTATCACCAGGATGATTTTGATCTGTCAGGAAAGATTCAACTAAAAGATATAATTTACAATTTGTAAATACAATAAGTATATAACATTAATAAGCATAAAATTAACAAACAACATGCAAAACTAGTGAAATATATATACACATACAATAATAATTCTAAAATATAGAAAAAAAACTAATCTTTTCTCAAGGGTTTAAATTTTTTTAATGAAAAATCTTTGTGCAACATAGCATCTGGCTGCAGTGTAAATTTCAACTGCTCTAAAGTACCGGTAAAAGGTACACAAGTAAAGGAGACTACAAAAAGTCATGAATATGGTAAGCATTCTAATCATCCTGTGACAGTGTCCTGTATGACCATTCCACCACCGGGGTAAAGTTTACAAAACTGGACAGTAAACATAAGAACTGAACCACAACTTGCCTGTGCCTGATCTGTAAACCCCTGACCCTCACCCAGAGTGATCTCTAAATAGTATACTTTTTAATACAAACAATTACAATTTGTTGGAAGAAATTACTCTATGCTGGTAGCATACAGTCTGCCTTTACTGGACTCTGCCTTTCATATTTTATAGTAGATAAATAACTTAAGACAAATGCCCAATACATGAAAAATAGCTTTTAATAAATATGCCATAAGCAGGATTAAAAATCAAGACAGATCCCAAATCTGAAATCTTGTTGTCAAGAATGAAGAATACAATTTACAGTTATCTATAATAGTTGAATTTTTCAACAGAGCAAGTGGCAGGATTATTTATATTTTAAATCGTGATTGACAGAAACATCTGAACAGCAAGTGGAAAGAAGTTTTAAGTTCTATTTTAGCCGTTCCAGTAGCCAAAACAGACAATGTCTTCTAAAAATTCTGGAACTATTTGAAAATGACACATTTTTTCAGCATATCCGGTAAAATCATTTAAAATGACTTGCAATTTTGATGAAATGGGAATTCTGGCAACTAAGTTTTATTTCTAAGTACCAACCTAGAACTTAAATATATTTAATTATCAGAACTGCCTATAGAGCTCTAGAATCAGTACAGAATTCTTTACTTGCCTCGAAATATTCTGTATCTGACTAGACCAGAAAGATTTTCAGTTTTGTTTTGACCAATACAGAATTCTAACCTGATCTAGGCATATTATCTGCCTGGATTCTGATCTAGCCTGTGTGACATACACCCTGGACACCTGAGACCTGCCAGGTATATCTTCAGACTACAAATATATAAACAAATGGAATGATTTAAGTCAATACTGCAGCATATACTGTTCTCTAAGATAATACAAAGGACATAGTCTTATTCAAGTGCTGACCATATAATATCATGGGGATACAACAGAAGAATACAGACAAACAGTGCTCGTCTGTTCAATGGATGACTTTGAAATGTCAACATGTGTTCGAATAATAAACATATCCAGAAAAAAATGACAGGTCAAAAACATTTCTAACCTAGTATCTGTAATTCTAGGCCATTCTTTAAGTCCTGAATTTATCTAAAACAGTTAATGTAAATGACCTCCGATCCAAAAAAAACAAAACTCTTAAGAAATAAATCAATATGAACAGGACAAAGAGATGATTATGAATTAGACCTTTGGACAACTACTAAAGATTTAAGAGACATGACCACAGCTAAGATAATGCTTTAAAAGTAACAGGGTATTTAGAAGACAGAATTCAGCAACAGGATATTATCAAAAAACATGGCAACATCCTTTAAGATACATGTAGTTCTGCAAAAACCAAAGAAGGACATGAGTGTAGATTTTCGATATAAGCTTTTAGGAAGACCCTGGATACTTTTGATATGGTGAATATATCTATACAGATCACACATACCTCAAACTGCTTTACAATAGAATGCAACAACTTGAATTTGTAGCCAATTATCACAAGCCTAACACCATAAGCCTCTTTCAGTAAGTTGAAGAAAATGAACAGCCTGAATCATACACGTGAGTACAAATCTTTGATACTGTATTTACATATAGTGAAATAAACAGAATTTGAAGAACATGATCATTAAATAGGTCAGTAAATAAAGTTATGAATTATAAAGCCAACCTTCTTTAGTTGCTTTTAAAAAAAAATTGGTCAAGAGCTGATATTTCATGAATTCACTGGATCCCATTGGTTGGTCAATGTCACAGATACATCCTCTTGATCCATTTGTAGTCTGTATAATGTACCAAGTTTCCTGCCTGTATTAAACATGTGTACCAGACCTACTGAGCTGACCGACAGCCTGTATCAGGGCTCGGTTCTCTATCTGAAGTTTATCCATATCTTCATTACAGTCGTTTAAGTCCTGAAAACAAAATGAGAGGTGCTTGCTATATAATACCGGGTATTTTTATAACATAAATAGTACACTGGCTATACATCTAAGCATTTGCACAATCTAAACAAGGGACCTGTCACCACACAGGTAAAAGTACCTAGAAGGAATGCACTGGATTTTTTTTTTTCATCAGAAAAATTGCAACAATTCCCTGAAATAACAGATCAGGCAACACTAAGAAATCTGTAAGAATTCAAAAATGATAACAAGGTCAGAGATGGCATCTGAGAAAATATTTGTTAAAATTTTTCTCTGGGTTAATCATTCTCATAATGGAGGATGCATACAAATCAAACATGAATACATATCAATATGCAGTGTCTGATCAAGGACTACACTGTTTCCATAAAGGACTTTCTTCCCTAAATAGAATGAAATTGAAAATTTTAACCTGAAACCATTTTAAAAGAAAATGGACTCATCCAAACTATAAGGATGGCATAATCCATTAGGCATAAATGGGTTAAACTCTCAAAAATTATGACTTTATATTCAGTGTAATGTTTTCTTGTAGTGCTATGACTATTTACTGCTTACCTGCAAATAAAGATTATGTTCATTATGTTTAAACTAATTTTGTAATGACTGTCTGTCTTGCCACATTGGTGTAACCATTCTATTTTGAACATTGAACAGACAAAAGAACAAACTGCAAATTAATGCCAGTCATATGCCTCAAATCTAAACTATTACCTCAAGATTGGTTGCAGAGTGTGCTAATGATCAAAAGGTAAATTTTAAAATGTGACAGTTCTAAGGCATCATAATTTGTAACCACATGCATATGCTCAGTTAACAACTTATAACTGAGAACTCAGATACTCCTTCAACTCCAAAAAACAGAACTTTACAATATTTAATGTATATAGTTATGATTAACATCTAAATTCACAGCCTAAGACATGTAACTTTGCATGCACCTGGGACTGGGAGCTTTGTTATTATTTTGAAACTTTTAGATTTCACTTTAAAGCAAGAATGAAAACTACCAACAAGGACATTGGTTTAAGTGACTTAAAACCAGTGTACCCAGTCCCACATCAAATTTACAATATATATATATATATATATATACATGTACATAAAATGGTATGGTACCTCTACTTCATTTATCCAAAAAGCAAATTTAGTGTGGCTTTAATGAAAAAACAAGAACGAAAAACAAATTAAGGCAAGAAGAAATAAAACTGATTTAAAAGAAACAGCCAAACTATACTTATATTCACAAATATTTTCAAAGTGATTTATATTTTAAACTATCAGTAAAAGCTGTCAGAATAACAGTGATGCAACCCCCGCCGCCCCCACCTCCACACACCTTATGAGGATCAGAAATCCCTATGGAATATTGACTCAGCATGGTGAGCCTAAAACAGTAGGATCAAGAGTTATCTACTCATAAAGCTGAACACTATTTTTAAAATTCCTCAGTTCAATGCTACTGAACTCGAGTAATTGATTGTAGATTACTTATGAAGTACAGGCCCCTTGACATCTGAATTAGTGAGCACAAAATCAGTAGGATTTATCTTAATGACTGTTGTGAATGATAACCAATGGTACCTACCCTACTTAACATGGCCACTTTTCTCTCTAGCTCGGCTATTTTACGGTCTTTCTCTTCCAACACTTTCTGTAACCTGTGATTCTCATCACGTTCTCTCTCTAGGTCCTTAAATAACACATTCAGAAATTATACAACATTTTTACATTTTTACTTAACCAGGATTCGAACCCACGACCTTTCGATCAGTAAAATATAGACCGACGACTTAGTCCACTGAGCCAAGGCATCTAGTTAATAGATTGCCTCAGAATTAATCTTATAAATAAAGTATCTACCGCGTGACTAACGGGGTAAATTTTTTACCGATAAAAGTGTGTAAAACTTTATATTTTGATGTTTTTCTGTCACAAAAACTGAGTCAGTAACTTAGTTTAAATATGTTCTTCACGATTACAGCAAGAATTTCAAGATGTATAAACAT
This sequence comes from Cyclina sinensis, assembly GCA_012932295.1. Classification (NCBI taxonomy): domain Eukaryota; kingdom Metazoa; phylum Mollusca; class Bivalvia; order Venerida; family Veneridae; genus Cyclina; species Cyclina sinensis. The sequence goes on along the minus strand of JAAONU010000015.1, from coordinate 36,598,549 downwards.
TTTCTTTTTAATATCGTCTGTGAGTCAGTCGCTTTAAATCAAGGCAATAAAATGTTTGACCCCTAACCTCTGCTGTACTCACAAAAGTACAGATCAAAGCTTCAGTGGACATTTTCATACATTTATAACATCAGTCAGACAGCTAGTTTATTTAACCTTTGCTCTAAAAGACCAACACTGAACAAACATCTTCTGTGAGAAATGACCAATATTCTCACATTTACAGTACAGACTTTTTTAGTATTGCTCCTACCTATATTTCTATATCAGGGAAAGTTTCAATAATTTGTCAGTGACCTACATCACTCCACTGTGCTAGCAGTCATGGATAATCATAATTATGCAGATATTGGCACAACTTAACAAAGAACGTTCACCTTTTCCAGTTTTTTCTTAATCACATCATCTTCTTTATTTTCTTTGTTCATCAGAGAGGCTGCAAACTGCTGACCAAGTGGACCCCTCACACCACCATATTCCCGATCTCTAAATCTTGACCTGTACCCTGTACTAGATTCCTCCTGTTTATCCTGACCTTGGTACCGAGCTAAAACACTTGAGACTGGCCTCACTGGCTCACGTGTTATGTTTGCATTCTGATTCGCTGACTTGGGAGATTTGGGTGACCTTGGTGATTTTGGTGATCTCGGTGAACGAGTTTCATGACTAGAATGTGATGGTCTCTCGTAATCAAAATGACTTTTCATATGAACATTATTTTGGAATGTACGGGAAACGTCAGTTCCATAGGCTTGTTCTATTGGAGACACATTTGGTTTGAAAGACTGCACTGACTCTGAGCTAAATTTTGATTCGCTAGTCCAAGGCTTCTTTCCATCATGACCTCTACTCCTCATTCCTAATTGGTCCGTAAGAACAAAGTTGGATTCTGATTGGCTAACAGCACTATCATAATCCTGGTTGTCTTCTAAGTCTGCTTCAAGGTCTGATGGACTGAAACAATGTACAAATTAATAAAAGCACAAAAACTGAAAACACAACTGGAATGCTCCACAGGACTTGTTATCCAGGGTTCAGCAGTCTGATCCAATACTACTCAACTTACACTCCTTGTTGTCTATCAGATGAGACATTAAACTGAGGTCCCATGTATTGGTGCTGTACACTGAGCATGTAAAAGAAACAGGAGTGTCTCTTGAATGGGATACTTTCTGTATTTTACACTATTCCCACAACTTACAATAACTAAACTCTTCAGGGGCAACTGTCATATGGGCAACCAATACCAATGATTAACTTAAATAGAGAAAACTGAACACAAAAAGCAAATCATTGACAGCAAATAATAACTTATAAAGGAGTCTACAACTTTCCAGTGTTTTCCTAACAATTTTACAGAACTGATCAGAAAAAATGTCATACATTGTACAAACCAAAAACAGCTGTAAATGGGCAAAAGTTTTCTTTTCAAGGATCAGTTTCTTGAATCCTTATGTAATGTGAAATCTTTTGACCCCACAACCAGGGTTATATCTCATAACCTCCAAATTTCTTGATAGACATTCTATCTTGCTTCCAAAAAATGCTTGTTATACTGTACCTCTTCAACACTTAAATGACTCAGATCAAGCAAGTCAAGTTGTGACTGTGACACTATCATATTTATAACACAAGAACTGTCACTGTAAGATGACAATGCCCCCCGAAAGTGGTGCTTTGACCTTTGAACCGAGAACCAGTCATTCAGGGGTCAAGGTCAAATAAATATAGGTCAGTGGGAAGGTCTTAAAATGGCTGTGTCCAAGTATGAAGTAATTCCACTTACTAATAAGGAAGTAATGGGCAAAGTTAAAGTTTTTGACAATTGGATCTTCAAAGTGAAGGTCATTCATGGGTGAAGGTGAATTAATATAGGACAGTGGGAAGGCCTTGTCCAAGGGGTGTTGTGTCCAAGTATAGGGTAATTCCACTTACTAATAAGGAAGTTATGGCCAATGTTAAAGTTTTTGGACAATTGGATCTTCAAGGTGAAGGTCATTCAGGGGTAAAGGTCAAACAAATATAGGTCAGTGGGAAGGTCTTGTCCAAAGGGGTGTTGTGTTTAAGTATGAAGTAAAGCCACTTACTAATAAAGAAGTTTTTGCCAAAGTTTTTGGACTATTGGATCTTCAAGGTAAAGGTCGATCAGCGGTCAAGGTCAAATAAATACAGGTCAGTGGAGAGGTCTTATCCAAAGGAGTGTCCAAGTATGAAGTAAATCCACTTACTAATAAGAAAGTTATTCCCAATGTTAAAGTTTTCAGACAGACTGACGGCCAGATGGACAGTTCAAAAACTATATGTCTCCCTTCGGGTTCATAACAAGCAAAGAAAAGAAATTGACCACAGATTTACTCACCTTTTATTTCTTCGTGAAACAAACCCTCTTGGTCCCTGGTAACAAATAAAAAAAAATTGCTTTTTTATCTTATGACCACAGTGTTATGATACAGAGAGTATTTGCTACAAGCAGCAGTGTAGTTACAGAAAGCATTATCATTTCCCAATCACTGAAAGTTTTACACTCCAGAGTTTTTAAACCCTTTTATGTATAAAGTCTCTTTATCAGCTAAAAAAGAGAACTATGAAACCCAAAACTTATTTAAAGATTCAGAAATTAAAAACAGCATCAAATCAATGACTGCTGACTTTCGCAGCTTTAACATGGAGGTAGTAAAATCCATCCTTATACCATGAATTTGCTTGCTTATATTTTCCTAATCTGGAAAATGCTGGTTTGAATCTCACATGGGGTTACAGTCTCCACTAAGTTTCTGCAGTTAACACCTTCAGCATGCATACTGGTTTGAATCCAGGAAGCAGTCATTAATAGAAGTTGCAGGAACTGGTTTCCCAATCGATGAAAAATAAATTTAAACTCAATACTGGTGTCATACCTTATTGTTGTACATATACACATATTTTGTATTAACTAGCAAACAACCTACCTAGTACACCAAAACACAATTTACATCATGCCAATTTTTAAAATTTCAATTTGTACATACTTGTGACTCAAATCATGCAGCCACTAAAGTCAAACAGCAAAAACAAAATAAAAGGCAAAGAAACTGTGACTATATATCTTACCATTCAACCAAGTTTCAAGTCCAGAACAATGTTTCCTCAAGACATGTTTTAAGATTGTTTTGAAAGGGCCCTCGCATATGTTTGCAAAATAAAGTAACAAATGTTTATGTTAACCGTGATAGCATTTGGTGATTATGTTAAGGCCAACAATGTTTTATTGTCTTTCAGACTGGGTAAATTCTGCTGACTGAAGTTGCTTACCATCAGTTTTGCTGTAGTTTTTGTGTTTGGACTAGAGCTACCAGCTGATATGTTCATGGACTGAAACTGTTGTATTCTACGCATGACCTAGTTAGAGGAATAAAACAAAGTCAAAACAACATCTAGAAATGCAACAGAAAGACATGACTGTTGAAACTTGTTTAAAATCAAGTCATTTTAACCAAACTGACTGTATTACTATCTATACCATAAATTTTCCTGAAACTTATGTGTATCACTATTTAATTATACTTACTTGGATAATCTTGAAAAATATCCAATTTCTAGATGGTTTAAAAAAAAACAACATTTCAAACCAGCAAAGTGTCAATACCTTCATAGTTACCAAGCTTCAACAGTATGTCACTCAGAAAGAATAAAAATAACAAAATCCTTCTTAATGACCAATTTCAAAGTTCTGAAAATGCTAGGGAATAATTCAGTGTCAGAACTAACAAATCAAAGCACTGCAGAGCCATGAGTACTGAAAGCAGTCTCAAAGGATATATTTATCATTGTATACCAAATTTTCCAGAAGTAAAATGGTCAGTTGAGTGACAAAGTTAGATTCAGGTAATAACATATGAAAAAAACAACAACATTAAATATAGTATTATAAACATCATTGCTCACTTCATACAGAATCATGTACCAATAAAATATGTCTCACAGGTAAACTTTTCAAGATCTAGGCAAGAACGGATTCTTGAGGCTTTATATGTATGTTGCCTACCTCTCATTTTCTTATAACACCCCCCCACCCAAAAAAAAATCTGCTTCTTGCTTCTTCTGCAGAATTATAATTTCTTTTAAATTTATATAAATGAACATTAAATAAAAAGAACAGGACAGGATATCTAGAAACAAGCAAAAGCTATGTTCCATATTTTATAACGCTACTTTTATCTAACTGATTAAAACCTTATTAGCCTAAACCTATGTCTCCTGCTATTTTATAATTTTGACATGCGCTTTTAAAAAAAAACAGGGTATTATATGTATATATCAGGGCCTTCCCCAGAGAATTTTCCAAGCGCAACTGTGAGGGGGTGGGTGCGGGAGGGGGTAATCCCCCTTCGCGCATGTCGAAATTTTTTTAATCCTTACAATGAAATGAATCATTTTTGGGTAAGTTTAATGGGAGTTTAAACAAACAAAAGGTGTTCAGTATTAACATATTTTTAATATCTTTCACCATCTTTAATAAATAATCATAAATAGGTGCATAATAATATTATAATCAAAAGGTCTGCAAATTTTTCTGAGTATGAGTTTGGGACAACTGACCATGGCAAAACAGAGTTGTCCCAAAATCAGTTTTTGAGTGAGAATTATAAATAAATAGTTTTTTTTTTGTCATCATATCTAAAAAAAAAACAGAAACAAAAAATATACAGAAACATGTATTTAGAAGGAAGGAAACCTTTATGGTCTTATGAAAACTTTCAGCAGAAACTGCCTAGTATAGTCAGTATGGACTTTTAGCAGTAATAAGTTGAAGTTGAACTGTGTACATCTTTTGAAGGCAATGAATGACAGCAATTTTCAAGAGGAAAAGAAACTTTCTCAATGACAAAGAAAAATAACTGGTACAAATGATCAAATCTTGACCATTCCTCTTAATCAATAAATTAAATTTTGTAAGGTTTCTGTGTCTCCAGGATGCAGATTTCTCTAAACAAAAAGTAAAAATACGCCGGGGTCGCGAAAACAGGTGACAAACGGATTATCCGAGATATTTTCACTTTCATGGTGCCTATGGAATGTCAGAATTAATTTCAACATGGTAAGAAATCGACTGTTTATTAGAGTAGGCTGTGTTTTTGGACAGTTGACCTATATTTCTGACTGTCAAAATGAGAGTTGTCCAGGGCAAAAATTTTGTTTACAGTCGGTTGTCCGAGAAAAATTGTCCCCAGCGTCGGACTGTATAACTTATAATAGCTCAAACAACCGATTTTCAATCAAGAACAATTAATGCCACGTGATCATAAAACATATTTCATTAAATTACTTCTTCAAAATATGGCCCATTATTAGCAGTCTCATGTTTAACCATACATCTTTCATTACACGGGATTTATTGATCGACGGCTGCTGTGTATATTAAGTAACAATTCAGTGATACGCAGTCGTCTGCTGCTCTAAAAATTCAAGCGCCCCGCCTCTAAAATCAACGTGCAAGCCGAAATTCAAGCGCCCCGGTAACTTGGATCGTGAAAATCAAGCGCCCCGCTGCCGGGGCGCTAAAACGGCCTGGGGAATGCCCTGATATATAATACATAACTGTCACAATACACAGACTGAAAATGACATAAAACTGTTGAACTAAGAAATAAAACAACAAAACTTAACCACATCACACTAAGCTTATGTCTACAACCATGACACTTAGTTTCTAGAAGAAGTGCTACTGAAGTCTAAACCAAAAGAATAATTTTATGAGATAGCTAATGTCCATCTGTTGTAAAAAAATCTTGTGACTTTCTCATATACTTGCTGTATTAAGTTCTTATTTAAAATCATCAGCTTTTGATAACCACTTCATTCTTAACAACTTAATCTGAAGAAACTCAACAGAATGCTGAAGCCAAGGCACAACACTAGAGTTTAAATACATATAAAAGAAGAAATACTACTGCTTTTCATAGAACATTAAAATACGTTTGTTAAGACTTCTACCTCTGAAGGTGTCTGAGGATTGTCAGCATCAATCACTTCATTATATGAGGTATTACGCTTTGCTTCTGTCAGCTTTTCCTCTTCATTGTCATCATCATCAAGAGAATCTCCAGTACTCTGTGAAATAAAAAGGTAAATGCTTTTCATGTGTAAATGCTTTTCAAGTTTATCATGAATAAAATATAACTAAAACTGTTCTATATATCTGTGTGGTCAAAGTTGGCTTTCTCTTAGGCAGCATCACCCATACTTCCTTTCCTAACAGACTTCCAATGTGATAGCAGTCCAGTTCCTTGGAACAATCCATTTTCTATATGGTCAATCTTAATTCACAAAGACAAGAATGGGCATTACTGAACAAAAATGACTCACACCTGGTTTACCATTTAGAATGTCTAAAACATCATGTATTTTTGGACTGCTTCTTTACGAATTGAAAAATTGTTGTTCACCTGAATTAACAAGAGATGTTTATAAAACAAACATGTCCCCTAGCACCTTATTGCTAGAGGGAGCTATAGAAGTAGGAAGATAGAAGAAGAACAGGGACTTGTGTACATTAAGTGGAGGATGCTATGATATCAAAAGCTACTGGCCACGGCAAGCAGATGAATGAAAGGAACTGTAGATAAAGTCAATGACAATTTGGTTATAAAATATATTAAGTTCAATTACTGCACGAAAGAGTACAGGAACTGCATGGGTAGGTAGGAAGGTGGGAGGGTGAGTAGGTACAAAGTTTTGAGTCAGCAAGGCCCAAGGCTTCTCTAGTTATCAATCAGAATCTGTTTTCCTCTGTATGGTTTATGGCCACCTTGACCTTTAACCTATTGACCTCAAAGACAATAGGGGTCATCTCCTGAACAGACCAACCTGTGTAGCATGTCTGAGGAGCCAATACTCAAACGTTCTCTTGCTATTGATTGGAAACCATTTTTCTGTTAATGGTCACTCTGACCTTCAACCCCCAAAAGCAGTAAGAGTCATCTCGGGTCATTGTCAACCTGCATTGCAAGTTTAAAGACCAAGCATTCTCTAGTTATTCATCAGATAAAATTTTTCAGTTATTATCAATATCACCTTGACCTTTGATCTAGTGACCTGCCTATGAAGTTTTAGGAAGCCTGGGCCCAAGCGTTCTATAGTTATTGATTTGAAACCGTTCTGCTTTTCAAAGTCACCTTGACCTTATCTTTTGACCTAAGGACCTGAAAAACTATAGGGGTCATTTACTGGTCATGACCAACATACAAACCATGTCTGAGGAAGATGGGTCCAAGAGTTCTATAGAAATTGATTGGAAACGAAGTTTCTACCGACTGACATTTGCAAAACAATATACCCTCTAATAATTGATGGGGGCAAAAAATGTCAGGCTCTCAGAACATTCCTTCAATGGTTACATCTGGATTCGTATACAATTTTTTTCTCATCAGAAAGCTTACCTCAGTTGAAGCAAGATGCACAACCCCTGTGCTTCTACGTTTTTCTCTCAGTTTTCTTTTATCTTTAGGTAATTTGCCTTTTTGGAGATGGTTGGGTCTTGATCTCTTGTCCTTTGCACGTTGGATTGCTGATGTTCTGGTTGGTGAATCATGAATACCATCTCCTGCCAACACATTGCTTTGAGCTGAAACAAGTTAATGAAAATCCAATAATCAATGTCTATAAGCATTCATGGCCATCATCATGTCTTAATAAAGGGTAATGATCATACCATTTTAGTAGCAACAACAAATATAATGTAAGAGTTAGTTTTAAATAAAATAATAGAAATCATCAGTATTTATATTCAATACCTCTAGCAGTTGTAATGACAGCCAAAATCAATTATCATATCAGAAATGTAGAATGTATATATCTGACATGGCATAGTGTTAAGTTCCAACCCTAGGCCTATGTGGCATACTGCCTATGTGGCATACTGGCTTTAAAACCAGAATTTACTTGATTATTCTATCTAATAAATGTCTGATAATACTGGGAACATATCTCTTTTCAGTCATTAATGTGTACTAGCTTGAAGGCTACATTGGCAAAACCAGCTAGGTCCTGTCACTGTTTTCATATTCTCAATGCCCCTATCTCAACATCACTTTTTCTTAATTATTACAACAGGACCCAACCTGTGCTTCCTGATAATTCATCATCTCCATTCATGTCGCAGATATCTCCAGAGGTCTCTGAATCACGATCACCAACACGATGAAGAACACCACGAGCCCTCATTGTCCGTATGCGTGTTCTCCGCGCATTACGCTCATAGTCATCATTAATATCAAGACTTTCCTGACTCACAGAACTTGAAGCCATTTTTTGAATTTCCTTCAACTGTACTTTTCATGGAAATACTCTCTATCTTTTTAACCACTTTCACGCGTTATTCTGAAAACATTAATGTATTCATGATTTTAAAACGAGATTCCATTTGGTTGATCATTCTGAAAGCGAAGATATTTAACGAAAAACAGTATCAATGGGTCGTGAAAACGTGTGATTGTTGATATTACTGATTCAGCCTCACTTTGAATCACATTACGTCATACATTCGTTCATTCATGCCGTTATCGAGGCCCGTCCATTAGAGAAACATCAATCAGAGTGGTTATTTTATCACGCATACTGACCTTTGATCCATGAGGTATGGATTGCCGTTTTATTCATATTAATACTTGAGTTACATTGATTCCTGCTGGCCTTTGGTGAGCGCAGCTCGTGATGGACCAATTCAAATCATTTCGCAGAATGAATATACATGTATGAAATGGATGTACTCACTACTCACAGGGGGCTATAGCACAGTGTGAGGATGGTGTTTTATGATTGATTGTGACCTAAATTGAAAAAGCAAAATCCCTGTATATCTTGTAGACAATGAACGTTTTTGCAAAGTCCAGGTAAATACAATCAAGGTTATCACCATGTTCAAGTAGGCCTATGTTTGTCTAATCTCCCACTACCTCTAGAATTTGAGCGACGCAAGAATGTTTTCGCCTAAAGCCATGCTGATGAAATTATTCTTTTCCATGTGATGCACTATGGCATCTCTTTCAAATGACTCCGAAAGCTTCCATGATATAGCAGTAAGGCTGACTAGTCTGTAATTAGAACATAAATGTTAATTACCTTTCTTGAACAATGGCGTAACTTTGGCATTCTTCCTCGTATCTCGGACACAATACTTTTTTTTATTTGGCAACGATAATCATTATTAGACAAAAATCGAACACAATGGTAATTTAATTCCGTAAAACATATTTTTTTTCAGATGATTATGTAAGTCTACTGTAACTTACCGTCGCAATAGTTAAATAACCTGATCAACCAGGCAGTTAATTGATCTTTTTAAAAAGGTAATTTATTACTGGCAAAAAGTAAACAATTCTGCTAAAATTTTACAAATAAATCTAGTCATTCTGTGACACGGAAACAAATATGGTAAAAAATATTTATTACATTATTGGTGCAAAATACTCAAATTATCTTAAAAAAAACAATGACGGTTTGAATAACACCTTAAGTTCAAGATTTATTACAAACTGCACGATTTTTTTGTTTGTGTGTATGTGTGTGGTGGTGGTGTGAGTGTGTCTCCCTTGTACATGAATCAACGCACAGTTAACCCCTTATATGACATTTTTAAAAATTTCTTATGATTTTGAATGTTAAATGCTATGTGCTTTACTGTGATAATTATAATATAATAATGTGATAAAAATAGCTTGTACAATAATAATGAATGAATGTCCCTAGTGCCCATCCAATTTCCGGAACCTCATTCACGAAAAATGTGTTGACTGTTTGTGACTGACTGCATTAACAAAGACTTTTAGTATCATGCAGATCCCAGCGTGCAGAATTCTATCTTACACAGTTCGGTCGGGCCTCTCAAACAACGCAAAGAATTGTGGGATATTCTATCTATTCGGACTGACGAAAGCCGTAAGACATTTCCATTCTTAAGTGTTATGGTAAGTTTACATCAATTTATTTGATGGTTATGCATCATTATAAATCCTACAAGGATTTGTTTTCTTCACTTGATAATAAAAGAAAATAAATTTTTCGAATGCCCGCCATTTTGAACATTCAGTCCGAGCACTGTCCCGCGACAAAATAGATTTGCATAGGTGACAACTGCGTTGTTTTTCTTAGTTGTTCTTTTATAACCAGTTAACTTATAACACGGTGAACATAAATATGACATTATTTGACTGGTTAACTTTATTGTTTCGGCTTCATCCTAAAAATATTGGAAAATGAATTTAAGTAGGTCATGATAAAAATATCTACCAATCACATGTGTCAGTTTTAACTTCTGCCAAAAGATGCCAAACATTTCCACGTGCATTTGTTTGGATTTGCACGTTTTATAATCACAATAACAGACCTTATATGAATAAGAAAAATTATCAAAGTATAGTGTTTTTTACCTTTAAAATATTTTTTAAGTTGCTGTCTTAAAAAACTGTATTAGAATCAAATGACAGTAAATGTTTATGAAATGTTTCCTATTATCGGGGTACTTCTATTATCGGTGACGGACACACCATTGTCCCTGCAAGCACATTTACTCGCGCAATTTTATTGCCACAATTCCAGACAGTACAAGAAGGCTTTCTTTTGTTAAATTAATCAGTTGACTTCTTTTTCGTAACCTGTTTCAAACGTTAATTCTCTCTTTAATAAGTAGTCCACCATTTTATTAGATCACCGGTATTCAGTATAGCCAGTATGAATTACGGAGGTTTCGTCACACTACCGGTTCGTCACACTTATTCATATAGTAACAAAAAAGAGGTTTCGTCACACTGATATTATAGAATAATTCACACCTATTGTATATTGAATGCAATGGTGATTTAGCAAAAGTCGTTGGGATTCTCACCAAATACACCGTGTTGTCAGATCTGGGTCCACTATGTTTAATGTTCTATGTGTTTCTTTTTATGTTTTATTGCAATGTGCTCTGATAAAAAAATCTCACAGAAGTGTTGTCTGATCTGGGTCTGCTTTGTTTAATGTTCTATGTTTTATGTGTTTCTTTTTTATGTTTCACATGATTGCAATGTGCTATGATAAAAAAATCTCACAGAAGTGTTGTCTGATCTGGGTCTGTTTTGTTTAATGTACTATGTTTTAAATTTTGTTGTTGGGTCTACTACTGTAAATGTAACGTTTGATGTACTATGTTTTATATTTCTTCTGTCACGTTCGTTTTTTTTTTTTTTTTTTTGTTTTTTTTTTTTTGTCTAATAACAATGTGCTATGCTATGGTTTTATATGCTATATGTGTTGAAGGTGTGAAAGAAAACAAATAACAAAACTCCCTTTTTACGTTTTCATTTATTGCAGAATGAAGGGGAGGTTGGACACTACATGAATAAACTTCATGTCTGGAAAGATATTAGCTGCAGACATTTAAGACAGAAATGGTGTGGAAGTCTCAGTAGGTCTGTAGCCCATAATGTTGAATGTAAGTGACACATAGTCAGATGGTAGTGAATATTTTTGCCAAATATCATCAAAATCCATCAAGAAATGACAAAGTTATTGAGCGGACACGAAATCCGGACGGACAGACAGACGGACGGTTTGACTAATATGTGCCCACCTTCCACCTAAAAATAATAAGATTTGTGTTTAAATTGAGTAAATCTATTCTTCATTTTTCAATGCAAACACATAACAAACATTATAATTATACGTCATTCATTTTAATTCAATTAATCTATTTTCAATGCAAGCACATCACAAACATTATAATTATACTAATATCTTATTCTTTACAACAATCATTGTTGCAAACTTACAAATTAAAAAAAAATCGATTATTTAATTACACCCAAAATAATTGGTTGTTTGCCAACACCTAATCACTATTATACATACACTATATAAATTAAGTGTGACGAAACCTCAACCTGTTTTGTGCAGAAAAATAAGTGTGACGAACCAGTATTGTGACGAAACCTCCGACACCCGCCAGTATACATTGAAGCCTTACTGAATTAAGACACTTACGTTCAGACAGTGCAAGAAGTCAGAGGTCAGTAAAAAACTTGGAAGAATGTATATGGTAATAGAAAGCCCCTCTTTGCTTATACATGCACTATTGGTACACCAACTATTTGTAACAAATAAATAACCATAAAAGTACTGTGAGACTTAAAAATGAAATAATTTGCAATTGGTCCAGTTTGGAAAGTTTTTAAGGCAGTAGGAAATGATTCTCATTGAAAAGTTATATTGTAATAAACAAGCATTGCAGCATCTTGCTGTGCACATGTTTTTTTTTATTATTATTCATAATCAGAGATAGATTTTTGGGAGTACTACAGTAGATGTTGATGTATCAGCACAGGTTCATCCCATTATATATAGTAATATGAAATAAGAAAAACACTGGTCAGATGTGGTGATTTGTTTTGAGGATGTTCATTAATCAACTTAATTTGTTGTTTAAGTCTGTATCACAAACATAATGTTTGTATATCATCAAAGTTTTTCTCTCTTTTTTTCTGTTTGCTGAATCAAAGACGTTAAGTACCACAGGTAGGAAAATCAAAACTTGCTCAGAGCAAGTGGATTTTTTCAAGTTACATTTGATGTATTATTCATTTATTTGCAGGTTATGAGTTAAACAACAAGCAACACAGTTGGACAGTTATAAAGCAATGGAAGGCATAACTGAAATGACCGAGCCAGGGCAGGCTTTACAAGGCAATGAAACTGATGAGACTGTAAATTTAAGACTGGAAGCACCTGCCACATTTGTTCTACAACAGCAGTCCATAACAGGTATACCAACATTGCATTGTTTGCTTGCCAATCATATTAGTTTACTTTCAAAACTTCTTACTTAACAATATGATTAATTTTATTTTGTTTTAACTAAAACATTTTATTATTCATTTATGTCTCTCATTCTAGATTGCTACTAAGAATCTAAGTTAGTAGCCAGATTTTCCATTTTGTCAAAAATACATATCATTTTAAGCTTGACTGTACGAAGTATATGGATAGCTCTCCTACTCACCCCAGCGTCGGCGTCCACATCAAGATTTCTGATTAAAGTTTTTGTGCAGTAAAATATTTTTTACTATAACTTCTTTATTTCTTTAGCAATTTACTTTAGCTTCAAATATATGTTCCTTATCATCACTCACATCATATGTGGTAAGGTTCATAACTCTAGCTTCCACATTTCCAGAATTATCCCCCCTTTAAACTTAGAATCCTTAAAAATTGAAGTATTTTATTGTAACTTCTCTATTTCTTGAGAGTTTTACTTCAGACTTCAAATATATGTTCCTTATCATCACTCACATCATATGTGGTAAGGTTCATAACTCTAAGACCCATATTTCCAGAATTATCTCCTCCTTAAAACTTATAATTTTCCCTAAAAATTGTAATATTTTACTATAACTTCTTTATTTCTTGAGGGATTTACTTCAAACTTCACATATAATTTATGTAGTCAAATGAGTTTGGGAAAAAATTCGAACAGGGCTCCACTTTTAATGATATGGTGTAATATGTATATATACATATATTTGTTCGAAGGAGAAAATGACAGTACAGAGGAGACCAGTGACTCCCCTGGAACATACAACATTATTGGCCAGCAGTTGATATCTACTGGTCAAGTACAGCTCACTCTATCAGATGGTGTTAACATTCTACAGACAACCATTGCAGCTGATCAGTTACAAGGTATAGCTTTTTAGCTCACCTGAGCATGCTCATGTGAGCTTTTAGGATCCTTGATTGTCCGGCGTCCGTCTGTCCGTCGTCCACAATTCATTCAAACGACATCTCCTCTGAAACCACTGGGCAAAATTTAATGAAACTTGCCTAAAATGTTCCTTGCATGAAGCTCTACCAAGTTTGTTCAAATGGTTCCGGTTCATTGCATTTCTGGGTCACAGGAGCTAAAAACAGATTTTAAAAGTTGGATCTTTAAAAATCTTCTTGTCAGAAACCACAAGGCCTGGAGCTTTGATATTTGGTATAAAGCATCATCTAGTGGACCTCTACCAAGTTTGTTCAAATTATGATCCTGGGGTCAAAAATGGCCCCGCCCCAGGGGTAACTTGTTTCACATAGAGTTATATAGGAAAAACTTTAAAAATCTTCTTGTCAGAAACCGTAAGGCATAGAGCTAAGATATTTGGTGTGCAGCATTGTCTAGTGGACCTCTACCAAGTTTGTTCAAATTATGATCCTGGGGTCAAAAATGGCCCCGCCCCAGGGGTAACTTGTTTCACATAGAGTTATATAGGAAAAACTTTAAAAATCTTCTTGTCAGAAACCGTAAGGCATAGAGCTTAGATATTTGGTATGTAGTATTGTCTAGTGGACCTCTACCAAGTTTTTTCAAATTATAACTCTGGGGTCAAATTTGGCCCCACCCTGGGGTTATTGGTTTTACATAGGCTTATATAGGAAAAACTTCGAAAATCTTCTTGTTAGAAACCACAAGGCCCTGAGCCTTAAGATTTGGTATGTAGCATTGTCTAGTGGACCTCTACCAAGTTTGTTCAAATTATACCCCTGGGGTCAAATTTGGCCCCACCCCAGGGTCATTGGTTTTACATTGGCTTATATACATGTAGTGAAAACTTTGAAAATTTTCTTGTAGGAGGAGAAGTAACATTTTCAGTCCAAATAATCTGGAAATTTGTTAGACAGGTTGTTTCTATGATTTCTAGCTCAAGTTCGAATATGGGTCATCTGGGTTCAAAAACTAGGTCACAGAGCCGGAAAATAGAAAAACCTTGTTTACACTTTAGAGGTTACATTTTCAGTCAAAATATCCCAGAAATTTGTCAGAAAGGTTGTTTTGATAATTTCTAGCTCAGTTTGGAATATGGGTCATGTGGGGTCAAAAACTAGGTCACACAGCCTGTATATGGAAAAACCTTGTTAACACTCTAGAGGTAACATTTTCAGCCCAAATATCCTGGAAATATGTCAGATAGGTTGTTCCGATGATTTCTAGGTCAAGTTCGAATATGGGTCATCTGGGTTCAAAAACTAGGTCACAGAGCCCAAATATGGAAAAACGTTGTTAACACGCATTGAGGTAAGATTTTCAGTTCAAACAACCTTGAATTTTGTCAGAAAGATTGTTTCAATAATTTCTAGGTCAAGTTCGAATATGGGTCATCTGGGGTCAATTAACCAGGTCCATAGCATCTTTGTTTAAAGCAGTCATATTCAGGTGAGTGATATAGGGCCATCATGGCCCTCTTGTTCAAGTTAAGGGTTTGCCATACAAATGATGTTGTTGCCATAGTTAATTTCTCGTAGTTGCTGGATGAGCTATGATGTGGATGTAGAGTGTTATACCGATAACTGGAAGGCTTTGAATTAGAATGTCATCAAATGAGTTTGGCATGCTGCCTTTAGTTCATGTACTAGCCAGCGAGGTCAGCGGGAGAAGAAAATAAAAATTTGTTAATACTTAATACATCTTTTCTTGATGTTATTTCTTGATTGGTTCTTTTCAAGTTCACAAACATTAATATTTTCCTGGTTTCAAGTGCTTCAGAAGACCCATGAATAACAATGTTTCAAAACAAGGGCATGGGAAATGGATCATTCAAGATAGATGGTTAGGGTGTTCTTGATTGGTATTATATGATTTTAGGTTTTGAAGCAGGTGAGCAGAGTATATTGTTACAGGCAGCTGATGTAGATGCTAGCGGTGAGATCAGCTATGTAGCAGCTGGAGTGGCAAAGACTGAACTGCCAGGGGAGGTAAATCAGTCAGGCCAGGTACAGACAACTCTTGCACAAAATACTGATCAGCCATTGGGACAGATAGAAATCCAGTCTAGCCAAAGTACTGATAAGATTTTACAGATTGTCAACCAGTCTGTATCTTCCACACAGGATAATGCTGAAACCAGTCAAACATTGCCCGCTGGTTTGTACTCTCTTTCAATAACTGTATTGCAGTAAAGAATTATGTAATTTTAAAGTAATATAAATGGTCGAAGTAGCTCTGAATATTTCAAATAATTCATTGTGCATCCATGTCCATCCTTAGGAAAACTAATGTTACTAATCTTTTTACTTAAGTATATTTGTTTTGAAAAAATAAGTTTTACTCCCACTGTGTAAAGTTGCAGTAAAAAACAAAATGAAAAAACAAAATGTACAACAGCAGGTTTTTTTTTTTAGGGATTGCCCTAGCCTGTCAGGAGGGGAAAAATCACGCGTTAATTTTCAGTTTTGGGGAAAATCACATACTTTTTTGTCTTATTTTTGGGTCTTTCATTGCTATGATTTTAACACATAAAATGATTTAAAAACTAACAAAAAGTAATCGTTCATATGTTGTAAAACGCACGTGGACATGTCGTTAAACGTGGATTCCTCATTTCTCTACAGACCTTCAAGATGCTCGATGTTTTTAATCAAGTGTCTCGTCGAAAAGTCCTTAATTGAATGAGTTGTTTTGATAACGGATCAGTAAAAATTATTACATTATGACAAGCTGATTCCGATCGGTGTTGTCGTAATATTGTGAATTGTTTGCCGTAAAACGGATGTTGATGATCGTCGCATTTTTTCTGTATTTTCGAAGGGGGAAATCACATTTTGAGGGGAATTTTTCATCTCGGATATAGGAAAGAATTTAGCTATTTTGCCTGGGGCTGATGCCATATTTCAGTGTCTGTCATATAAGGGAAAAAAAACCTGAACAGGAAGATGTATTTATTTCTGTGTACTTCTTAGAAGTGAAAGAAGTCTTTGTCTCTTCAAATTTTAATGATTTCTGAACATTTTCTTTATTTTCAGCATTTTTCTTAACTGTTAAGCATCATGGTTATTATACAGAGAATTTGAATTGTTGTTTGAATAGTGCAACATTTTTATTGATGTTCTTTATACGTGCATTACAGGGGCTGCTGGTCAGTTTTTCATCTTAACGGATGATGAAAAATCAAGAACAGACAGCCTTGTTCTAAATGATAGTTTACAGACTGGACAGAACATCAAACAACTTACAGACAACCTAATACAACAGGACCAGGTAAAGAGAATCAGTTTGATCACTAAATTAAACTTTGACTTGAAAATTTATTTGACTATTATAGTATTATTTAATGGAAAAACCTTCTTAAATCAATAACTCACAGACCAGAGTGTTTGAATGGTTTGAAAGGTTTGGCATGGGAATATCACAACTTCCTTTCCTATACAGAAGCTGCATAATAAATCAGAGATAGATTAAAGATTAGACTAGCATTGAATATATCAGCTTGTGCAGGTAGGAGTGAAAACATTCTAAACAAGAATGTTATAAGTATATCTTAGTGATCTTGTTCTTTATTTCAGTTGACCAGTACCAGTGTACCTTCAGGACTTGGTATCCAGCATCAGCCAATTGTCCAAGGCTCGGGCCAGCCACCAAGTACAGAAATAAACAGCAGTACAGCTGTCAAGGAGGAGAAGAAACCAGACCTTTCCAAGCCTATAGAAGTGACAGATCATATGGAGGTGGTTGTTAATGGCAAGAAATGTTTGCTCAAAGTTAACCCTGATACTGGACAACTTTGTGCATACCCACTTATATCAGCAGGTAAATAATGTTTTAGCTGAACAGGAAATCTGTTCAGATGACCTCATCAATAAAAAACTAAATTTTTATCTGATGTGACCTATCTACCTTTTTTTTTTTTAATGTGCAATATAAATTTGATTGAGATTGCCTAAGTATACATATACCATTTGTCTGTAAAAAAATCCTTTAATAATCCCATTTCTGAACAAAAAATACTTCGCAAGTATATGTAGAATTCATGTGATAATGTTAACTCTTATGATCATATATTGCACATATTATTTGCTTTCTGGTAGGTAAGAAGAGAGGGCGACCAAAGAAGTCTGAGGTGCAGGCAAAGATTGCTGTTAATGAAGAATCAAATTTACTGGAGGAGACAGAGAACAAAGCAGAAGTGAAGTCGGTCTTAGAACCAGATCAGACTAGCAGTGCTGCACAGGGACTTTTGGAACTTTCTAACACAGGTATGTGTGAACACAAACAATATTGATTTGTGTACCAAAGATAAAGACAGGAAAAGAAAAAATACAGCCTAAAGATGTTGTTTGTATAAAATCTTAGGCATTTTGTTTCTAAGACTGTTGCATTTTGAAGTTTAACTATATTTTTTGGGAACAGTCTGAGTGGTTAAATGGCTTTTAAACAAGTGTTAACTCCCTTTGATTAAGGATCCTGGGTTTTAATCTCAGTTGCTAGGTAAGGAAGTTGTAAGTTTGAAATATGAAATAGGGGCTTAGTACTTCATCAGAATGATGTTTAGATGATTTGCCTTCCTATATAACTTAACAAAACCAAAGCAAAACTATCTTTGTGACAAAGGCATACTTATACCTTTGGCTTGAGTTAAACAAATAGAACACTTGGACATGGGATAAACCTTGATTTAACATCAAGTTCTTGTTGGCATTAGATAAGTAAAGACATAGTTTCTATAACAAAATCTTATTCAATCCATCGTATAATTCTCTACCTTTTCAACATACTAGTACTCTATCTTTTAAAAATATATATCTGTTATCATTTACCTCTGACCTTTATTTTAGGTAAAACCTCTGTTATATAAGAAAGAATTGTCTTGCAGAACAGTTGCTATTATAACAGCCGCTACTGTAACAGTTGCCTTTGTATAAAAAGTCATTAAGAAGTTTGATATTAAATATTAAACCTTTCATTTTTTACCTTCAACTTTGCATTTGAAAAGAGTGGGCACTGTGCCGTTATATATTGATTTTCAAATAACTGTATCTCAAAACTATAACAAATATCTGATTGCTATCTTTTTTCTGTGATCTCAGTTATATAGAGACTTAGTTATTTCTGCATTCATGTTAATATCCAGATGTTTTTTAGTTAGTATTGTTGATTTTCAGTTTCAATAAAAAAGATTATGTTTGTGTTTTGATCAGGACCTGATGGGGTCAGAAGAAGTGGCAGAAACAGGGGCAAACCTAAAACTTTAGAAGGTAAATATCAGAAGCTCTGTCGATAATGTTAAGACATTTTCTCAGCACTTCTAAATTATCTAGTTTCTGACTGTTATGGAACTGATCCCCTGCTTCTCAGTGTAATAGGCTATCTAAGAGACATTTGTTTTAACTAATAAATCAAAACTCTTGTGATAATCAGAATATTTTCATGACAAATTACTTTTGGTCTATACCTAGACATATTGTATTACTTCTGCAACATACAGAACATGTATATATCTCTCTGTATGTATCTGTCTCTAGTCTGCTTCAGTGTTTGAAATGACACTAATGCTTACCTGGAAACTGCTTTAATCTTTCACACCTGAGAATGAGCATTTCCTCAGCCTAACACTTTATGGGTAAGTGATTGTTTTAGAATATGAGGTGTTTGAGTTGTCCAGTGATGATGATGCTGCTGCTGATGATGGAGATGATGAAGTATTGCCTAGTGGGGCTGTCAGGAAGAAAAAGTCACAAACTAACAGAGATTATATACCACCGTCCACTATACCCACTCCAGGAGGTAATTTGTTTACGTTCTGATATTTAGTCTGGTCACTGTGAGAGCCTGTTTGACATATGGCCATAGCATGTATATTATAAAGAAATAGGAGATGTCCATAGTTGATGGTGTTCCGATAGTTGTGATGCAGACAGAATGGCTGGCATCTTAATGCTGAGACAGATTATCGTTTTGTTCCAAGCTTTTGTACTCCGGCATACTAATGTTGAATGTAATGATAAGAGCCAGTAAGTTCCAGCGCAAAACTACTTAAGTGCTATGACTTCACTTCAGTTGAAAAAGTTTTGTCAAAGTGTTGTATACTGTCATTGTAAGGGGGTATACTGGAACCAGCTTGTCCATCTGTCCGTACGGCTGTCAGGTTTTGTTTTTCCGGGGCATCACTTAAAAAGGTTTGGAGATTTAACTTGAAACTTCATAGATAAATAGAAGTTACTGCCCTTTGTAATTTTTCATACTTAATTGAAGTGCGGGGCATAAAGTAACATGTTCCCATATATCAGTATCCTACTGACAAAGTGCCATGCAGGGGTAATTGGCGCCAGGACAGTGGCAGTTCTAGTTATTATTTAAAAAAAATTGATATTGCTCTTTGTGGTTGAACTTAAAAAGTTACAAGCTAAAATGTGCCCAGGTAGACAGTTCTCTTAATATATTGTGAAACCAGAGTCACATGTTTGTCTTGTATCTGTCCAGCTGTTAGGCGTGGCCGGGGTAGACCTCGAAGATATCCTCGCCCAGATGATGCTCCAGTAACCAATCAGATTCCAGCAGTGATTATACCATCTGGTGATGGACAGACAATCATGATGGCTCCACTTCAGGTAGAATAATAGTTCTCTTCAGGTGTTACAAATTAATACCTAATTTAACAGCAGTTACCGTAGAGATATCAAGTGTATTTAAAATGTCAGATCATAATTATGCATGGTTATGCAAAAAAAAAAAAAAATCTCAGAAATGACCATTTATGAAATACCTCTTCTGTTCTTCTGATGCATCAGTCAGTTTTAGAATTCTTAACTGCTGTGAAACTTAACATAACAAAAGCAAACAGATGAGTTTACAAATTGAAACAATTTCCACAATTTCAGGGCTTGACAAATTTAGAAGCATTTCAAGAGCAAGTGAAGAATATGCCGTTATTTCAACAACCAGGTTCAGAGGATGATGGTTTACAGTATCTGAACATCTCAGGTCTCATTGATTCCACAGACTCGAGCAGTGTAAGTTTTGCATACTGTTTCATGTAATACTGCTTAAATGAAACAACACTTTAATTGTCCACAAACATCTGTGGCAGCAATCCATTCTTTAGGAATCTTTCTATTTTTTTAACAGATTTTAGGGAATTTCAGGTTGCCGTTACTTGTTCAATGAAAGGAGAATCACATACTTTTCACTGTAATGACTGCCCTAAAGATGTTCAACATACAATTAGTAGTTTGCCAGATGTACTTAAAAGAATACAGATAGCT
The DNA here is from genome assembly GCA_012932295.1 of Cyclina sinensis. NCBI lineage: Eukaryota > Metazoa > Mollusca > Bivalvia > Venerida > Veneridae > Cyclina > Cyclina sinensis. The sequence goes on along the minus strand of JAAONU010000015.1, from coordinate 36,577,525 downwards.
TATAAAGCATGCAAATATTTTAAATAAAAAGTTTTGAAATATTCAGAAATATCAGTGGTCAAAGTGAGTGATTTATAAACTGCTCCAAGTTATCACTGCTTAGAGCTTGTTAGAGGTATAAAATTGATGTCTTTTGTTGTCTTGACAAATCTGTAGAAAGCACAGTTGTTAGAAAGACTGACACTGTCATAATGTTAGGATACTTGTAAGTTATAACGAATATGTTTAAACAGTCTAGTCATCTTCAGAACGAATTTTGCAGAATTGTTGGGCAATACTCAGACTCTAACTCAAAGGTTCAAAGAAAATTTTACTAGTGTAGTCCAGGTTATGGGGTATTCCATATGTTCTTGTATCATTATAATAGGTGAGTATAAATCTTGGTGGTGATGCTAGTCTCGGTGTGGTTGGGGATGATGACCAGTCTGTACTGAATACAGATACCCTGAACAACAATGGTGAAGATAACACAGAGGATATAGGTAAATTTTTCTGTAACATTATGAGGCTCTTGAAACCATGGTTACACAGTGAAAGACTTACAGTTATATAGAACCCCCAACATTAAAAGATCTTTTCTAAAAACCTTTCCAGTTTCTTTGTAGTGAGCACCTATGCAAAGTACATTCTGTTGCGAAGTTAATAAATTGGCAAGTAGATAGATTTATATGAATTAGTATAATATACCATTAGATCATTCAGTAACAACAACTGTTCCTTAGTATATAACTGACATTATCACAAATCATAGGTTTTCAATGATATAACCAGTTGAAGATAATAACTTATCACCAACATTGTCTTGCATGATTTAATGACTTAAATAAATGATCAGGTCAGTAATTTCTGCCTTCATTTGTTTTTAGATTTCATAAGAAGATAACATATTTGATTTTACAGCTGACATTGAGCCAAAAGTAAGTGTAGATGTAGAAGATGGTGTTCTAAAAGAAGGAAAAGAAGACAGTCTGAAACAGTCAGCAATTAAAGCAAGTGATAGTAAGTTCTTATAATTGAATAGACAAAATACAGTAAATGGAACAGTATCATATTATGAAAAATAAGATCAGTAGGCATAACATAATGGAACAGTAACATGTTATGAAAAAACAAGGTCAGTGGAACAGTATCATGTTATGAAAAATAAGATCAGTAGGCATAACATAATGGAATGGTATCATGTTATGAAAAAACAAGATCAGAAGGCATAACATAATGGAACAGTATAATGTTATGAAAAAAAAGATAAGTAGGCATAATGTAATGGAACAGTATCATGTTATGAAAAAAAGATAAGTAGGCATAACGTAATGGAACGGTACCATCTTATGAAAAAACAAGATCGGTACGCATAATGTAATGGAACTGTATCATGTTATGAAAAATAAGATAAGTAGGCATAACATAATGGAACGGTACCATGTTTTGAAAAAAAAGATAAGTTGGCATAGTGTTATGGAACGGTACCATGTTATGAAAAAACAAGATCGGTACGCACAACGTAATGGAACTGTATAATGTTATGAAAAATAAGATCAGTAGGCAAAACATCATGGAACTGTATAATGTTATGAAAAAACAAGATCAGTAGGCATAACATAATGGAACAGTACAATGTTATGAAAAAACAAGATCAGTAGGCATAACATAATGGAACAGTACAATGTTATGAAAAAACAAGATCAGTAGGCATAACATAATGGAACAGTACAATGTTATGAAAAAACAAGATCAGTAGGCATAACGTAATGGAACAGTACCATGTTATGAAAAATAATGAAGCTGGTTCCATAGAAATATGGTCATTTAATCTAGGTAAATAGTGACACAAATTTCTGTTCCAATGCAAGATACAGTAAAACTTCTTTGACTCAAGCATCAGTAACTGGAGAACCGGGGATAACTTCAGCTATCGCCGTGGTCCTGGCATTTTCCCCTATATTTTTAACTAAATTTTACATCAGTAACTCAAACTTTGGTAATTCAGTTACTCGAGGAACACTGGTCCTGACTTGTTGTTTTCACACCTAATTTAGCTATGGCAACTCGAAGGCGCTGATTAGCGAATGTTTTCGCACCTTCACTAGCACGTTATTGGTTGGACACTTCTTAAAATTTCATTGTTATTATTGTATACATTGTAAATGCAATTAGTGTCCTTGTCACCAGTTGCACTCCTTTATTCAGTAAAATATCATTACGAAACATTTAATAAATGTTAAAAGAAATAATTTTGAGAACAGAATTATAAGTCTGAGCATTAATGTCAAAAATAAAAACAGGGAAAACTTCAAATTACTCTTGTATGGTGTTTGCTAAAGAAATATGCTCAGAATTTCTTTTTTTATCATACGTAAATTCACTAATTATTGTTAATTGCATCATATTGTAGATAAACTGTGATAATTGTTGATATTTACTGGAACTCATTAACATTTGCTTAAAATGTGCTTACATTTTTTATCTTTTATCTGCATTTGTTCATGTATGTAGATTCTTTTAAAACATTATTGATGATTAAAACTAAATGAAAATAAATATTTTGTTTGAACTGGAGAACCTCAATAACTTGAGGATTAACGTCATCCCCATTGACTTCAAGTTAGCGAAGTTGTACTGTAGATATAAAATAGTTCGACTTCTTTCTAAAAGTTTCATTCTTCTGTCAGTTTTTCTTGACAGGTAACCTGCCCTGATAATTCCTTTGTGAGAAATTTACCAGAGAAAATTCAGGCTGATTTACTGGAATTTTATCAGTCTAATACAATTGCTATATTTTGAGCACTGTACAGATATATGTAGGCCATTCATGATGGTGGAAATTATAAGCAGGCGTCTTCACATACTTCCCAAAAAAGATTTTTACATATCTATCCACCTTTTTTTTACATTTTCAACAGAAGTGTCTTGTTTTGCCGTAAGTAAGCACTTAAAAATCTATTCTTTTTCTGGCATCGATTTTTTTTCAAAGGTGAAAATTCTTTATATTTAAGGAACTTTAATTCAAGTCAGGAATAGCTTTCCTATGAGAAAGTCAGACCTGCTCAAGATTTTTAGTGATTAAAGCAGCAAATAAAACTTTTTTTACTTTGTGAAAATAGGAAAACATTCCAGATCATTAACTGTGCATATTTATATATATAGTCATTTTTCAGTATCAGAAAAGATTAAAAAAAAAAAGGCAAGGATGCTGAAATTGATTAGTATTTACTGTATTGCATTTGTAACTTAATTATGAAAACCTCGGATGTTCAGAAGTGTAACCATTGGTTAAAGGAGCATTAACCAATGAAGAAGTTTAAGGTTTTTTTCACTTGTAGTTTTGTTTTCATATTTCGTAGTTTGTAAAGAGTGGACTGACCTAGACAGAGGTCTTAATGTTCTCATTGATTTTGCAATGGCTTGAACAGATCACCTCTGCTTTGCACTATGATCTCCATGTTTATTTTTCATTGCTAGATAACAAAGAGAAATCCTCTGGTGAAGGACAGCCAACCATTATCCAGATACCTGAGAACTTGTTACCTATGTTTACACAGAAAAAAGACCCAGTTAAGATAGGTAAGTGAAGTTACCTATTTATATAAACAAGTTGTCATTAGGTAGTGAGTAGAAATATTTGTAACAGCACTTGCTCAAGGAACAGTTTTTTAGCTCAGCTGAGCACAAAGTGGGATCATTGATTGTCCGGCGTCCGTCATGTATTGTCAACAATTCGACTTGAATGACTTCTCCTCCTATACGGCTAAGCTAACATTGACAAAACATGCCAGGGATATTCCTTGCATGAAGCTCTAACAAAGTTGTTCAAAGAATTGAATTCCATCAAGAACTCTGGTTGCTATGGAAACAGAAAGGAAAAACTTTGAAACGACAAGGCCCTGAGCCTTAAGATTTGGTATGTCTAGTGGACCTCTACCAAGTTTGTTCAAATTATACTCCTAGGGTCAAATTTGGCCCTGCCCCAGGGATCAGTTGATTTTACATAGATTTTAAATAGAGAAAACTTTGAAAATCTTCTTATCTGAAACCACAGTGCCCTGAGCCTTAAGATTTGGTGTGTAGCAATGTCTAAAAGATCTCTACAGAGTTTGTTCAAATTATGCCCCTGGGGTCAAATTTGGCTCTGCCCATTGGGTCAATTGATTTTACATAGGCTTATATAGGCAAAACTTTAAAAACTTCATGTCTGAAACCACAGCCTTAAGATTTGGTGTGTAGCAATGTCTAAAAGATCTCTACAGAGTTTGTTCAAATTATGCCCCTGGGGTCAAATTTGGCTCTGCCCATTGGGTCAATTGATTTTACATAGGCTTATATAGGCAAAACTTTAAAAACTTCATGACTGAAACCACAAAGCCTAGAACTTAGATATTTTTAATGGAGCATCAGCTAGAGGTCTTCTACCAAGTTTGTTCAAATTATCTCCCCTTTAAACTTAGAATTTTCCTAAAAAATTGTAATTAACCAGGTTTTCAACGAAAACTGGTTATTGAAATGCTGAAGTCGGTGGGCGGGTGGGCGGGCGTCAACTTTTGGTTTCCGCTCAATAACTTGAGTTAACTTTGGCCTATTGACGCCAAACTTGGTGTATGGGTAGCTTATATCAAGAGGCAGCTTGGGATTGCTACCCAGGTGTCTGTGATCAAGGTCAAGGTCACTGTTGCTAAAAATAGAAATTCAGTTTCTGCTCAATAACTTGAGTTTGCTTTGACCTATTGACCCCAAACTTGGTATATGAGTAGCTTATATCAAGGGGCAGCTTGGGATTGCTACCCAGGTGTCTATGATAAAGGTCAAGGTCACTGTTGCTAAAAATAGAAATTCAGTTTCCGCTCAATAACTTGAGTTTGCTTTGACCTATTGACCCCAAACTTGGTGTATGGGTAGCTTATATCAAGGGGCAGCTTGGGATTGCTATCCAGGTGTCTGTGATCAAGGTCAAGGTCACTGTTGCTAAAAATAGAAATTCAGTTTCCGCTCAATAACTTGAGTTTGCTTTGACCTATTGACCCCAAACTTGGTGTATGGGTAGCTTATATCAAGGGACAGCTTGGGATTGCTACCCAGGTGTCTGTTGTCAAGGTCAAGGTCACTGTTGCTAAAAATAGAAATTCAGCTTCCGCTCAAATACTTGAGTTTGCTTTGACCTATTGACCCCAAACTTGGTGTATGGGTAGCTTATATCAAGGGGCAGCTTAAGATTGCTACCCAGGTGTCTGTGATCAAGGTCAAGGTCACTGTTGCTAAAAATAGAAATTCAGTTTCTGCTCAATAACTTTAGTTTGCTTTGGTCTATTGATGCTAAACTTGGTATATGGGTAGCTTATATTAAGAGGCAGCTTGGGATTGCTACCCAGGTATCTGTGATCAAGGTCACTTGCTTACAATAGAATTTTCAGCTTCTACTCAATAACTTCAGCACACTTTGACCTATTGATACTCAACTTGGCATGTGTGTAGCTTTCATGAAAATACAGCCTGGCATTGCTACTCAGGTATCTGATTTATTTTTATTTTGAACTATTGAAACCAACTTTCTGTATTGGTACCAAAATAACAGCACCATTTTTACTTCACTGCCATATTTCTTCCTAATTCCTGTCACATCAATACTTGATCGTTGAAAACCTGGTTTTCGTCGCATTGCGGCGCTTCTTGTATTTTACTACAATTTCTTTATTTATTTAGGGATTTACTTCAGACTTCAAATATATGTTCCTTTTCATCACCTACATCATATGTGGTAAGGGTCATAACTCTATCACCCATATTTACATAATTATTTCCCCTTTAAACTTAGAATTTTCCGTTAAATTGTAATATTTTACTATAACTTGTTTATTTCTTTAGGGATTTACTTCAAACTTAACACATATGTTCCTTATCATCACTCACATCATATATGATAAGACTCATAACTCCAGCACCCATATAAGAATAAGAATATAAGAATAAGAATTCGGGACAAATTGTAAATTTGGAAAAGGTATATCTAGCCGGGTACAGGTTTATAGGTATATAAATCGAGAAGGCAGAACCGTGTGGCTTGGTAGCTCAGTTGGTAGAGTGTCTGCCCTGTAAGCGGAAGGCCCTGGGTTCGAGTCCATATATATGTATATATAAATCTGGAATTGAATTAATTTTTTAATAGTTATCCCTTTCTTAACTATCCAGTACTTAAATAGTCAAGTGAGCTGTCTCAACTGACAGCTCTTTTAAACAATGGAACTAATGCATGATCCATTAATTAATGATAAATTAATGATGTTCATGGTGGAGAACTGAACATTTTTGTCTGTATAAGTTGTCATTATCTTTAATGGATTTTTTTAGTACAGAAGAATTATTTATGCACGGACTTGCATTTTCAGAGAAAAAAAATATCAGCATTTATCTTGATTTTTTTAGTAAGGTCTGTAAAATATTTTATCACTGAAAACATCAGCAGTATTACCACTTACGTTTCTTGAACCAGAAGGAGAAAGAAGTATTAGAAGACTGCTAGAGTTATGCCCCTTTGACCACAAACCTGTTGAGATTTTTTTAGGGTATATTTTTGTTTTCCATTTTTTTTGTATTTATGAGATGAGTGTTCTGACTAAGAGCTTTGTTCATGAACCAGCATTTGTTGTTGATAAACTGACTACTCAAGTAAGTAGGAAGTAAAAAGTAAGCATTCTTCATGTAAGAGGAGTGTTCAAGGTTATATTACATATCAATGAAGAATGACTAATGGAGGCCGGAGGAAAGTACAAAAATAATTCAGGAAAAAAAAGACTTTGTTGTAAGTGGCAATAAGCTGCAACAGAGTTAGTCCCAGTTATACAGGAGATTGGTTGTTGGATATTGACCTTGTGGGTCAAGGTTTTTCCAGGGAAATTGAGATTTGAGGCAGTTTCATGTTATGTTTTGAGTTGAAATGTATTCTCTCATTATTTTGAATCTATTTTTAAGAAAAGAAGATTTCAAAGATCAGTAGGTCTTTTATTTCAGTAAATTTAAGTAAAAAGATTTTTCAGATATATCTGTATGAACTTCTTTTGAATTCTGGCCTGTGCTGTTTCTGAAAACAGAGATTGAGAAAACTATCCTCACATTTAATGCACCAATTGATGATTTTTTTACCAGGGGGTAAATAACCTGCAATTCTGGCCATCTAATTAAAATTCCATCTTATCAAAGGGGTTGGAGTTGTTCCAAGGAATGAAGTCTTCTAGGAAATAAAACCCTTCTAAATCTATTAATCTCTCAATACCTACCAACCAGCCCCCCACCCCTCCCCCCTCTCTTGCCAACCACTGGGACAAACATTGATTGGAGTATATTCTTTGTCCAGGAATAGCTGTTTGCCACTACCCAATACAACACATCTTTAGGTATAAGAAAATTAAAGTAATTAAAAAAAGTGGTATCCAGAGTTCATGAAACTGATGAGAGTTGTCAGTGAAAAGTGTTCAATCGGAAATCATTTTAATCTTATAGTACTTATCTGCACTAAACAAACTTTAAACTTTTGACATTGTAAACTTTTTCATCAAACGAGGTAGAACACCAGACTTCCCTTTGAAAATGAAAATGTTTATTTATAATGCGAAAAACAGGCCATTAAAAAAATTAATCCCAGAGCTGAAGTCATTCAAATTGACCTAAATTTTGCGTAGATTATTTGCCTTTACTTCTCGCCATTTTATGATATAGGCAACTAATGTTACATTCATTTTAAGTGCAGAAAAATTAGGAAAAATTTATGAAAATTTAATACCTTGCAAGGAAACATACTGAGTACATGCTAAGTTTATTTCAGTTTTATTTGTTGGCCTTTCTTCACATAATTGTGTCTTAGGGAAGGAAAAAAAAAACTTTCCTGTAGGTCCAGGTGTGGGCGGGACAGAATTTCTTACGTTAATAGGGGGCGTCACAAGGCTTTCTGGACATTACAGTTAGACACATAAAGTTGAACCATTTGATGTATATTAGAATAAATGATAATTTCTGTAGGGCAGTGAAAATGTAGTAATGTGTATGGAATTTTCTTTGGAGGAAAACTTGAAATATGTAGTACAGTGGTACTTCATTCAAGGGGAAAAGTTAGATAAACCCTGTCTCATTCTAACTTAGAAGTGTACATTTTGCAGTAAACAAAACTTAACATACTTAAGAAACCTCTTAGAACAGTCCAGATGTCCAAAATGCAGGGCATCAGTTTCCTGTGTATCCTGTACACTCTTGACCACAGCTGTTTGACCTGTTAGAACAATGCAGACCATGACCAGCTTATACATACCATCATATCATAGTCTGCATTGTTTGCTATTCAGTGTGTAATTGTCAGTTAATATACCTTCAAAAGATAAGTGTGTCTATCAACTGCTGGACTAGTTCATTTCAGAATATAGCATAGTAAGAGTTAGATAATATTTTTTCCATCCATATTCTGATGGTAACAGGTTGTAAGATAATAGAAGGCAAGTATATTGCTTCTCTATGCTTCGCAGCCATAGTCAGAATAATAAAAAAATATTTGACCTGTACAGTTGACAGGTATTATTAGGTGGAGATATGGAACTAACATACTTTTGGCAGTAACATTTTTCTGAACATGTTCTAGCCGCCAAGTAGAAGCACTTAGCATATCAAAGCTTGTGGTTTCTGTTTAACATAATGTTAATTAGACTTCTCACATTACTGCATGTGCCATTTGTGGTAAGAAAAACCATAACTCCCCCATCCCTTTTATTCATATGAATTGTTTTTTCTATTATTAGTGCTAAATATGCAATTGAAAGTATCGTTTGCAAAAAAACAATACTCGTAAGTCTCTGTGCAAATAAAACATTTAATTACTTGTACCTTTGAGACTTGGGAATTGTGTTATTGCTTCTTTTGAATTAATCAGGTGACAAAGAGAGAAACGTTAAATGTACAACGTTTTGTATTTGCTTGTGCAACAGTTTTCTCAGTCCAAGAAGAATGAAGATGTAATATGTAAGCATGTCAGATTATGCAGTTGCAAAAATACATGTACATCTTTTAATTACTGGTGTGTAACTTCATATACCACAGGTTTTTTTTTCCATGGTTTCTTGTTGCTTTAGAGGGTGCTGCTGCTTTTAGAGAGAACAATGTCTTAATGTTAGGCCATGATTTCTAGATGTATTATTATAGGTCTCTGAATCTGGTTGGAAAGAATCAGGATATTGCCTTTAAAGGAGAATATAATATGATTTAAAGGATGTTTTTTCCAATTAGTTCCTTCATGCAGAGGTCAGAGATGATGTCACAGTGTCATCATTTATGGGTAGCACAGATTACTTTTCCTGAATTTTCATATTAATGTGTATTTTTTAATTCCAGTGAAATGTTGTCATAGCTGTGACAGCGGTTTTGTTTCATTTTATTATTTAAATGTAACATTTCAATTACAAGTATAAACAGTTTGAAACATTTTTTGGGGGGAGATTTTAATTTCCCAGCTTGGTCGTCACCTGCAAAGCACAAAATGTCAGGTAAGTTATGATACATCCTCTTTATCTATAAAAATACATAAATATATATAAATTTCCTTTAATTTTTTTCACAGCTGTGAAATAGAAACAGAAACCCCCATAAAGATATATTTTTAAGGTCTTTTTTTGCCATTATGTAAGTCAAGACAGGGTGTCATAGACAGAATAGTGCATGTGAGTGTTTTAGTTGATAATGAAAATGTCAGTCTGCCATTTTATTAGCATCAGAATTGCCTAAAATACTCATGCTATTTCTGCATTTCCTCCTACATGATATTTACAGAGTCTTAGTTCATACAGCTGATAATAGAGAACGTATTCTGGGCCACAAGTTTTGCACTAATCATTTTCACCACTGACGACACTAATCAAGCACAGAACTTTTTATAATCAAGTGCAGTTTGAATCAGATGTCAAGTTCAGCATTGATATTTAACTAATCAAGCACAGTGCTGATAGCTTATCAAGCACAAGACTTTGCTCTGACTAAATGTGCTTGGCAGTTAAAAAGAGACCACTTTAGTTCGATCCATGTACACATTCTAAGCCTACACAACTATACTAAGGCTGAAAACGTAGTATCAGAGAGGAAGTACATTTTCATAATTGTCACAAACTCTCTTTTCTCCTGATAAAGATCTATACAAAAACATTTTTCTGTAATGTTCAGTTATACCAACTGCATAGCTTTCAGATTGCTACTCATTTGCAGTAGGGACTTCAAAGAGAAAGGAAAAGTGTGGCGCTGTTATCTAATCATGTCAGTTTTTGCCGGTGTTGGTAGTTTGAGAAGCCTGGGAACCAAGCAGAGAACAGTTCCATTCATAAAAATCTTCATTCACAATCTATAGTCCGTTTCCTGTTGAGGTACTTGATGGCTTTCTGTATGTATAGTCAGTTTCAGAGAAATATTGACTAGCATGAATGGAAAAAAACATATGGTTTTGATAGAAATCATTGCGGAAAAGCTGTTTAAATAAATTAAAAGTTTTAATGTACCCAAATTACCTTCTTTCAGTTCTTTGTCTGATCCGGAAAGAGACGAAATGACCTAAAAATATATCTCTTAAGATAAGTTAGACTATCATCTGATTCCAAAGAAAGGAAGTACTGCATTAATGAGAAGTAATATATACTTAAATTGACTTTCATTTATATGTATTATTTGTTTGTCATTTTGCCTGTCCATCTATCTGTCCATTCAACCATCCATTGAGCCATTAATTTTGTCCATTCATTCATTTAGGTATTTCTTTTTATAAAATTTGATAAAAAATTATTTGATTTTAAATGAAAAGACTAGATTATGCTCAAAATTCAAATGGGGTTTCTTGTTAGAATTTACACAAATTAAACATGTCTTATGAAGAACAGGAAAACAAGAAAGCCATTGAGGCTTAATTGCAAAGCTTAGTCCATTTAGAAATTAAAGAGCTTTCAAGCAAACAAATTGTAAATGGGTGGGTAGTTTTAATAAACGTGAATTTCAAGTAATTTATTCCTGTCTGAAAGGTATGTTTATTACATCACATGCTAACATTTTTAAGAAAAGGTGACATTAATGGCCAGTTGTTTGCTAAAAAATTGTTCAGTTACTCCAGAGGTGGATTTGCGGACCATTTGGAGATTTTATGCGTTCACTGTGGTATTCTTGGCACCAGGGATATATAAATTTGAACTTCAGCCAGGATTTAAGCATTTATAAAACAAAACATCAGCGGTAATCTGGTGCATGGGAATCAACAGACTTCCATTCAGTAACGGTTTTCCGTGACATTTGAGCGGCTGAAGAACTTGCAGCGCAGGCAGGTGGTCGGAAACTCCATAATCCAAATATCCAACTGCACAGATTAAAACATGCTCATTCAGAAAATTAACAAGATGCTTGTGGCGTACTTATGCTAATGAATGTGCCACCATTCTGTGGCACCATGTTAGCTTCTAGCCATTTGAAGATTATTCTTTGAGCAAAATATATTAAACAGTATGTGCTTTCTGGAATATCAAAAGCTTTCCAGGGTTTAGGTCATATTTGAATATTTAGAATTAGTCAATAAACTCATAACAGGGCTTTTCACCTGATATAAAAGCCGCCGAAATTCATTTATCATAAATAATCATACTATTCCCCAATTTCATGCACATGATTTAAAAAAAAAATTATATTTTTTCATTCCAAAATCGTTTTTTATAATGGGTTTTTTTCACTGGCAATTGTTTAGTGTTTAGCAGTAAAATATGCACATTGCATCTGTAAAATTCAGTCAAAAATATTTAAGAAATCTACAGATTTAAGGGAAAAGTCTATTGGTTAAAGATTATTTTCATTATGAATGGGTGAGGTAAGTAAATTGTCTCTGACAGTTATGTTGCACTGTTAACTTAGTCGTTTGGAACAAATTCAACATGTATTATTTATGGGCACGTTTATAGCAGAAAGTAACTTATTACAGCTTCAGTTCCTCTGGCGGCAATTTTTGTTTTGGAAATTTGGCAATAATAAAGATCCTCTGTCAAGACTAGAGTTAGTATAGAGTTAGTGTAAAGTTAGTATACATGTAGTGTTATTGATGAAAACCTGTAGGTCTTGTTCTTATTGCCTAGGATGACCCTCCAGTTTATTTTTCGTCTACTTTTGCTATGGTGTAGTAAACCAAAATGTTTTTGTGATTGAAGCTGTTTAGTGAAATCTTGATATGTTAAAGGTGCTTTTCTGAATAGTTTACGGTACTGCCAACAGAGCCCCCTCATTGAGGAAGGAATTGAAGGCTTATTCATAAAATACATGTTTATACATACCAGTTTAATGCTTTCAGTACCAGCTGTTCAGTTCTGTATTACAATGTATGTATATATTTTGGACAGTCCCTGTCTAATTTGATACTGGAGCAGTGTACAGAACTGTCTATAATAAGCTAGATTTCATTAACCAAACAAATGCGGTCACAGATGCCTAATTGTTTAGCAGTTAAGAGTCTGGTTCTCTTTATTCTAAAGTCATTCTTAAGGCATTCTATTGTTATAAATTATGGTAAAGTTTTTTATATATTGAAGAGAACTTTGATTCTAGCAATAATTTTCATCCTCAAGATTTGTTTTTCATGATATACACTGCGCTAATGTAGACTGGGGAACAACAATATAAATACTTCATGCAATTAATTTAAGTGAAAAAAAAAAGACTTTCTTGGCTATTTACCCTTTCTTCTTTTTGTACATAATATCACTCAGTTTGAAGGGCATATATTATGTTTTATAGTGTACAAGGACCGTTCAGTAATTTCTGTTACATATAAGCATGGGAACGTCATTTATTTGATGGCGGATGTTTACTCAGCACACCTTAAAACATGGACCTTATTCGATATAAAATGACCAAGCTTCTCAGTGTTGAATTATCCACACTATAACATATCAATGGCTATATTTCAATGCGTTAATGAAACGTGAAGAAAATATAGAAATCAGGGCTTGCATTAAAGCCATTGTTGCTTTACACATATCTCCAAAAGAGATATTTTCTGAATTGTGCAGTATCCATGGTACTTTTGTGATGACGTTAAGAATATTTCTTCGCTGGGTTAAAGAATTTCTAGGTGTCAGTGCAGTCTTAACTAGGACAGTAACTGTCCAGACAGGCCTGTTGTTGCAGCATCAAAGAAAAACATTGATACAGTGTAGCATATAGTAGAAGAATTTGGTTGATATACTATTTCCCAAATAGCTCATACAGTCATACTATAGGCATTTCAGAAGGGACCATCCATCATATTGTTACCTACTGTTTGAAAGAAGTTTATGCTAGATGTGTCCCCATTTTTTGACATCTGACCAAAAGTCCACGCACTTCAAGGGCTCAAAAAATTGTTGGAAAAATATAAAAATTGTAATACCAGTAAAATTTCTGAGTTGCTAACTGGGCATGAAACTTGGATGTATTATTTTGAGCCCCAGTGATGCATAAATAACAAACAATAGCTGAGTAAAAGTCAGGCAAGGCCAGTCATTGCAAAAAGGACAAAAGTGCTAAGTTTTTTAGCAAGGTTTTCTTCAATACTAGTTGCCTCATTGTGCAAATTCCTAGCAAAGATGGTAAAACCAACACATGAAAGTTTTACAGAAATAAAGTCCTTGCAGCTGTCAAAAAAATTCTATCTAAATAAATGTCCAAGTAAAGGTTTGCAAGGCATGCAGCTTGTCTATGGCAATGTATCCGCCCTCAAAAGTCATTTTGTACAGTTCTTCATAGAACAAGAAAAGGTTCAGCTTGAGCACCCTCCTTTTTTCCCCTGACCTAAGTCTGTGTTCCCTTGCTAAAGAAAATGGTTTGCAGGTAGTGCCCTTGGTTCTGCAATTTTTTAGTGTCTCAGCAGTATACCAAGGGCAGACTACTTTGCAACGTGTGTGTTTCTGTGCAGGGGAGTACTTCAAACACTGTTGATGTGAACATTTTCTTCATCCAACAGATATTTTAGGCATACGAAAACCAGTGACATACTTTACTGAATGGCCTTCGTACTGTGCAGCCATTCATTCTTTTTGTGATTGAAACTCTTATTATTAAATTAATTCTTTCCATAACTAGGGTGAAATTTTATTTTTTAAATACGATATTCCTTACTTTTTAAGGATATTTCTAAAAGAGATTATCAAATCACACTTCCCATAGTTGATAGGTATCAGTATATATATAATATGATATATCTTGTATCTTATAATTGTTTTTTGTAAAGTCGATTACCCAGAATTCATCATAAACCTGCTTAATTAATAAAAAAAAATGTGGGAGGTTAATGGATTTTGTTTTATTCCTCAAACAGGTTGTGGCACACTTAAGCAAGAGCTGTTAATGAACTGTAGAAGAGTCCTTTAATCCCTTAAGTGCAGAGATTTGTATGCATTAACTTGTTAATAATGAATTAACTAAAAAAAAAAAAAAAGGATACTTTTTTTTTTGTCTTGAGACTGTGAGAAAAAAACTTGATTTCAAGTATGGGACTCGTCGTTTTTCATTATTCTTGTTATAACTGTTGGTGATAATGGCTTGCGCGGCAGCAAAATCCTCCCAGCATGACATAGCGGGGAATTTAGCATGTTTTAATATTCCAGAAAATTAAAAGTTGCCGGGAACATACATTGTGTAATGTGTTACAACAGCTGGAAGCGGTTGATTGACTCTGGTTCCTTCAGTTTTCATTCTCCGTGTTGATAAATAGAGAATGGAAACAGCCTGTTGCCTCACTCTGGTCACTAAGAAAGCAAACATTAATATTAAAATGACAGTGTGATCTAAGTGGTAATGAACACATTGACCTAGAGCATTTCAACAGAACATTAGTATGTTGGGTTTTGACCTGCCTGAACTGTAGGGGATTTGGAATGGGAAAGTTTATCTAAATATTGTTATAACTCTTAGAACCATTATTTTCTTTTTTTCTGAGAGTAGAAATTTACTCAGAAAGCCTTTAGTGATAGCCCTAATTTGGTTAAGAGCTCAGTATTTCAATCCCAAATGTCTTTTTCTGAGAGATTTCAGTTTATTTTATTGCAAAAGAAATATATTACGATAAAATATAATGGTAACCCTTTCTTTTAAGCATTACATGCTTACTCGATAAATAAAGAATGTTAGGCTTTTTTTTTGCTTTTTTCCAAAATAGAATAGCAAAAGCCAGATGATCATGGTGTAATGTTTTTTAAAGCCAAATGGTCTTACATCAGCATTGTCTTTAAAAGCCAGATAAACATTTTTAACACAGTTTATCAAAAGCCAAACAGTCATGCTTTAACTTTGTCAAGTAAAAGCCAAATGATCATGCTTTAACATTGTCAAGCAAAAGCCAGATGATCATGCTTTAACAATGCCAATCAAAAGCCAAATGATCATGCTTTAACATTATCAAGCAAAAGCCAGATGATCATGCTTTAACATCATCAAACAAAAGCCAGATGATCATGCTTTAACATTGCCAAGCAAAAGTAAAATGATCATGTTTTAACATTGTCAAACAAAAGCCAGATGATCATGCTTTAACATTATCAATCAAAAGCCAGATGATCATGCTTTAACATTGTCAATCAAAAGTCAAATAATCATGCTTTAACATTGCCAATCAAAAGCCAAATGATCATGCTTTAACATTATCAAGCAAAAGCCAGATGATCATGCTTTAACATCGTCAAACAAAAGCCAGATGATCATGCTTTAACATTGCCAAGCAAAAGTAAAATGATCATGCTTTAACATTGTCAAACAAAAGCCAGATGATCATGCTTTAACATTATCAATCAAAAGCCAGATGATCATGCTTTAACATTGTCAATCAAAAGTCAAATAATCATGCTTTAACATTGCCAATCAAAAGCCAAATGATCATGCTTTAACATTATCAAGCAAAAGCCAGATGATCATGCTTTAACATCGTCAAACAAAAGCCAGATGATCATGCTTTAACATTGCCAAGCAAAAGTAAAATGATCATGCTTTAACATTGTCAAGCAAAAGCCAGATGATCATGCTTTAACATTGTCAAGCAAAAGTGAATTGATCATGCTTTAACATCATCAAGCAAAAGCCAGATGATCATGCTTTAACATTGTCAAGCAAAAGTCAAATGATCATGCTTTAACATCGTCAAGCAAAAGCCAGATGATCGTGCTTTAACATTGTCAAGCAAAAGTCAAATGATCGTGCTATAACATCGTCAAGCAAAAGTCAGATGATCATGCTTTAACAATGTCAAGCAAAAAGCATTAATTGTCTATATCCTATTTGCACCTATAAAGTGTTAAAACGTATTTTGCGATTTTGGCATATTTGGCATTCTATTTCTTTGACCCAAATCTACCAAATGTTGAGTAGAGCTGAAATCAGAATGACAGCATGCAAGTCTATGATTATTGTAGATGTAAAAGTGCACTTTTTAGAAGCTCTCAAAACTGGGCTTGCGACATTGTTTTTCAACATTGAAAATTCCCATGTAGCTAGTACAAATACAGGCATTTTTGCATGCACGGTTTCTTTGCTTGACTGATACAAATTATATTTTTTGTAAGATGAAATGTCAATAAACCAAGCACACACAAAGATGTGACAGTGGTAAGAATGAGAAAAAAATGCTTTTTTTTAAGTCTGTACACAACTACTTATTCAGGGTGACCCCTGTGCATAACCTTTAGATGAAATTTAACATTCACTGTTAACCATAAAAGAAAGTATACTCGACATCACTATTCTCGCGGTATCACTATTCTCGCGGTATGTCAGTCGCGCCATATGGGCAGCGTTTACAAATAAAGTTTGCGGCCCATTTTTCTCATGCGAAGATATAACGCTCTAACTTGCAATCATGGGCAGTTTCTTGGAACGTTTTAGTCCATACTTCAAAAAAATCCCATTACGATGCATTCGTTTCCCAGACGAGTAATTTTGTGACAGTGACTCAGTAAACAGTCTTCATTTAGTATCAATTTTGATGTTGAATAACATTTTATCTTTTTTTAAGCAATGTTTGATCATTCCCATTAGTGATTCGTTGACAGACTATTAACATTAACTGCAATATAATGTACTAGAACCTTTTGACCTATTTACCGCGAGATTAGTGATATGACGTAATTCAACAATATGGCTGCCCACTCTGATAAATTTTCCACATGATTGATTTTTTTTGACATATTTAAATGGCATTTTACACATTCGGCGATGGAAAAAGGATGAAATATTGTAATGATTACCAAAATTACTAATGTTTATTGTTTGTTTTTTAATTATAGTTAGCCAAACGGTAAGCACCGCGAGATTACAGATGAGCGGTATACAATGTAATCCAAACAAATATGGTGAAGGTCAAATCAAGGGGAGGTAATTCTGCAGGTAAATAGGAATCACAATTGGGCATGCATCTGAAGTTAAGCCTATTATGAAACCTGCCATGATCAAAAAGATATCAAAGGTTAAAATTTCACATTTTGTTTGCCACATCTTTTGACAGTTTTTCTGTTGAATACTTAAAAACTTCACCTCATACTAGTATGCACTTTTACTGTTATGTGCCATACTCAACTCATTAAGCAAAGTGACTAAATGGCAGGAGCCATAGAAGCTGTGAGAGGGGAAACATTCTAGAAGGTCATGACCCAGTTTGACTTTGAGAACCTCTGGTAAAGCTATTATATCTCCCTGGAAAATCAACAGGTTCTTCAGTCTATTATTTTAACATGAAAGTCCTAGAGAAAATTCTTGTCACTCCAAACTCCCCATGAAGTGCTATAGGTTGTTGGTAGAAATATTTTCAGGGGAATAAGCTTGTAAGATGGCATGTAAGGGGTGTTTGATGTGTCCCCCCTCGCTACATGGTGATTCTATCTGACAATATTAAAGATAGCTATCAGCCATAATGACCATAATATATAGCTGTTTATTACTGTGGGAAGAACGGAGATATTGCAATTCTTTTCATGGCTTTTTATTTGCTAAATTAATAACACTGTTAATTTATTATAATTTGGGTGATTTTGGAGAGTTACAAAGATGCGAAAGGTTATATATTTAACTTTTTTATGTAGGACCAAAGCAGATTTTCACGAAATTTTCCCATGGTAAAACGTTGTAACTGATCCATTTAAAGTTTATACATGTATCATCATTCCTTAGGTCTGTTTCAGATAATGCTTAAACACACTGACCAGTTGTAATATATATGTTATAATACATCTTCCATGAGTAAGAGGGACCTGGGACAAATGCTTTGATAACCTAACAATGACAAAAGCATTAACAAATTAGTGCAGCATCCTTAACAAACTGCCCTAGTGTCATGCATTGTCGCTTCATTTTTTAAACCAAAACCATTTTTCTAGTTTATTGAAAATTTGGGGAAACCGTTATGGGCAGTGAAATAGCATGAAACAAAAGTAACAAATGAGTTTGTGTGACATTAAAGGAGAACATACATAAAACTACATAGAGGTGTTTAGCCTCAAGAGCTTGCTTAACTAGTTTCCTGTAGATGTTTGGATGATGGATGTCTTGGTTTATTTTATGACTTGGTTTATTATTCAAGAAATGATGACTGCTGTGGATTTGTCATTCTATGAATTGTTAACTTATGATAAACTTTTTCATGGAAGATTGTTTTACTTTCATTCATTGTAAACGATAAGTGATATTCTTTGTTCAGTGTAGATAGTTATCTATAAGGATGATAAGTCATGTATTATCGTAATCTGCTCAATGATGTAAGTGATAAAACAATTTTCCTCTTAACCTTTCGTCATTATGACCACTTGTAAAAAAGTATTGTATCAACACCAGTCATTACAAGGTTGCCTCTTTATATTAGTAAAGCACATGCTTTGCAAACACTTTACTGATCAATTTTCAAGTGTATTACAATTATACATCCTGGTGCTTATTATTTTCTGCCATTTTGTAATTGTACTTACGATGAGTGGCTCACAAGAAAAAAAAAATTTGCTTAATCAGCAATATTTTTTCACTTCCCGTTTCTAACTTAAATTGTGTGTCTGATTACTCGTTATCCACTCCTGTTGGCATTTCGTGCTCATTTGATGTCACACATTTGCGGAATTTTTTGCAAATCGGTTTAGCGCTTAAATCAACGGATCCCTTGATTTTTTAAGTAGTTTACCTTCTTGTAACTAGCTTTTTAGCAGGCTTTGTTTATACAGCGTGGCATATCGTTTGTAAAAATTGAAATCCACTTCCTGTCTCAGGGTGGTTATTTATGAATGGAAAACCTACTTTACAGCATTTTCGTGCCCTGCATTTACAGCATGGAAAAACTGCAGAGTCTGTTTGACAAAGTCTTATCACTTAACAGACTTACTGACTCAGTAAATGCTAATTGCATTTTTTTTCTCTCAAATTATCTTTGGAAAAGATGAAAACAGACAGCTCTGTTTGTTTTAAATGCTGCAGTTCATGATTAAATCATTTTACATTAATCTGGATGCTTTTATCAATTATTTCCTTGATGTTGTCATTGGTTAGAGTCCAGAAAATGAGTTTGTGAGTGGTAAAGCATGAACTGGTTCTGCATTATATATGTATATAAGTTTTGCATTGTCTTGTTACTTGTTGAATACTTCAAAAATTTTCCTTGTAGATTATGAGAAATATACTAGTCACAAGTCATGATGGCTTATTTTTTTTGTCTATCTTCCTTCTAAGCATAGTCATGATTGGTCAATATAACCGTCTGTAACAGCTATGGAAATGCCATCCGCATAGTTCAGATAATTTGTTGCCAGTTCTCTTTGACTGAACTTGACCTTTCAGGCACCTTCCAGTGCTTATGCCTGTGTTAACCACAGGCCAAAAATCCCCAAAGTATGTTTGGAAAAAAGCGTCAGAATAAGATGTGTTTCCTGTTTTATCATCGTGGTAAAACATTGTTGTGATAAATGTATTTCAAGATGCACATCTAATGATGAAAACTTGACAGTAGGGTTTATAAAAATCCTTTTTAGAGATTTTTTTACTGTTGTTCCTCAAATAAATTATGTTTGACATTATGTAGAAACAGGTGTATAGGGGAAGAAAGGTCAAGGTCATTCAGAGTGTTGTATCATGAGTCATGGTTAATTGCCTGCTTCAGTATTTATGGTGATCGAGATGAAAGAGTGCAATATGAGTTTCATGGTCAAGCAAGTGACTTATGGCTATAAGAGGGTAATGGTCAGGCAGGTGACTTATGGCTATAAGAGGGTCATGATCAGGCAGGTGACTTAAGGCTATAAGAGGGTCATGGTCAAGCAAGTGACTTATGGCTATAAGAGGGTCATGGTCAGGCAGGTGACTTATGGCTATAAGAGGGTCATGGTCAGGCAGGTGACTTATGGCTGTAAGAGAGTCATGGTCAAGCAAGTGACTTATGGCTATAAGAGAGGAATGGTCAGGCAGATGACTTAAGGATATTGGAAGGTCATGGTCAGGCAGGTGACTTAAGGCTATAAGAGGGTCATGGTCAGCCAGGTGACTTAAGGCAATAAGAAAGTCATGGTCAGGCAGGTGACTTAAGGCAATAAGAGGGTAATGGTCAGGCAGGTGACTTAAGGCTATAAGAGGGTCATGGTCAGGCAGGTGACTATAGGCAATAAGAGGGTCATGGTCAGGCAGGTGACTTATGGCTATAAGAGGGTCATGGTTAGGCAGTTGCCTTTAGGAAATAAGAGGGTCATGGTCAGCCGGGTGACTTATGGCTATAAGAGGGTCCTAATCAGGCAGGTGACTTTAGGCAATAAGAGGGTCCTAATCAGGCAGGTGACTTTAGGCAATAAGAGGGTCTTGGTCAGGCAGGTGACTTTAGCCAATAAGAGGGTCATGGTCAGTCAGGTGACCAATGGCTATAAGCAGGGGTGCGTCATCTGTTTCTAGTTCAGAAGGGTAACTTTGGCAAAGTTTACTAGGGAGAAGAAATTTGGTCAGTAGGAAAATGAGTTGAAACAATTATTTATAAAACAAAATTAAGTAGGTTTTAATTTTAAAGAAACAAATTGTAGTGACTTAAATGGAAACAATTGAATTAAAAAGAATTTGAAGCATGAAAAAGAGCTATATTTCATCTTGCTTAGCTGTTTATGTTTAAAGTGCTCCCTTATTATTGTAAGGAAAAGCATCGTATACTATGAAACATTTTGTCATCAGAACAGTAGCCTTGTTTCCTTTCTTTAATTAGGATACAGTTTCTGACACCTTGAAGTGTATATTCTATATATTATAATGTATAATGAAGACAAATTGTACTGCTGACTGATTCAGATCCGACATGATGTCAAGCACATGTTGTGTCGTTATGTTGGAAACCAACCGGAACTGAAAACACCGGAAACATAGATTGCAGATAAATTTGATATGCCTTTTTCAGATTCCTGAAATTTCCTTGCTCATGGTTTTGTTAGCATCTTAAAATTGCAGGCACGCTTCTAAGCAGTTTTTGTAGAAAAAAGGGATGACAAATATAGATGCATGCGGAGCAACCTTTTAGTTCACCAGAAAATGATGAAAGACAAAACATTTCAAGGATGTTTTAAATGCTGGTGGTAAAAATACTGAAGTAAAGGAAAGAACTTACTTCTTACTAAACTATTGCATTAAAGATATGGGGATTTCAGATTGTCCTGTCAATGAAAGTGACAAAAATATTGACAGAGACCATTACCAAAAAACTGCTTTTGGTGTTTCAAACTCAGACTCATTTTCACAGTATTGACTTAGTGTCTGGCCAGATAAAAGTGTAAAGATTTAATTGTTTAGCAATCTTTATAAGGATATCTTTTACTTATTATATAACTTCTTATACCCTAATAACTAATCTTTATAATAACCTTCTGGTTACTGTTACATATTTCTCCCTGTTACATATTACTGATATGTCCTGTTGAATATTAATTTTACATTTTCAGTTTAATTACTGCAGTTCTCAATATTTCCGTACACCTTTATTTTCAGGGCTGAAGGCCTCAGATGCCCACCTGGAGAAACTGAAGTGTCCATCATGTGATTTTCAAGCATACTATGAACAGCAGTACCAAGATCACATTCTTACACATGACGAGGTGATGAAATGCAAATGTTGCAAGTTTGCATCATTTAAAAAGGAAGTCCTTGTGGAACATTTCAGGGTAAGTAAACATAACTCCCATTACTCATCTTGATATAGAGAAGGCAAAAAAAAAAGAAAGATACAAGAAGCTCTCCATTATTCTTGTCTGACAGTGGTATGATTTGTTTTTTCAAGTGCTGTTTTCAGGACAGTAATTTAGATTTTGCTTCTGTCCTCTTGTTTAAGTTTATTTTCATGAATTAGCACCATTGATTCAAGGTAAGTGTTATTGTTAATGCTCTTTACCTTAGATAAAGTCAGGGACTTGAAAAGTGTTGATCTCAAGATGAAAACAAGAAGTAGAACATGTTATGGCTGACCAGTATCTTTAACAGTCTCTCCAGACAATAGAAAACTTAGTCTTAATACACTACAAGAGCTTGTATTAAGTGGTCTGCCTAGGTAGCACGTAAAGTGGACATTCAAAACCAGATTAAAGTGAGGAATGCAACAATTCAATCTAAATTTCTTTGTTTTGCTTTCAGTGCCAGTATCCTTAGTTACATTTCAGTGATTCAGGTTATATAAACACACATTTCTGCAGGTACCAGTCATGTTAGTATCAGAAGCATTGTTTACTTGTGCCGGCTTCAAACAGTACAGAAAAATAATCCTTGTTGCATTTATATTTGGTTTAGAAGAACTATTTCAATGTTTTTTAGAAATAAATCAAAGAACATTGTTCTAATTTTTTTATTTTCACAGAAAAATCACCCACGATGCATCTGTAGTTACTGTGATCACATGGCCGAACATGCATACATCATCAAACGACATATCATGAGACACACACAAGATGGCTGCAAGTGTGACGTCTGTGGTAAAGTGTATAAGGTTAGTTGGGAATTTACTCATGAAAATGCTAGAAATTGTTATCTTCACTCAGTGTCTTTTATATTGTATATAGTTGATGGCATGTACATGTTCTCCTTTCTTGTTATATATAGTTGATGGCATGTACATGTTTTTCTTTCTTGTTATTTATAGTTGATGGCATGTACATGTTCTCCTTTCTTGTTATTTATAGTTGATGGCATGTACATGTTCTCCTTTCTTGTTATTTTTAGTTGATGGCATGTACATGTTCTCCTTTCTTGTTATTTATAGTTGATGGCTTGTAGATTTCCCCCTTTCTTGTGTACAAATGACTCTTCTGAACATTTTGAATATCATGTATTATTAGTCTCCTGACTGTTATAATTGTTATATACTTTAAAACTTAAAATTATTTTCTTACTGAAATGGTAGAAACAGGTGATGTTAGTTTAATAAATCAGCATCGGTTGCTTCTAAGGGTATCTTTAGTACTCTGTTGTGAAAGAAGAGGGGTGTCACAAATGCTCATTTACTTCAGCTTGTGTACTTTACTTACTGGTGAGAATTGAAATTATTTACTCCTAGGCTGTTGTGCCATTTTGTGCATAAGTGACTTGTAAGTAGGTGGTACTAGTATTCCATGTTTGTTGAACTTTTGGTGTACATTCTGCTTGACTCCTTGGTTGACAGGCTAGGTTTCTTTTGCCATTTTCAGGACCAGTATGTGTTAAAGATGCATGTAAAAATGGTTCATATGCCAGCAGAGGTGCTCTTTGAATGTAATGTGTGCAGTAAGAAATTTACAAGAAAAGCTCATCTTAAAAGGCATCTAAGAATTCATGATCCAGAGAAACCTTTCAAATGTCCGCAGTGCCAGTACAGGTGAGATAGCTTTCTCCTTGTGAACTTGAAGTCCCCGCTTCATAGTTTGGTACAGAAATGTTAGCTGCAGCTTTGGTCCAGTTATATACACTTTGATATTTCATTGAGGTAGATTAGCTATACATCTAATCTTTGGCAGGTTTAGAGGTTCATGTCCAACAATTGTATGTTCATTCTGTTTGATGTCTGTACCATCCAAATTCAAACTAGAGTGGGCATCAAAACTAAAAAATTCTGACAAAAAAGTCGCAAGTCAATCTGGATACAGTCCAATTATTGTAGATATATACAGGAATAGTTTCTTTATATGGACTTTGTGTTACCGAAGTACATTGTCTAAATAACAAACGTAACATATTTTTAATACCATTTGATTTTTTCAGGGGCTGTGAAAAATCAGATATAGTTAAACACCTTTTGGTCCATGAAGACCCGAAACATCAGTGTGGTATCTGTAACAAGACATTCCGACATATAAAAAACAAGGAACTGCATATGAAAAGGTTAAACTTTAATCTTGTGCCGTTTGATTAAATAGAGTCTTTTGCATTGATTCTGTAAACAGTACAGAAACATCAATCTTTGAATGAAATTGTAAATGCATTGAAGACAGGAAATGAAACTAAAATGAGCTGATAGGGCTGTGTTACAGTACTTGAAGATTAGTTGCTTAGAACTCGTTTAATCCAATGAAAAATGGTGTACTTATTTGACACTTAAAGCTAAATTCCATACTCGTGACTGTATTATAGATGCCCTATGGCTATCATCCTGTCTGAAGAGGGAAGTTTTATTCCTGACTGCCAATAGCAATTATATCTAAAAGTATTGTTCACTATTTCTCGAGCAGATTTGATCTGCCGGGCAGATCATCAGGAAGGTGTGTGTTGAGTGAGAGGCTGAGGAATAAGAATACAACTATGGTCCTATTTTATAAGTTGTTTGTTTCATCCTATGTCTTTCAATGCTTTTCTGTACAGAATTACATGTAAGTTTAACTTTTTTTAAATGGAATGTCCAAACATCAAAAACCATTTGTACAATGGTAGACATTTTTATTTCCGAAGAACAATTCCTTCAGTTACCAACCTCTTCATAGCAACAACTTCTGAACAACACACAGGACTTGTTAATCCCAGTAGTGGACTTGCTGAAGGTTGCATTGTATAAACTACATTCTCTGTGTGTTTTAGGCATAATGGACAGCGTGACTACAAGTGTGGGGTTTGCGATTTCTACGGGTACACGTTTACAGATATACGTAAACATATAGAACGTAAACATACCGACTGTAATACCTTCATCTGTGATAAATGTGGTTCACCATTCCGGTCTGAGCAACTTCTTAAGGTAAAGTGTTGGAAAAGTTGAAATGGACCCATGCTAAAATAGGCATTTCAGATTTGATGCCAGGCTTCAACATACATGTTTCTAGTGTGTATTTGATGATATGATTTGGACACTCAGTAAAGGTTCAAACAGACCCTTAACAAAGTCCCAAGATTATGAGCGTAAAGTAGAACAGATTGTAGTCTGTGTATTTAACTGTGCTATAACCTTAAGTAAGTAAGAACTTCATTAAGGCAGTAAGTAGGTATATAAGTTAAGTATATGACAACAAACAAGAGATACTTGTGAATTTTTGAGATTACATGCTTTTATTTTATGCCTACCAATGAAATATAGGGAAATATCAGTGAGATAAAAGTGATAATACACTGTTTTGAATCAGTTAATTACCATTTTGATAATACATGTTTGTGCCCGAACTATTGAATATTGAGTATTAATCCGCTTTTATAATTAAAGTATGCATGGCAAAATTCAATAAATATTGATAAACTGTGTAGACAAAAATAAATATTATTTGATGAAAGTGTATTCAGTTTATTTCAGCAGAAGTAAAGTTATCATATGTATTGGAGATTGTCTGCACTTTTTTTTTGTGCGGAGTAACCAAAGTACGCATTAACTGATTTGGGGCTCACCATGGGGAATTTATTGAAGGCCCTGATTAAAAATGTCATAAAAAAACCCATTTTTGACGTGTTGGCATAAAATAAAAAGAAAATTTGTTTGTTTTTTAGTGGAAGATGGGAATTTATTTCATCTCGTGAACACCATATGTTGATATTTTCACTCGTGGCTGCGCCACTCGTGAAAATATCACATATGGTGTTCACTCGATGAAATAAATTATCATCTTCCACAAAAACAAACAAATATCCTCTATGTCATTATTTTAGAGAGACTGAAAAATAATTGTCCACTAGGTTGATATCTCTTTACGTTAAAAACATGTTTTCGGGTATTCCCATTTGCAGACTTTTTTTCTTAAAAGCAGTAGTCTTTGAATATTGAGTTGAAATGCTTAATTTAAGCATGACTTAAAGAGAACCACTGCTCTGAATTATTTAATTATCTCCCTTTTGAAAATTTTATTTGTGAAGGAAATATCTGGATTAATAAATCTTTATTAGCATGTTAGCATAAAAAGTTGCTGAGATAATCAGTTGATGGTCCTCTTTGGAAATTATGAGACTCTTATGCCGATTTTAACAATGTCTGGCAATATGATTGGTACAACGTATTGTCTAACTGGAGAATTGGTTGACAGTAAATTTAATTATTTTATACCAGCTTAGATGGAAGTTATCTCTTGATGTTTCTTAAGATAGTCAATTACAGATTTTAATACAGCAACATGCATATTACAACTATGATGAATTTTTATTATGTTACAGGAACACAAGGCCCAGATCTGTGATGTGTTTATGATAGAACAAGCCTTGGCCATTGCCACAAGTGATGGGGGGACAACTCAGGCCACAATACAAATACCAAGTAACTATTCTCTGGAAGGTAACCAGGAGCTACAAGTGGGCAGGCAGAGTGTATCTATAGATAAAGATGGCCAAATTACAGTACATGCTGTTGGTCTGCCAGGTTAGATTATGTGCACTCCATATTTCAAGTCAAGTGTGGCCAGTTTCCGTCAAGTTGTCTCTCATAGTCTACTAATGTAGCATTTGAAATTATGGGCTGTATGTGAATTATCTCCCTTAGACCATGGCTAAGGTATATTGTGATGCTTATCAAAGGAAATTTTTGCTGTTTCAGTCACATGTTTTAACTATTGCAAGCATTCTTTAGATTTCGTTTATAAAAGATAAATGGAGGGGAAAAAAATATCTGAGAGTGTGCACTGTTGCCTCAGAGATAAACTGTTGATAAAAGAGTCACTTGCTGTTTCCATTTTCATAATTATAAGCACATGCTTGTGATATATGTACCAGTGACATAATAACTTATTGACTTACATAATCCAGAGCCTGTCTTTAACCTTTAGCGCTGTACTGTATTTATGTGTATCAAACATTTAGTCGTTGCATTAAGGACTGATACATACAAGTAAATACAATGTAGGGGCAAAGTTTAGCCATGATATAGTTGAGGTTCAATGCAGTTGTGGGAATATTATACCGATTCTTCCCAAGAGTATTTTTGTTTAAAGTATGAATAGAAATGGTACTTTCTGCATCAATCTAAAACACTTTGGCTTACACTTGTGTAAAAAAAAAGAAAAATAGAAAAAGAAACTTTAAGTCTTTAGGTTCATGTACACTGGGTCATAGGTTCATGTACACTGGGTCATATCACATTTCCTGCAAAAGGAAAATTCTCATCATGTTGTAAAAGCTGAAAATTGAAAATTACGCTGCAGACAGATTTGGAAGGTTACTGTATTTAGGATAAAACTTGTTCCGGGAAGTGGAAAGTTACTGTATTTAGGATATAAATTGTTCCGGGAAGTTTAGGGTGATATATATGACTGTGATATTTACCACAGTTAAGTGTTTTATTATTAAGAAAAGTACCTATCAACACGTTTATCAAATCAACTTTCTTCCAGTACTTGATATTAAGGATTTGTGAAACATGGTAACTGTCACACACCATTTTTTTTTTTTTTTCAAAAATGAAATTTTTGGGATAGGTAAAAATTGGGGTGGGGGTGTCTCCTGTATGCTCGTTAGGATAAAACTATTTAAAGTCAGTTCTAAAAAAAACTTATTTAGGACAGGATCATCAGGTGGAAAAAATACCACACAGGAATAGTGTCAACATACAAGCTAAAGTGGTGTTCTTAAAATGATTTTACGGTAATTTATGGGGGCGGAGCATTTATAGAGCAAGTTCTTGTATCTGTACACTGGAACTGCTGGTACAAAAGTATATTTAGAACTTAGACTGAAGGTCTTTGATAGAGAGAAAAATTCTGTCTTTGTGTATTTATAAAACATGTGGTTTTCATATATATGATTTTTAAATACTTTGTCTCATATATAGGACAAACTGAGATTAGATGATGGTGCAATAAGTCTGAATTTCCTGCAGAAAAAGATCTGCTGACTTTGCACTTTCTTTTAATCAGATTTTTCTAGTTTTGAATTTGTCACAGGTTTGAGAGATTTTCTGGGCAAAGAATTGAAAAATGAGATTACTTACTAGTGTGAAAACAGAATTCTTTCTTGATAAATGCTGACATTATATATCATTTAGACCAAGAGAGTTTGTTTTCAGCCCTTTTGCATAGGAACTGACAGGTGTGTAGGTGCTCAAATGTATATAAAAAAAATTTATATGTCCATTTATAGGGGACAGAGAAATAACTATTTTCGACACTTGAATTTTAACATTGAAAGAAGAACCGAATAGGTAAATTTAAAAATTTGTCATCAATAAGAAATTAATATAGATTATATCGGTATATTTGTTTCTCTTGGCCAAATTGAAAATATTTGAAAAATTTGATGTATTACCTTTTCATATATGATTATATTTAACAAAAAAAATGTGACCAAGTGCAGTTTGACATACATCTCTTTCATGGTGTCAACTTCTAACGCATATCTTGTCAGATAGGATGGAGAAATTTATGTTGAAATGTAATTTTGCTTAATCGCTTGAAATACGACTCTGGGCTGATATATATACAATGTATAAGAATGTGAAACTGTGTGAAATAATTCAGT
The DNA here is from genome assembly GCA_012932295.1 of Cyclina sinensis. Classification (NCBI taxonomy): domain Eukaryota; kingdom Metazoa; phylum Mollusca; class Bivalvia; order Venerida; family Veneridae; genus Cyclina; species Cyclina sinensis. The sequence continues at coordinate 36,548,653 of JAAONU010000015.1, read as the reverse complement.
ACATTGTGTTTATGTATATATCTTGTGTCATCACTGAAACCATTTTCCTGGAAAAGGTTGAAAGCATGATAGAAAGTTATAACAGGTAACTTTACCAGTACTACTTTGCAGTGGCCTTGTCTTTACTTTGAATGGTATATGAGAAGCTCTGAGCAACTGTTGTTGATTTTTCCTTGTTGAGTGGGGCTTTACTTCCTGACAGTAACACAGATGATGGTGATGGTGATGATTATGCCATAATGATGATGAAAGATAACTGTAAAAGAAATATTGCAAGCATGATGATGCAAAAAATATGTTTGATTACACAAAGATAGCTGTAGTAGGAAAATAATGATAAATGTAGTGACTTGTCCTTCTTTAGTCATTGTATGTTCATTATTTGAAGGTACATGTCCACATCAAGTTATGTGTCCTTGATAGAATGGCTTAAAATTGCATGTGACCACCAGTGGTAAGTGGCGGTTTTCCTGCCGCAAAAATCTTCAGTTACAAAGCTTGTATATGTGGTTAAAATTTCTAGTTTCTAGGTCAATTATGGTTCACGTCACAAGTCGTTGTATGTATATTTTTTGGTATAAATAAATTTTTTTTGTCTACTGTTGTGGTTTTAATGTCTTTGACCACATTAGATAGGTTTGGTAGGCAGCCAGGATATTACTTTAAATTTTGTTTTACTCCTGAAATAAATCAGTTCAAATAATATCATTGATGTTCTTAACTTGCTTGTTTGTTGTTTTGTTGTTGTTTTGTTTCTTTACTAGAAATGATTTTTAAAAAGAATGGGTGTTTCTTGCAAAAAAAAATATCTTTTAACTTACAGTCAAAAGAAAATTTTGAAAGTCCTTTTCTTTTTGTAAATGAAAGTTAGCACAGATCGTATATTATTATATACAGTGACTTTAGTATTACTCATTTTTGTATCAGGTACATACAATTGTTTGATGTTTATAGTATATCAGCACATTATTGTATCATTTACAGTGTCATGGCTAGGGAAGTCTGCTATATAATATACTAATATATCTGTGTGGGAAAATGCATTGGACAGTGAAACTGATTACTCATACATTCTTGTGTCTGGTTACTGACATTTATCATAATAATACTGTATAGCACTGTTTATCAACATTATCATTTCCATCACCAAGAAAAACAACGGAAAATATGTAATCATACTGATTTGCATAACATCATTGTCATCTACACTACATCATTGTCATCATCACCATCATCTAAGAAGTCATTATCTGCATATCAATAAGTGACATTTCTTCATCATCAGTGTTATCATTGTCATCATCCCCTTGCATAAATCACTGCATTTTATTACGAATTTAACCTAAAATTAGTCTGTTTAAGGCTTTTTTTTTAAAATTTAGGTACATCAATATAATACTGTCTTGCCGCTCTATAAATAGCTAAATGATTTTTACTGTGGCTGTACCAGAAAAAAGGAGAGAAAAATAATTCTGTGTTTTAGTGGTCTGTATTGTTAGGTTGTTAAATGGCAGGCCAAAGAAATATAAATTGCAATAGTGTGGTTCTTTAGAGAAAGTTTTTTTTTTATAGTAAAAAAATATTGAGCTGTTTTGATGAGACATTTATGATTTTAAGTTTCCTTTTTAAATTTACAATATATATATATGGTGTCAAATTTCATTTTTTTTTCTCGCTCTGTTTAGTACACTATAAATAATAAAGTGATAAAGGACTATGTAGATATATAGTTCGACAACAAAGATAAACACAGTCATTTAGACTATAGATTGTCATTCTCGATAAGCTAAAGATTGTGGGAGGCTCTAGTGTTATAGATACATTCATAGACTTAGACCTATAAAATATAATGTAATGACTTGATCAAAAGATCATTTTTCTCCAGTTGTAATAAATTCACTTATTAATAATCCTTTTTTGTGTTCGTCTCAATTAAATACATTTATACACAGTGAGGGCAGATGGCTAAATTATCAAATATGTTTTTCAAGGGTTGAGGAAGGACCTAACTTTTTTTTTTATAAGTTGATTATGATCCACTGTTTTGCATGTAGCAAAAAGCAGAAAAGCATATTTCCCGTAACATGTGCTAAATTTCAAGAGTACCACTTGATAACCCTTCTCTCTGCCCCTTCCCCCTCCTCTATCCCTTAAAATAATATAATAAAAAAGAAGAAATTGAAGGAATCAACTCCACAGAGAAACCTTTGTGTAGCAAAATGTGCAAATAACTTTTTTTTAATGAGGTATCCATTAGACCTAATATTCTAAACTGAAACCAAAGATAAGTGGTCAGTCATTAATCATTAACTAAATGTTTACTAGATATGTATTTTAAGTGATTTCATTAGAGAGTACAGTCTCACCTTTTAGTAGGAAGTGCACAGTTTCTTTAATCTCTTTGAGCTAATTTTTTTGACTGCACAGAAGTGTGCTTGGGAAAAAATGTAAAGAATATAAAATTACCCATTTTAAATGATTGTAAATTATTTTACAGTTAGTGCCATAGAAGTTTCATAGAGAAAATCCACAAGCCACTTCCTTTGCTTCTATTTGAAGTTTAAATTTTAGGAGTTAAAGCATAAACGATCTATCTGATGTTCATTATAGTGGGCACGTAATGCGTGTATGTTTCCGTTATTTAGATGCAAAAGATATATCTGTGAAAAGTATCTCAGAAAGTATATCAGAATTTTTATACAGGAATATTATAATGTATTATTATAATTTGTACCACATTTGTTAATATTTGTTTCAGAGATTTTGATAATGTTTAACTTTCATCTTTTATTAACGTTTTGATAATAAAATAGCTATATTTTCTTAGCTAGAATGTTAAAATTTTCATACAGAATGGTTTTAAAGTGTTGTTCCATCAGAAACATCTTATGTTTAATTTCCAAACATCTTTAACAAGCTGTAAATTGGTCGGCTCTCTTCATAAAAAATTTTCATGTGTGCGATTTTTTATCATTTTGTGAAATTGTACCACCCATACTTAATCCTAATCTCTTTGCTTCAACAGACCTCTACATGCAAACTTGTTGCACTAATATGCTTGCGTTGCAAAAAAATTTTCAACCCTTTCTTCCGCATTTTTATAAAAGGAAAGTACATTTCAATAAAATTGCATGAAAACACATTGATGCTGTCATTGTTTCTTAAATGAAAATTGACATTTTTTAGGTCAAAAAAGGTAAATTTTGTACCCAGATTAGCAAACACAAAAACATGTCTTCATAAAATATTACCTCAGTCACACATGGTTAGTACTTTTCTGAAAATTTACAAAGAAATCATTTTCTAAAATATTCAGTGAGTAATATGCCACCTTAAAGTAATTTTTGAAAAAAATATTTATGTCTTCCCCCTTCTTGGGGAGACGTATTGTTTTTGCCCTGTCCGTCTGTCCATCTATCCGTCTGTCACACTTTGTTTCCGTTCGATAACTAGAGTATCTTTTGACCTAAGTCTTCAAACTTCATAGGGTGATTGCCCTTACTGAATTACAGAAGCCTATTGTTTTTGGGGTATGTAGGTCAAAGGTCAAGCTCACAGTGTTCTTTAATGTGAAAATGTTCCGCTCAATAACTAGAGAGTTCTATTTGACCTTAGTGTATTCAAACTTCGTAGGATGATTGTTCTTATTGAGTTACAGAAGCCTATTGATTTTTGGGTCAGCCGGTCAAAGGTCAAGGTCAAAGTTAACACATATGTAAAAATTGGTTTCTACTCAATAAGTGGAGTGACCTTAAATACGAAAATGGTTTCCACTCAATAACTTGAGTTCTCCTTGACCCAGAGTCTTCAAACTTAATAGTATGATTGTCCTTGTTGAGTAGAAGAAGCCTATTGATTTTGGGTCTCTTCCTCCCACTAGCCGACCTCTGTCATCTCCTCTGTGCCCATGTTTCAGTGATTGGATGGGGGAGACATGCATTTTTTCACATAAGTTTAATTTATTTTGATTTTATCAAAGTCATCGGTGCCATTGGTGTTAGTTAGTGCATGACAATTATTTGAAACATATACATCATCATAATTTATATAATGTAAGAAAACCATTAAAATCTTTTTTTTTTTCGTCACAAAGTCAAGCAGAAATCAAGTACAGAATGATCATAAATTATGTTCCTGACACATTTCGATTTTTAAAAAGCTGAGGGTTAAAAAATAAAAGTAACATGTGTGATATATATCTATTTAAATGTTCCAGATGAACTTTTGATATGTTGAGTAATAATATGTAAGTTGAATCATTTAATTCACACTTTAACAGTCTCTGGTTTATCAGATTTTTAGGTTGTAAAGGAACAAAATCGTGGGTGTTGTCATAGTCCCCAATGGTGGCATCTGCCTGCTGTAATTTCTTCAAACAGGTTATATAAACCCTTACCCTGCTGGCGGCAGCTGAATCTGCCTTTGCAACTGGTGCAGACAAAGATCAGCCTGCACATCCATTCAGTCAGTAAATTTTCAGTAAGAACCCCCCATAAACAGTTAATGGATCTGTCCAAATTGAGAGATGGACAAGTCCATTTTTGATATTTAGCATGGTAAGGATTAATCACCCTTGTAAATATGAAAGTTTGGTAAAAAATGGATGAGAATGGGACCCCAGTAACAAAGACACACATATTTTAAGGACCAAGGAACTGTGCATACGAAATACATTATTTGTTATAAAAAATGTTTGGAGAAAGTTTTCATGAAATACATGTTAAAGACAAAAGAAGAGACTCAAGATTGAAGTACAAGCAAGAAACTACATGACTAAGTGTGCATCTTGAACCACTTCTTTAGTTCCAGTTCTTGTTTGGTTCCAGCCAGATGTGACTGAGCTATAAGATGAGGAAAACTGTACCCACAGGTCTTGCTGTCTTGTTTAATGATCAATGACTGGCCCCAATTGGCCTCCTAGCCCCAGACATTGCTTAATACTGACCCCTGTAATTGTTGCTTGTAATGAACAGGGGTCAGACAGAGGCAAACAGTCTCAGAGGGTTATACATATCTAAAAGTTGACTGATAGGTTATCAAGAGTTGATAGTGCACAGTGTATGTAGCAAATGACCAATCTTACATGGATTTTTTTCTAGCAGTATTTACATAGAATTAAATGTATTTATTTAATAACCAAGAGAAGTTTTCATAAAAAGAAAAAAAACTGCCAATTCAGCAATTTTGGATCTGTTTTGAATTACATTGATCATAATCAGAGCCATAAAGATACAAAGATTCCTTTTCATCAAAAGTGATAACATGCAACAAATGAGGGTGTTACATAATATTCATCAGGAAGATATTCATCAAAGATCTTAAAAGCAGACAGTGTGTATAAGTCATGACCTCAAGTTCATGACCTCAAAAACAGCTGTTGCCCTAGTAACCACCTGAACTTATCATCTGGGTTACATAAACAAGAATAATTACACCTCAGTGGTTTAGTAATCCTCCACAGTAACATGTAGTCCTCATTTCAAGGGTAATTAAGATAGAAAGATCTTTATAAACACTTACCAAAGTGGTTTTCATGAAGTTATGACAACAGCCCTGATATATGATCATGTGACTTGGAGCACTTACTTAAGCTCCGCCCCAAACTAGTTGCCAATAACTTCCAGTAAAAATATATTCCCACCCATTTTAACCAGCTGATATCTAATGATATCAAAATTACACAAAAAATAGTTAAATGACTTGCTGTATTGCAATAAAAGACGTAAATTTTCCTAAATTTGAGTTTTCATTTTAGATCATAATCATTATTTCAATGTTGCAAAAAAGTAGCAACAAAAACAGTGAGAAAGACTATTTAATATTCAGTTAAGGTAGAGATACTTCTTCTATCACACATACATATCATTATGTTTTATATCTATTAAAAAGATACTAAAACTGAATTTCCGTGCGTAACTATTAGAACAAGAAGATGATGAGTCTTTACACTGGATTTTTTTGTGTGTGAACAAGTATTAGGAAAAATGTTCAATAACTGTGATATGGTGAAAAATAATAGACATGCTTTAATTTGTTTACAAAATTAATGACAACATTAGTTTGTGGTACATTTAAAAAAAAAGAACTTCCATAACTCTGAGTGAAGGGCATTTTAAAAAAAATATACATACTATATATATATATATCTCACAGACTTTATTTAAGAATAAGTTTTAAAAAAGATTGTTTGACAAATATTGGCTATCAAGAACAGCAGTTCTAGCTCTAAGCAAGAGTAGGTGCAGGGCCTTTATCATACCTGCGATAATTTATCTGGCCATTTCCGGGATTTTGATATTGAATTTCCGGGATTTGAGCCGATTTTCCGGGACATACAACTATTTATATACTTTCAATGCCCTACCGTTGGCAGCACACAAAATTGGACGGGATTCCGTTTTTGGCGGGAAAAGCCGTGCACGTCTTTCAAATACACATCCACATCAGTACCATCAGTTTCATAGCTTTTATTTTAGTTGCAAGAGCATAGTAATTGACAGGCTTGCAGAAATGTTTCAAGCTCAATCGGTCCGACCACCCGGCGATTATTCCCCCACCCCTCTCAACCACTTAAAAAAAACATTCGCTCGTATTTACGAGTGGAGAAGGTAGGAGGACGAGTATAATTTTCAGATCGATCATCCTGCAGAACGAGTGCAAAAACCGCAAGAAATATACCGATGGATGTGTATATCATAACGTCACAGTTTACCGAAACTAAATTCTCCATGTAATACGCTATATAAACGAAACCGGAAGCGTGAGTAAGGGGGGGCACTGAGCCTTTTTTAATTCAGTAAACCACACAGTACCGTTGATTCTCCTAGGTCACCTGGACTGGTGATGGTGATGCAGGACGAGTAGAAATTTTTGTCACTCGTTCTCGACTGTGTAGCAGTAATCATAAAATAATAACTGTGTACCATTAATTAATTAACATCATAAACTCGAATTCAAGTTGAATCACGGGCGTTTGATGACAGCGTGGTCTATGCTTCGTATTACAAGTATCGGCGCGATTTGATCGAACATTACAATATTCACCACGAGTTTTATGTGCGTTTGCATTAAATTTAATTTTAAGTAGCCTCTCTATTAACGCCAATTACCGCGGCGACAGTCTTTGAAAGGGGCAGATATCTTACAAATTAATTAATGCACCGCAAGTCAATAAATCGATAGCCGATAGCGGTCATTTGTTAATTGGTTATCAATGACACGCGGTGTATTCACCGAATCTGAACATATTATCATAACTAATAATTAAAGGATTAGCGGCGTGTCAAAAACTTGACTGGTCTGATCAAAGGTTTGCGCATTTTTCATTTTTTCCGGGACATCCGGATGTCTTTCCGGGACTCCGGGACGGGCCCTGGATTTCCGGGATAATCCCGGACGATCCGGGACATATGGCAGGTATGGCCTTTATCCTATTGCATTGAAAATGAATCTGTCATATTTGTTGGAGAATCAAGTTGATTTATTTGATGGCACCCTGTCTTCACCTGTTTCTAAATCTGCTTCTCCTATTAACATTTATACTTTATTGTAGGTAATTAAAACATTAAGAGTTAATCAAAAGGGTTAATTAGGAAGCGGGTGATTGCTCTCTGAGTTCTGTTAATTTTTTTGACAGTTTTATATAAAATCTACTTCAGGCTACTTAACTGTTATTCAGAATGAGACACATTTTTGAAGCTTAGAAAGAAAAAGTCAATGAACTTTACTGATTAATTTAATTTGAAAAGCTTATTTAATAGGTAAGCTATCTGCATATATTGCAGATTTAAAAAGAGTGATTTACTTGTTGAATTAAAATGTATCACTGTTAATTCTGTGAAATGCATGCACTTAAATATATTAGTTTTATAATGATAATTTTTGAGCTATTTTTAATCAGGCAAATTATTGTAGAAATATGATTGATTATAGAAGAGATGAATTTTCATAATTTCAGATAACGGGTATGTTGCAATATATTTGTTATGTTTCTGGCACTCATTTAATTACAGCATGATTTCAAAATCACTGAATTTAGATTTTAGTTTTTCAGTTAAAGTGTTCATTTAAGATATTCTGGCAGTCGAAGGACTCTATTATTTCTTAAAAACTCTTTCTTTTTTTCAGTTTTGTTAAAGTTCTTGAAAAGAGCTGAAAAAATCAAAGGGAATCCTAAAAGTGCCTTTTTTTCACTAAAATTCCCATTCATTTAGTATAAATAAGCAAACTTATAACTTGGAACATACTAAGTCTGTTTTAATGTATTCAATGTAGCTGATGACTGCCAGACAATAGTAGACAACTTTACAACTTAAGCATTATTTGTGAGTACTTTTGTGTCAAATATGCAAAGGTAACACCCTTTCATGGTTTTCAGGGCCATATTTTAGTCCTAAATTTTCTTAAATATATAATCCTTAAATTCCTAATTTTAGCCCTAAAGTTAGCTAAATATTTCCCAAAAATTAGCCGTTATTTTGGGCAGAAGGTGCTGGATAGCCAGTCTCATTGGGATACTGAATTTGATATATAAAAAGTAATGTTTTTTTGACATTGCTGTAAAAGATAACATAATATTCTTATTATATTTTATCAGGGCTTTTTCTTGATTAGATGATATGCAAGAGCACATGTTCTTGGTGTATTGACCAGAGGTCCAAGGAAAGTAATATAATTTCATTAGACAGAGTTTATCACAGCCTCTCAGATGTGGTTGATAACCCATTGCAGAACCCTTTGGCCAGAATTTTACTCCTATCTTTGTCATTTTAGATCAAATTCTGAGTGATAAGTGAAAAATAATTCTTCCCATGCCTGCCAGTTCCAGAGTTTCTGTTTGTGTGGGAATCATAAGTAACGGATTTGTACTCCACTGACCTTTCGTAGGGGCACTCCTCTGACCACAGGTCAATGAATTCGGAAAACAATTGGCAAAAATTTCACTTTTGCCTGCTGACTTCTCAAGAGGAAAATTTACTGTTAAATTGATTTCACATATTTTGGATTTCAAAATATGTTTGTACTTGAGTGATAAATTTATTCAAGGCTGTCCTCAGCTGGCCCCTAAAGTTTACTAGGCAATCAGGAGGGAACTTAGGGTCATCTTCACTGGAGTGAAACATGTAAACAGCCAGAAAATTAAGGAAATGGGAATTCTGGCATGTTGTCTTAATTAATTTATGGAAATACAAAGTCAAGGGGCTTGAAATCTAGATGACTGGAGTTTATTGAAATGGTCTCACAAGCAGGTCAGATAATAAAATTGTCATGAAATGAACTGAAAGAAAAAACAAAAGAAATAATTTCCTTCTAATGACTTCTGAATATAATCCTTTTGGAGGCCTTAGGTTTATAAAACTTTGTTGGCATATTGGTCATGACTGGTAGGTTACCCTTATTGATTTTGAGGTCATTAGATCAAAGGTCAAAGCCTCAGTGACAGCTTGTATGAAATCCTTGTTTTAATGCTAAGTTTTTTCAGTAAAGATAGTCATCTAGCCAATGGCTGTCCTTTACTTCACTATGAAATGTGAACTTCTCCACACAGTTTGTCCCCGAAACATATTATGCTTATATATTCTGCTATAGTGCTTCTGTGACAAATGCAATTAGTAGACAAATTTCTAGTTTAACTAGTCATTTATCGACCAGATTTTTTTTTAATCATAATGTGTATTTTTTGAAATATCATAAATGAAAACAGGAGTAATACAAAAATACATAAGCAAAACATAATTTAAAGAAACTTTCATTTTTGCTAAGAGGAGAAAAGAGAGATTTTTCTCATGTCACTTAATAATTATAGTAAAAATTGAATGTCAGTAACACATCATATCAACAGAACAACATGTAAGTTCTGAGATTCCTGCCGGTAAAACATGATTATAAAGACATATGTTCCTGAGGTGGTCAGTGAAAAACAGAGAGAAGTGATTTGTCTCTCAGACTGGAGAGTTTCTTGAGAGATGTTTATACAGCTATGATTATATCTATAATGAATTCTGACAAAAACCAATCATGACAGGGGCAAATGATACATGGATATGAGTTTTATGACCATTTCACCTTCTGCTTCACAGGAAAAGAAGCAGAAAGAGAACACATCTTTATTGATAATATGCATTTTATGACTTGGACTAATCTCACCTTGCCACCTTGGCTGATAGTCAAAGAAAACAAAAACAGCTGAATTGTTCATTTTATTCTTGTAATTTATAGTTTGACTGGATAAAGACATTCATTCTATTCTAGATGGCATTAATTTTATGATACTTCCTGCTGGGGCTGTTTCCTGCACTTAAAATTGTCATGATCCCATAACTGTACTGTACTTGGAAATTCTAGAAAATACTAACATGATACGGTGTGTTTTATTACGCAAGGTTTTGCATAATTCTTCCATTTGCTTCATAAGTTTGTACAAAGTACATAGTATTACTAATTTAGTAAAAAAAAATATGATTGGCAACACAATTAAATGATTATTTTTTCACCAACTCTCAAATGTTTAATTAAGTGCTGAAAGACAGTTCTTGCAATTCTGAAACAATTCTGTTGTTTTTTGATTATCATAAAAGGAGCAATGTTCAATATTCTGAGTGGGTGGTTGGTAGTAAAAAAGGTGTTGACAGAATTATGTCTCCCCCCAAAAATGGGGGAGACATATTGTTTTTCCCCCGGTTGTCCGTCCGTCCGTCCGTCTGTCTGTCCGTCACAAAATCGTGTCCGCTCTGTATCTTCCAAAGCCCTTGAAGGATTTTTATGAAACTTGGGTCAGATGTTCACTTCATCAAGGCGACCTGCAGAACCCACTTTGCGGGTGTGGTGTCTCAAGGTCAAGGTCACACTTGGAGGTTAAATGTCAAATGCCACAAAATCGTGTCCACTCTGTATCTTCAAAAGCCCTTGAAGGATTTTTATGAAACTTTGGTCAGATGTTCTCCTCATCAAGGTGACGTGCAGAACCCACTTTGCTGGTGTGGTGTCCCAAGGTCAAGGTCACTCTTGGAGGCTAAATGTCAAATGCCACAAAATTGTGTCCGCTCTGTATCTTCAAAAGCCCTTGAAGGATTTTTATGAAACTTGGGTCAGATGTTCACCTCATCGGCGGAGACATATTGTTTTTCTTGGTTGTCTGTCTGTCTGTCCGTCACAAAATCGTGTCCGCTCTGTATCTTCCAAAGCCCTTGAAGGATTTTTATGAAACTTGGGTCAGATGTTCACCTCATCAAAGCGACATGCAGAACCCACTTTGCGGGTGTGGTGTCTCAAGGTCAAGGTCACACTTGGAGGTTAAATGTCAAATGCCACAAAATCATGTCCGCTCTGTATCTTCAAAAGCCCTTGAAGGATTTTTATGAAACTTTGGTCAGATGTTCACCTCATCAAGGTGACATGCGGAACCCACTTTGCGGGTGTGGTGTCTCAAGGTCAAGGTCACACTTGGAGGTTAAATGTCAAATTTTACAATCGTCTGATTCAATACTGCTTGCAGCAACTGGCTAGGGGGAGACATATGTTTTTGTTCAATCAAAAACCATTTCTAGTTTAACCTTGCACTGGGTGTTTCATTTATTCTTGGCAACATAAATCACTCTGACATGAAATATGTGACAGAAGAAAAGCATTCTTTACAATAAAGGTCAACATAATGTTATTACATGATAACAGAAATTAACAGAGCATTAAAGGTATGATTGTATCTGCCCAGGTGATTGTTAGTCTGTTTCATAGATCCATAGATTGACCTTGTGTGAAACTGTTATTGACCATGGAAGCTTATGTGTCAAACTTGGCATGAGTAATCATCACTACTTATTTGTGTAAAGCTGGTATTCACCATGGAAGCTTATGTGTGAAATTTGACACAATTTATCATAACCAATTCTTTTTGTAAAACTGGTATTGATCATGGAAGCTTATATGAAACTTGGCATAATTTATCATCACCATTCCTTTGTGTGAAGCAAGTTATTTTACCATGGACACTCATATGAAACTTGGCATGATTTCATGGAAGCTTGTATGAAATTAGCATGATTTATTATCGTCACTCCTTTGTGTGAAGCTTGTTATTTACCTTGGAAGCTCTATGAAACTTGGCATAATTTATTATCATCACTCCTTTGTGTGAAGCTAGTTATTTACCTTGGAAGCTCTTATGAAACTTGGCATAATTTATTATCATCACTCCTTTGTGTGAAGCTAGTTATTTACCTTGGAAGCTCTTATAAAACTTGGCATAATTTATTATCATCACTCCTTTGTGTGAAGCTAGTTATTTACCATGGAAGCTCTTATGAAACTTGGTATGATATGCAGCAGACTGTGACTTGCACCATACAAAAAAAGATACCTCAGGCTTTCATATATACCAGCATCATCTTATATTTTGTGTGTCATTGAGCTTCCCTGAGAGCAGTGGTAGATTACAGATTCTGATAAAAAATAAAGTGGCCAGCTTTGAAGCACTTACAACACATGGTAAAAGTTTAGTCCGTGTTTCAGCATATGTCATTTATAATTTTATAGCTTTATGAATAATTAGGCCAGGCATGATTAAGTGACATTACATTCTCATTAATAACTTTAATGAATTAAATAAAAACATATCTTAAAGGCCAGAGCTGACTTCGAAAATTGTTTCAGGGAAGTTTTTTCATAAGAAATGTCAACTTGTATATTTCAAATTTTGACAAGGTATGTATTGTCATTGGAAGTCTTTCATGTTTTATCAGCATTTTTTATTGAAAATGTGGATAAAAAAACTCCATGCTGGTGGTTATGTAATTGTATTTGCTGTTGATATGATTGTTCTTTGCAATTCTCATGTCTAAAGGATTGTGCAACTCAGTGCAGTTTGGCGTGGGAAGGTGAACAATTGTCTGTAATAATGTAGAGGACTTTTTCTTGAGCAGTTTTTTTTTTCTTTTTCCTGAAAGTATGAATAGTTTCAAGTTCATTTGAATTTGATATTGCATAAGTTATCACTAAACTTTTTAGCACTAATTAAATTTAGGGGTTTTTTTTCTTTTAAAGAGGGGTACAATACGGAATGGACAGGCTATGCAACTCCTGTCATGGCTAGTCTTAAAGGTCAAACAAAAACAAATCCTAACCTTTGTTGACTATTGTAAGTACTGTAATTATTTAATTTTTTTTGGACAGTTTTTATTGTTATATTTCATTTTATTGCATTTTTGTATATCTTCAACAGTTCTGTAGGACTGACATGTACTTGCATTACCTATCAAAAGTTTGCTTGCATGAGTTACTGCCCCTTTTACCATTGTGTCTTCTTTCAGAATGAAAATGCCCTTGACCATGATACCCACAGCGATTGAAGATACCAGCATGTGAAAGTGGTATCTAGGTATCATTTAATGTGTCAGGTGGAGTTTTTCATTCTAATTATGGCATTTGATCATGGTAATTAGCACAAAGGTATGATGATTGAAAGTAGGTCTGTAGATATTCTGTACCCTTATACAATAGAAAATTCGTTTGCATACATTGTAAATTCACAAATAGCTGAAACCAAAACTTAGAAAAAAGAAGAGTGTAATGTATACCACAAAAGAAGTAAATGAAATGTAAGCAAAAGTATTTAATCAGTTACACTAATCATGAAATTAAAGCTAATTGGAACATTTTTTATGATTGTCAGAATCCTTTTTGAGAGTCAGTTCATAAAAATGGTGAAGGCATCATTTGACTGCAGCAAGGTAAGTGATATAACCAGTCCAAGTTGCATGACATGCTAGTGATATATTGTTACTAGTACTTAGTAGAGAGGGTATATCCATGTCAGACCACCTTATTGGTTGTCCTGAAAGGCTACTCAAATTTATACATTTTGAATGTAAAGTACTAGTTTGAAACATAGAAATATATGCCACAAGTCACTAAATTCTAACAGAAAAACTGAAGTGAAGTGACAGAATATGTAAGAAGTGAAGTGATGTGACAGACCAAGTAAGAACTGAAGTCATGTGACAAAACATAAAAACTATTAAGTGATGTGACGGAACATGTAAGAACTGAAGTGATGTGACAGAACATGTTAGAACTGAAGTTATGTGAGAGACCAAGTAAAAACTGAAGTAATGTGACAGACCACCTAAAAACTAAAGTGATGTAACAGACCAATTAGGAACTGAAGTGATATGACAGGACAAGTAAGAAATAAAGTGATGTGAAAGACCAAATAAGAACTGAAGTGATGTGATAGACCAAGTAAGAACTGAAGTGATGTGATAGACCAAGTAAGAACTGAAGTGATGTGACAGACCAAGTAAGAACTGAAGTGATGTGACAGACCATGTAAGAACTGAAGTGATGTGAAAGACCAAGTAAGAACTGAAGTGATGTGATAGACCAAGTAAGAACTGAAGTGATGTGACAGACAATGTAAGAACTGAAGTGATGTGAAAGACCAAGTAAGAACTGAAGTGATGTGATAGACCAAGTAAGAACTGAAGTGATGTGACATACCATGTAAGAACTGAAGTGATGTGACAGACCAAGTAAGAACTGAAGTGATGTGACAGACCAAGTAAGAACTGAAGTGATGTGACAGACCAAGTAAGAACTGAAGTAATGTGACAGACCAAGTAAGAACTGAAGTGTTGTGACAGACCATGTAAGAACTGAAGTCATATGACAGACCATGTAAGAACTGAAGTGATGTGACAGACCAAGTAAGAACTGAAGTGATGTGACAGACCAAGTAAGAACTGAAGTGTTATGACAGACCATGTAAGAACTGAAGTGATGTGACAAACAAGGAGTACTGAACTGATGTGATGTGACAGACCATGTAAGAAGTGATGTCATGTGACAGACCATTTAAGAACTGAAGTCATGTGACAGACCATGTAAGAACTGAAGTCATGTGACAGACCCAGTAAGAACTGAAGTGATGTGACAGACCATGTAAGAACTGAAGTCATGTGACAGACCATGTAAGAACTGAAGTGATGTGACAGACCAAGTAAGAACTGAAGTGATGTGACAGACCATGTAAGAACTGAAGTGATGTGACAGACCAAGTAAGAACTGAAGTGATGTGACAGACCATGTAAGAACTGAAGTGATGTGACAGACGAAGTAAGAACAGAAGTGATGTGACAGACCATGTAAGAACTGAAGTGATGTGACAGACCATGTAAGATCTGAAGTGATGTGACAGACCAAGTAAGATCTGAAGTGATGTGACAGACCATGTAAGAACTGAAGTGATGTGACATACCAAAAAGGAACTGAAGTGTTTTGACAGACCATGTAAGAACTGAAGTGATGTGACAGACCAAGTAAGAACTGAAGTGTTGTGTCGGAACAAGTAAGAACTGAAGTGATCTTACAAATCAGGGAAGAACTGACATGATGTAATAGACCATGTAAGAACTGAAGTAATCTGACAAATCAAGTAAAATCCGTCATTCCGTCCGACCGTCAGTCCAATTGTCAGGAAACTTTAACATTGGCAATAACTTCCTTATTAGTAAGTGGATTTACTTCATACTTGGACACAACACCCCTTTGGACAAAACCTTCCCACTGACCTATATTTGTTTGACTTTGACCCCTGAATGACCTTTACCTTGGACATCCAATTGTCAGAAAACTTTAATATTGGCCATAACTTCCACATTAGTAAGTAGGTATACTTCATACTTGGACACAACACCCTTTTGGACAAGACCTTTCCACTGACCTATATTTGTTTGACCTTGACCCCTGAATGACTGGTTCTCAGCTCAAAGTTCAAAGCACCACTTCGGAGGCATAGTCATCTTACAGTGACAGTTCTTGTTTATGTTAATATTTATTTTAGATGACAATTTCCATGTTCTAGGTTTTAATTAACTTTGCTTTTCACATAGGTTTGAACCATGATGCACTTATTTGTTGTGATTATTGTCTTGTATTGGAGGCACTGTTACATTTGGGACTACAGGGGTTTTTGCACAAATGAATGTTCTGATAGACTTGAAAGGTCTGTTCACAAACAGTATACTTTGGTAAATATTTGAAGAAATGTTGGAAAGAAGGGGGCTTATTGTTTTGGTCTCTGCTATTTCCTGTCCAGTAAAGTGTTGGAGTCAAGGTGACCCTGTTTTGCAAAATACAGGATCATGTCTGGCATTTCAGATGTTTAAACTCTTTTAAAACTAGGTCATTCTTTGCACTCTTCACCAGTGTTTGTGTAGGGGATGAAAAGGGATTAGGATTTTAAAGTCATTTTTTTGTTTGTGTGTGAACAGATTTGCAATTGAAACACCGCTTTATTTTGGTAACATGGTGACATTCATGTGGGTGACATTTTATGAATAAAAGTCAGAGATTATTTGAAATTTCGAATTAACATACTTTGTGGTCATACTTTGTAAAAGTGCAGCCCAACAGGGCAAAATTGAAACCATTTTCTTTCTTTTTTATTGAAACTTATTTTTCTATGGTTTATTGAATTCAGCTTAAATTAAAGGCTAGTTGAATGTCTTAGCTTGCTGTCTTGCTTATTAAAGTGTAATAAATTTTTAATGATTGTTTTGGTCACATTTACAGTTTTCGGGGTGTCATGACATTTGTGAATATTACTAATTTGTAAGCCTGGTAACAATAATTGGTAATTTCTATTGAAATGAAACGTTTTAATGCTTTATGTTTTAAATTGTACATTCATATTTTTGTTTGCTCTTGAAAGTCAATTGTTATAAGTGAAATAATGATGATTATACAGGATATTTGCCAAAGCTTTTTTTTGGACAGTAAAAGTCATTAGAAAAAAAAAGAACAAAATGGTAATAATTAATATCTGATTGAAGTTTTGCTTGAAAAATAATCCCTAATACAAGAATACTTATTGAGAAATGTATCTTTACTTATTACAAATGTTCTGATACTGTTGATTATATACCTAATGTTCATTATTGCTAAGGAGCATTTATGAATAAATGTTTATAGGCAGTTATCTTGAACTGTTAAATGTTATTTCTTGAACAAATCTTAAAATGGCTGCAAAAGTTCATCATTTAGATAGAAGTTACTTAAATAAGTAACAGGTTGTTTAAATGTAATTAGGGAACAGTTTGTCAGCACCATTTTACGTCCTCAAACCCATTGCACCATTTTAAGGTAAAATGTTAAGGCCTAAAAAAAAATATTGTTTGTTTCTCCTCCCATCTCCTACCCAGAAAAATCACAGCTACCCAAAAAATTTTAATGCAAAACAAAAAATTAATTTTTTATTGCACATGGAAGCATAGTATGTCAATAAGAATAATATCTTTATATTTGACTCGTAGTTTTGCATTGTAAATATACAAATTGAGATGTATATATTGAATAAAACTTTGAAACTTTAGTTCTAAACTTTGAACAGATGTTAAGCACTCACAATTTCTGTTTCTTTGAAATCCATATAATTCAGATATATAAATCATGTAATCAATAAAAAATATTTCAGATTAAAAAAAAGTATTTTACTTACCTACTTTACCCTATCCAAACTTGCATGGGTCGTGGAAGGGGGAGCAAACAATATTTCATTTTAGGCGTAATACTTCCTGTTTATAGCTGAATGATTGAAAAATGTCATTTAAAAAGATTGGGATTATCTCAACTACATTTTACAGGATCAGAGGGCATTTTAGGTGGCTAATATATATTTGAATGTCAGGGTCACTGCAAAGGTCGGAGACAGGTTTGACAGGCATGAAAAGTCAATCACTTCAATGTTTAAGTATGATCATAATAGCATTACTAAAATTATTAAGTGCTTGACAAACTCTTTTAATTTGATATGTATACCATGCCTTTGATTAACTTTAGTAAAAGCACTTTGTGAGTCAATTTTCAACCACTGTAACATTATTTGTTACTCAATTATTGATTTTTTTATGTAAATAAATTACTCTTAAATATTTCAAGGTTCTGGCCATACAGAAAAAGGGCTTTAATTTTAGCCACTTTTATGACTTGATATACCCACGAAAGTGATCTTTAGCCACTGAAGAGAGTTATTGTGGCCTGCCAAATAAAAATCATTTTGCTATGGACAGTGAAATCGACAGCCATTCTGGTTGTAATTTACTTGATTTTTATGCAGGGATTAATTCTGAAAGAGTGACCCCTAAATCTTCAATAAGAGGAGACTAGGCGCTCAATAGTAGTATTTGTTGTTTGATGGGAGTTTTGACTAAAAAACTGAAAACCAGACCTGTTTCCCAGGCTAATGATCTGGGATTGGAATTGGCGTGCCCCCTTCCCTGACTTGGGAAAATAATGGGGTTTTATGTTGTTTGATAAAAGAATTTTATTAGAGTGAAAGGGAGGAATAATTTTGCATTAGGTGAAATTATTTTAATCATTATCTGTGTGAACAATGAAATGTTTGCAAATAAAAATGTCTTCAAGCATTCAACAGTTATGATATTTAAGGAAAAAATAGTGTTTGGCTGATCTTACAAAAAGTGTTAAAAGCATTTTGTAATTAGGACATTAATTATGCTAATTATATTAGGGCATGACAGCAATGAAAACTTCACCTTTCTTTTAATGCTGTTAGGAAAGATGAAGGAAAATGTTTACTTGAAAGGGTGTTGACGTTTTAAGTTAAAAGTTTTTACAAATAGTCATCAGCATCAACATTTTGTTTAACAAAAGGTGAAATCAGAATGAGAATGAAATATTTCTAGTAATTCACCCTCCTGTTTTGAATTAAATTTAGAAAGCAAGGTAAAATAAAAAAATAAAAAAGAACAACTAGCTAAACACTATTTTATTATTACCATACTAGGCTTTGCAAACTGTTCTTGGTCCATATGTGCTGTCTGCTTGAGATCTGGGTCACGCTAATGTTTTTCTTAAATCTGTGTCATGTAGCAGCTTGCAGTGTCTGTCTCCAGAGGCCACCTATATCATCTACAAATGAGCCACCTACCCCATTGTCAAGCAGCATTCTGGAATGTGAAAATTACAGACCAGAAGCATTTGTTGATGCATATTCTTAATTTACTAACATTTTATTAGCATAATTCTTTCATGAGAGTCATTGTAAACCCTTAATTTATTGTGAAAAGGTTTCAATTATGTAATAAGTAGGCTAGATTAGGTTTATTTGTTGAGTGTATTAAATGCTATAGCCTGCAGGGTGGCGTCTTGCCTCCCAAGCTCTGGTATGCAGGCTGCAGACACAGGATGTCACATTTGACCTTTGGCGGAGACTGTTAAAATCTGCTGTCAAGTAATTTGTTCTAAATTCAATTACTGAAGTATCTTTCACCTATCTTGTTGGATTGTCACCATTCTGAATTTAAATTCCTCCATAAATGAGTGTTTGTTAATCTGGAGTAGCAATTTGCACATCATTCATCATTGTCAATAAGCACTTGGGCCAGAAGTCTCAAATCGGAGTCAATCTTAAGATTGGCCTTTTCGATTTCTTTTCATTAGAAGACGTCAGTTTGTGTTAAAAATTTTCACACTAGATTCATCTTCACTAGGCATGGTAACTCATATTTGGATTTTTATTCTTCCTGACCAAACATTAGAAGGTCACCGAAAATTTAATTTGCACCAAATGCTACAATACACAGGGAAAGATGGGTTTTAATTTAAAAGCATTTGCATAGAAAATGATTTTATCCATTGTAAGAAATATCAATTTATTTATTCTTTCTCAAAGCAAAATGCAGGGATAGGTTTTCTTTTGTCAAAGAAATTGGACAAAAAACCTGTATTAAATTATTAGTATTTTTGAAAAGGAAGTCAGGTGAAACGGTTAATTAGTATCAGTTGAAATTCTGCTGTATATCCTTGTAAAGGTCTTGTCAGGGCTCTTGAAATTTAACAGTACTTGAATTAAGGGGCCAGGTTTAATTTAGGTCTAGTTTTAGACAGGGTTAATATATTTGCAGTGAATTGAATAGTCTTATTGTTAAAGCCATGCAGTTTTCCTTAAAAGTCTGACTTCAAACTTTAATTTGGTCAGAATATTTGAAGTCATGTATATACTTTTCTGTAAACATTCCAGGACTTACAAAATGGCTTGTCTTTTTTTTGCTTTGTTATAAAAAAAACAGAAGGTCATGTTTATAGTTTCCAGTAAGAAATTTACCATGAGTATTTTTAAAGAAAAATTGCTTGTCCCACATCCCATCATTTTCTGCTGGCTTTTGATAGCATTTCATTGTTTTAACAGATTATAGCAGTGTTTGAAGTGCCATGTTTATAGTGACATAACAATGTAGACCTCTGAAAGCTTAGATACCAGCTTCTTCATCCCCTGCTGTTCTGGCATCAACAAGTTCGTTTGTGTTTTCTACAGTTGCACCAGCAGTACCCTGCTCTACATTCTCTTGTTTCAGTGTTTGTTTTCATTGGAAAAGAATCTGTTAGATAAAGATCAGTTACTTTTGTGTGATATCGGGTAACTTGATATAACAGTACACCCTACAGTCTACCTTCCCATTCATACAGGTTACAAGGTGATAGTCATAGTAAACCCTTCAACCAATCTTCTCTAAATTTGCTGATCGGCATTTTTAAAAAAAAAATTTTTTTATTTAAAGACCACACAAAAACATCACTCACCGTAAATCCTGCCTATTTATGTATGAAAGTAAGTGACAGATGGCGCATTTATCAGATAAAAAAAATACAAGTTTACATGGTTCATTTTGTACATTTCAGATTTATTTTAAATTTTATTACCAGTCTGTTAGCCCATTTATTGCTTTAAGTTCTTAGACTGTAAAGACAAGGAAGATTATAGTGCTGTTAAAATCTTGAACAATGGCCCACCATATTGTGAAGACAGATTGACCTTTTCTGACTTGTAAACCAGCCATAACCAGTCTTCACTGAGAGTCATTGGTTCAAGCCCATGACTGGTTGACTGTTTATGTTAGTCACATGGTTGTAATGAGGAATGATGGATGGCTGAACTGCATGTTCCATGTCATATCATTGTAGATAAACAACAGGTACATTACAATTTATTTAACCTACACAAAGGCCACAACTTTGGAAACTTTATATTAAGGCACAAAAAGTTCTTGCAGTAACAAGTGATCTGAGTATCAGCTATACAAATGAGTGTATGTGTGAAATACTGATGCAAGGACATCCTTTTAAACTATTTTCAGAAAATTTTGCTTGTTCAATTATGCATAGACATGCACTTTACATTTTCATACGCAAAACAAGATTGATAGAGATTGAAACAACATAAACTGCTAATTCATTCTTCATACCTAAATATACAGACAATTTCATTCAACTTTTTTTTTCAAAACCACAAGCATGCCCAAGAGAGAGAGAGAGCTGAACGTGGATCTTCTTGTGATGGTAACTATGTAACTGTAAAATGTGGTTGCAGTTTTGAACACCTTGCATCATGTTGATTGTGGGTTACATAAGGGATTTAATGGGCTCTTAACTTTGTGGTTTTAGGGATCTGCTTTAGTTACATTGAAGATATACGTTTCTTGATTTCAGTGAATAAAGTCATTTATAAAAAGAAATCTAGTTGATGTAGGGGTCACTTGCAGTATTGTAGGGGATTGGAGTTGAAAAGCAGTTAAAAGGTATTGCATAATTTTGGTGCAAGAAGATTAAATTCCTTGGTCCTTTGTGTATTTACAAGTATTTATTGTAGGAGTGCCTTTATCTCTTGTTTTATCAGTTTCTCAACCAGATGCAATGGATATAAAATACTGCAAAGTGTACCTTGCATCCTGTTACATTGATTGTGTACAGCTTTCATGATACGACACATATTTGCAGTTTTTCAACTTTCCTTTGCTTGTTCTCCTAGAAAACTTACAGTTTTAGCTTTCTCTGTGATGAATTACATACATGTGTTTATATTTGCTTGTCTTTTCACCTTACTGAATATAATGTCTGCCTGTCTTCCTTATATCTATAATGCATACTAAGTTACCATATGCTTTTTCAGTGCCAAAGGGTGTGGTTTTACCAGATTTAACTGTTCTGTTGACCTTTCACTATCGTAATTCAGCTCTGTAAGAAGTCCACAATAATCCAACTGTCTGCTGCAGAGACTTCACCTGGTCCCAAAGTAAAGTTGTTTTTATACCAATGTAGGCCACAGAAAAAGTCTGGCAGCATTCACAAGATTATTGATAAAGCATTTCATAAGTGACATTTTCTACTGCAGTACTGAGTAGAACTTTGTTATTTTGCAGGCAAGAACAGGTAACTTAATCTCTTTATGAAATATGTTAGAGTTACTGTTCCTTACTTATAGTCCTTAAGTCAGAGGGCTAATTTACAGAAACTGTTGATAGCCTTAATACTAAGTTTTCTTTCTGTTGTTTGTATGTAAGAACTCATTATCTTTACCAATCTTGTTTGTAGTTGAGTATTGACAAATAATTGTATACATAAAAAGAACCAGTTGCTGATTGCTTATTATAATTTACAGTAGTTTAGTGCCAAAAATGGTCTATATCTGCAGATTGTGTTAATTTGGAAATGATACTAATGATAGGGGAATATCATTTAGGTAGAGTAGAATTTTATTTTGGAGTTGTCTTTATCATTTCTTTAGCTTAATCTTCAGATTCAAAGTTTATCTGCCTTAGAAAGATGGTGGTAACAACCACAAAAACCACAAACTTAAGACCAGCTTAAGACAAGCTTTAATAAAAGCTTTGAAAAAGCTTTGGTTTTATTCATTTCTACATTTGAGGTTTTTTTTATTGTAATGGATTTCTTCATTGTGGTTCAGCTACAGTGTACTAGCTAACAGTAGGATTTGCTAGAAACCTGGCTTTCTTGGACTTACACCGGGCCAAAACCTGTTGGATTGAGACCCCTAGTTCCTTTTATATAATTATTCTTTTAAGAATTCTGAAACCACCCAGTGAAAATTTGAATTCTTTTGAAGAAAGTAATAAAAATCTTTGAACTATTTTAAATGGTCATAATTTTAATGACAGGTTTTGATAACTTAAAATGCAGTAATTGAAAAAAAGAGAAGAAAATAATTGGAGGCTCTAGTTGAAACCTAACCTGACAGACAGGAAACCAGCTTGCGATAGTCCTAGTAGCTAATTTTGAATAACCATATTGACTATAAATGTCATAATTGATTCCAAAAGGAAGAAGACAAAATAGCAATTAAGTCTAAACTAGAGGTCTTCCTGTGTAATAATTACATGAATGCTGGCCCAGACCTTTTTTGTCCAGGTTATATTCTCTATGGCCATTAAAAAGAATAGGGTAAGGTCATGACCCCAGACCTGGAGAATGGGGATAATTGTAAAGGAACAAAGAGAAGGGTTTTAGTCAGGTATTTTGTTTCATAGTACCGGAAGCAGTAGTGTTATAGCAGTGGATGAAATGTTGGTGTGTGGTAGAGGAAATGGTTCCCAGAAATTTCTTAAGATGCTATAATCATTCTTGCTTGTTGGATGAGCTCTGATTTAACTTTTACCAGTATTTCTTGGAACCTTTCAATCTTTTTACTAATCTTCTTGACTAAAAGTTTTCTCTTGCTATTTGAACAGTATGGATACCATATGTCAAAATGATAATAACCCTTCAAAATTTAATCAGTTAGTAATCACTGAACTTAAACAATAAAGCTATTGAATTCGTGAAGTTGTTAATTACAAGGTAACAGATGAGAAAATTTTTTAGAAGTCAGCATTTCTGTAGATGTTTGTAGATGCTTGTATTGATTGAAATATCACTTGTTTAGCCAGTTCAATGAAATTTCAAAATCTTCCATTCTGTCAAGTCTCTATTGGTTGTAAGTTTTGTGAAGGGCTGGTGTTGAATATCAGAGAAATGGTTTTCACAAAGACCCCTCATTCACTGCTTTCCCAGTGCCTATCGGCCCCTTAAATCTCCTGCTTGAAGTGATATGGATGACCCTTTCAATTGTTGAACAATGCAAGTTGACCCCTGTGATCTAAACCTGACTGAGTTTAGATGGGTGCTTCAATGGGGTCAACATTTTTTCTGTGGATTGATCCTGGATTGTATTTTCATTGTTGAGTTAATCTCTATGGGTGTCAAGCAGTGAGTTATGGCCCAGTGGGTGTTGGTTTCAGACCACCCTATGGAGGAATCTTCTAGCTTCTTACTTGCTCTTATGCAAGTTTAAGTCTCCGACTAGAAAGCATGGGGCTTGCAGATGGCTTTAGGCATGTGCGTGAGCAGCAGATTTGTAAAGCTCTCTTTTCATTAAATGTTGTTGCTTTAAATCACCATTATTTAACAAACATGCATAACAGTGCATGCTTATTATTTCAGAACAGACAGCTGCAGTTGAATAGAATTTAAATGAATGGTTAACCTTAGAACAAAAACAAGTACTGACACAAAGCTTGCTAGAATCATCCTGAGGTACTTTTGGCAGGGTATAATAACTCAGCTGTCAAAACTTCAAGAGCAGGCTTTATCCTAGACTTCTAATTCTTGCCTTCTCAACTGAAAGAAGGCACTCATGGATCAAAGATTGCTTCTGCTGAAGAAAACTCCAGTGGGACAGTGGCACTGAAGAACTGAACAAAAAAGTAAAGAATTACCCCCCTTTTGTTTAAATGTTACAAATGAGAGTGGTATTTTGAAGTTTCAGAAAATGTTACCATAGGTAAATTCTTGTGAATGTAATAGGTAATCTAAATATAGCTGTCATATGATAGCAGAACTCAGATGATTTATGTCAGAACCTTTTTATTGTAAAATATAAATGGATATGATATAAGCTGGAGGCATGTCTTGAAAGCGAAGCTCTGTAAATTGCTATCATCTTTCCATGTTACGTGACAAAAAGTGACCGAGTTCTTCTATTAAAAATTTTAACTATAACAAGGCATAATGAAGGAAGCTTTTTATTAAAGCACATGATACCCTAAAATTTAGGGTCATCCATATTCTTTAGAACTGATTTTAAATGATTTTTTACATGGTGTCAGGGTGTCTGCCAAACATTCTAAGTACAACAGGTAAACTCGATGCATATCTATATAAGTCTTTATATGGAGAATGTTTGTTGCACCATGTTGGGGTGTATTGACATTTATTCCAAATGAACACTTTTGAAGTGGCTAAAAGTCTAAAGGAAAACAAATTGAACATATGTTCTTCTTTAAATTATCAATTTTTTTATCATTTTATAGCAAATGAGTCACTAAAATAGATATACAGTATATCATTGGTTAATTGTTGGGTACCAGTATGTTCTTACAAACATTGATGAAGGCTGATGGAGGATAAGGACAAGTATCATCATCACCATCTGTTGGTGCTCCTGTGCTGTGGACCATTAAATCAGCATTTTCACTTGATGGGTATCAAGGAATTTTTACTGTTGCATGTTCATTGAAAATAAGGAGGAAATCTGAGCTTTAATTGCTACACATAAATAGGGGAACAATGGCTACTGATCAGAGTTAATAGTGCACTTCCTGTGCATAGTGTATTCAAACACAGCTTCTGGTATGACCTATGACCTTACCACCATGACACTGCTTGTACTTTATGGCAGAATGGTCAAAAAATGTTTGTAGCATAATTTGAGATCTAGGGCACATGTTCACCAGAGCAAGACGTTTTTTTTTCATAGTAATAATTTGTTTCATACTAAAAAAATTGCAATGTATGTTAAAAATATACATTTTCTTTTTGAAAAAAATAATAGTGAGAGTGGGTTTGAAAAGAAAAATGATACCAACATGAATAAAGTAGGTGATGTGGTTTATTCTACCTACAAATATTTGAAAGATGCTCTTAGCTTTATCAAAGAATGATCAGAACTATATATAATGGACCACACCATGTGGTAATCACACATCATGTAACATTGTCATCATTATAATCGTGGTCATTGTCATGGGTAGAATTGTGCCTGGCTATGTTCTTTGTTTCTTGGCCATGTAGACAATTAAATATGGCTTTCTTAAAGTTCAGAAATATATACCTTCTGACTGATGTTAAACTAAAGTAAAACATCTTATGACATAAAACCTGACCTTGTGCCTTTAATGCTGATCCTTCAGCTGCTGGGAAAATAATAATTACAATGATAATGAAAATTATTTCAGAATTGAACTTGTAGTTTTTTTATGAGCATTTCAGTAATTACAGATGTTACTTGATATCCTAAATATTCTGAAAGCCAGGTGAAAAAGGGGTTTTTAGAGTAGAATAGAAACATACAAGAGAACATTATTATTGCTGTCATGTCATGGATAAAGGCATTTGGATTCAGATGCAGTTAAGGGGCATTTTTTATTAAAGGTGCAACCACCTCTCTGCTACTGTTAGAATGCATCCCTCATTAGCATATAAACTTTTCTGCCTATGTTTTTTCACTGCAAGCTACAGAAAATGTAAAATTTGATAGGGTGATCAGTTTACAAGGGAAATGAGACAATGTAGGACTAGCGGCCTTAGTTCTCAGTGTATCAGATGAAATTTGTATGGACAGTTATAAAATAGGGGCCACTAGGTACAGGAATAGTTTGCATTGACCAGTAGGAAATCTCACACAGTGCGATGACAGAAAGTCAAAGAGTTAAACACACAGAAAACCATTCCAGTAACATTAATGAAATTGGAAACGGTTAATTTCAATGGAATGTGTAATTTGTATCTCAAATATGGGGCATTGTTGACAGTATGTATAATTACTGTTTCTGTGCATAGAAATGACAGAATGATATCTTGTTAACAAGCATTCTATTGACACAAATTTTCCCTTGTTATTTTATAGAAGGAAAGGCAGGGGTCAACACTGGGAATTGTCCAAATGGGAAGTCATTAAGAATTGAAAACTTGTTTTCATCCTGCCAGCTAGTGACCCCTTGTCCCTTTTGTCCAAGGCTATTGCCTTACTATGAATTAACAGTTATTTAAATTTGGGCATCAATTTTAACTGTTGAGATTTTCACTGGTTTAGACTGATTAAGTTGAAAGTTAGAAAAACTCCATTTGTCACTGGTTATTTGACACCAAAGATGAATTTTGTGAGCATTATGAAGTATTTCATCTTTGAAATTTTAGACAAACTTCAGTGAGAGAACCATTAATGTAATTGCATTCTGTAATGATAATTAAGCAGTCTTTATTATAAATGTACTTGCATTCTTTGAGTTATGGATACTTTGAACCTTGATTTCATGTTGTCCCTAACCAAGGTCTAGGTTAGTGACTATGGAAAACTTTGGAAGGTTTCACACTCACAAAAGCATAACTGAATCGAGTGCTGGGCAGAGAATAAATACTTTTAAAGACATGATTTTTTTTCCACTATATATCAAATTTCAGTGGCATCCCATTTGTGCTGTTGTAAAACTTGCTCCTTGCATAAATCATTTGCTTCTGGTATTGCTGCTTGTACAGAGACAAAATTCTGATTGTTGAAGAACCTAATGATTGAACCCAGTTTTGTTGGCTTTACTTTTTTACCAGCGTAAAAAATTAATTACCAAGATGTTATTGCCTTATAACGAACTTAAAGTTGATATTTAAGAATGTCTGTTTAACAATAGGGAGGTAATAAATGACTTAATTTATAATTCAGTAATTCATATTTGATCATGTATAATATAAGACTACAGCAGTGTGGTAATAGTGATTGCAGATTGTTGAAATAGCTTCAACTTTGATGCATAATGTCAGAAAGCTGCTGGGGCTTGTGGCCCCAATGTTTTCTTATTTGACAATATTTTCATGTCAGATTTGCTTGATAAGCCATTTTTAAAAGGTTACATGCACTCCTTTATAGTCATGACAGGGGCTTATATCTGCTATCTGATTTTCATCCAATGGGGTAAAATTGTTGCAAAGAATTTAGGGTTCTCATGTTTAATTTACCGTTATTTTACATGTGTGGGTTTAAAGCAATTAACATATTCCAAAATGATATTTCTGATTCGAATCCTTCAAATGTGAAAAGAATTTAAAAGGCATATTGCATGTACCTTGGTTAAAAGAAGTCTCGGGTTTCTAACAAGTCTTTTATGTGTCATCTTTGAGCTTTTGTCATACCGTAGGTATTGTCATGTCTTTATGATGAGAATCGTTTCTGTGATTTGTCAAAGTCCATTTATATTCACCGAATTTTTGCACAGAAATCTTAATTCTTTGCATGTTTAACTTTAAATAATGCAGAATTGTGGATAAATCACCGGGTCGAATGTGAGCAAGTGCTTTACCAATAGATGACTGACGGTGCATCACAGTTTGATAGCTCTTTATAATTCCTTCTACACAGCTAAGTTTTGTACTTGCTTGTATTTGTTGACTATTGTTGGTGATGGTTTTTAAAAATTGATACTTTACTGCTGGAGATATTGAGGCAATTAACATTACAATGAGACAGTACTTACAAAAGGTCCTGATTTTATGTTTACTGGGGTTTAAGGGAGCCATTAAGTGGATTATGGGATTTGTAAAAAGACGATATCATTCAAGGCAACTTCCTGCAGACAAAAAAGTAATTTAGGATGCATATATATGCATTTATTAAATTAGTATTTTATTTCAAATGAGATATTTAGTGAAGAGTGTATTCTGATATTAAGAGGTCATGGACAGGTTTGGTCCAGTGACATTTATTAAAGATTGAAGTTTAAAGACAGTTCATATAATTTCTTTAAGGCTTGTCGATACACTTAAGTCAGCTTCTGCTTGTTACTTCATTTGCAATATGAAGCAAAGACAGCATCGATCCACTCAAAATGCATTTAAAGACAGAGTATTTTGTGGAATCTTAGTACTTATTAGCTTGTTAACATTTTTATTTACATGCCATAAAGAGTTTCATTATGAGATATAAAATTGTTATGCCTAGCTATTTACATTGTCTTGTCAGATTTTACCTTGACTGAACAATTATTAGAGGTTTTTTAATTAGCTCACCTGAGCATGCTCATGTGAGCTTTTAGGATCATTGATTGTCCGGCGTCCGTCCGTCCGTCCGTCGTCCACAATTCATACAAACGACATCTCCTCTGAAACCACCAGGCAAAATTTAATGAAACTTGCCTAGAATGTTCCTTGCATGAAGCTCTACCAAGTTTGTTCAAATGGTTCCGGTTCATTGCATTTCTGGGTCACAGGAGCTAAAAACAGATTTTAAAAGTTGGATCTTTAAAAATCTTCTTGTCAGAAACCACAAGGCCTGGAGCTTTGATATTTGGTATAAAGCATCATCTAGTGGACCTCTACCAAGTTTGTTCAAATTATGATCCTGGGGTCAAAAATGGCCCCGCCCCAGGGGTAACTTGTTTTACATAGAGTTATATAGGAAAAACTTTAAAAATCTTCTTGTCAGAAACCGTAAGGCATAGAGCTAAGATATTTGGTGTGTACCATTGTCTAGTGGACCTCTACCAAGTTTGTTCAAATCATGGCCTCTGGGTCAAAAATGGCCCCGCCCCAGGGGTAACTTGTTTTACATAGAGTTATATAGGAAAAACTTTAAAAATCTTCTTGTCAGAAACCGTAAGGCATAGAGCTAAGATATTTGGTATGTAGCATTGTCTAGTGGACCTCTACCAAGTTTGTTCAAATTATGATCCTTGGGTCAAAAATGGCCCCGCCCCAGGGGTAACTTGTTTTACATAGAGTTATATAGGAAAAACTTTAAAAATCTTCTTGTCAGAAACCGTAAGGCATAGAGCTAAGATATTTGGTGTGCAGCATTGTCTAGTGGACCTCTACCAAGTTTGTTCAAATCATGGCCTCTGGGTCAAAAATGGCCCCGCCCCAGGGGTAACTTGTTTTACATAGAGTTATATAGGAAAAACTTTAAAAATCTTCTTATCAGAAACCAAAACGCTTAGAGCTAAGATATTTGGTATGTAGCATTGTCTAGTGGACTTCTAGCAAGTTTGTTCAAATTATGATCCTGGGGTCAAAAATGGCCCCGCCCCAGGGGTAACTTGTTTTACATAGAGTTATATAGGAAAAACTTTAAAAATCTTCTTATCAGAAACCGTAAGGCATAGAGCTTAGATATTTGGTACGTAGCATTGTCTAGTGGACCTCTACCAAGTCCGTCAAATTATACATCTGGGGTCAAATTTGGCCCCACCCTGGGGTCATTGGTTTTACATAAGCTTGTATAGGAAAAACTTCGAAAAATCTTCTTGTCTGACCCACAAGGCCCTGAGCCTTTAGACTTAGTATATAGCATTGTCTAGTGGACCTCTACCAAGTTTGTTCCAATTATACCCCTGGAGTCAAATTTGGCCCCACCCCGGGGTCATTGGTTTTACATAGGCTTATATAGTGAAAACTTTGAAAATCTTCTTGTAGAAGGAGAAGTAACATTTTCAGTCCAAATAATTTGGAATTTTGTCAGACAGGTTGTTTCTATGATTTCTAGCTCAAGTTCGAATATAGGTCATCTGGGGTCAAAAACTAGGTCACAGAGCCCAAAAATAGAAAAACCTTGTTAACACTCTAGAGGTTACATTTTCAGTCCAAATAATCTGGAATTTTGTCAGACAGGTTGTTTCTATGATTTCTAGCTCAAGTTCGAATATGGGTCATCTGGGTTCAAAAACTAGGTCACAGAGCCCAAAAATAGAAAAACCTTGTTAACACTCTAGAGGTTACATTTTCAGCCAAAATAATCTTGAAATTTGTCAGAAAGGTTGCTTTGATGATTTCTAGGTCAAGTTTAAATATAGGTCATCTGGGGTCAAAAACTAGGTCACAGAGCCCAAAAATAGAAACATCTTGTTAACACTCTAGAGATTACATTTTTAGCCCAAATAATCTGGAAATTTGTCAGAAAGGTTGCTTCAAAGATTTCTAGCACAAGTTCAAATATGGGTCATCTGGGTTTAAAAACTAGGTCACAGAGCCCAAAAATAGAAAAATCTTGTTAAAACTCTAGAGGTTACATTTTCAGCCCAAATAATCTGGAAATTTGTCAGAAAAATTGCCTTAAGGATTTCTAGATCAAGTTTGAGTATGAGTCATCTGGGGTCACAAACTAGGTCACAGAGTCCAAATATGGAAAAACCTTGTTAATATTCTAATGGTAGCATTTTCAGTCCAAATAACCTGGAAATTTGTCAGAAAGATTCTATGGATGATTTCTAGCTCAGTTTTGAATATAGGTATTCTGGGGTAAAAGCTCTAGAGGTTACATTTTTAGTCCAAATGTCCTTGAAATTTGTCAGAAAGGTTGTTTCAATGATTTCTAGCTCAAATTTGGATATGGGTCATCTGGGATTAAAAAATAGGTCACATGGTGCAAATATGTAAAAAACTTTTTAACACTCCAGAGGTTACATTTTCAGTCCAAATACCCTAGAAATTTGTCAGACAGGTTTTTTTGATGATTTCTAGCTCAAGTTGGAGTATGGGTCATCTTGGGTCAAAAACTAGGTCACAGAGCCCAAATATGGAAAAACTTTGTAAACACTCTAGAGGCTACATTTTAAGTCCAAATGTCCTGGAAATCTGTCAGATAGGTTGTTTTGATGATTTGTAGCTCAAGTTTGGATATGGGTTATCTGGGGTAAAAAACTAGGTCACAGAGTCTAAATATCGAGAAACCTTGTTAACACTCTAGATGCTACTTTTACAGTCCAAATATCCTGCAAATTTGTCAAAGAGATTGTTTCAATAATTTCTAGGTCAAGTTCGAATATGGGTTATCTGGGGTCAATTAAAAAGGTCCATAGCAACTTTGTTAAAAGCAGTCATACTCAGGTGAGCGATACAGGGCCATCATGGCCCTCTAGTTTAATTACTAATAAAGTTTCAGACTCATTACATGTTGGAACCAGCTTCTGTTTTGTAGACTGGTTATCAGTCACAGAGCAATTTAGACTGGGTACAGTTGTCCTAAATGAACAACAGTTACTTTTTCTTACTCATGGAAAGACAGAGTTGCATTTTCTCCTCAAGAATAAGTTCTTCTACTCTGAGCTTTAGAAAATGAATGTTGATGGTCAGGCAAGATGATTGAAAGTTCTTTGGTAATTGTCTGTCTGCTAACTTTGTTTTTTAAGGTAAAGCCGGGGAAAGTACATATTTAGTTTTCCTTTTTCTCAACACAGGGTTAGTTTTAATACTTTTTTTACTTTAGGTAACTTAAAATAAGAGGATATGGACACTATGTAACACTTAGAAAAAAAG
The DNA here is from genome assembly GCA_012932295.1 of Cyclina sinensis. Classification (NCBI taxonomy): domain Eukaryota; kingdom Metazoa; phylum Mollusca; class Bivalvia; order Venerida; family Veneridae; genus Cyclina; species Cyclina sinensis. Next base: position 36,516,511 of record JAAONU010000015.1, on the reverse strand, counting down.
TTCAGAAAATGTATTTTCATTGCTAAAAAAAAGGTAAAGGTTTCTTATTTAACGTGGGTAGTCAACGAAAGTCCCCACCTGGTGTGGATGGAACAACTTATTTCCAGAAGAGCCCACCATGTGTGTATTTTACCTCCCCAATCCCCAGCCAATACTGCTGGAATCAGGTTACCACCCAGTCGTGGAAAATCAGTCGGTAACTCAGTCACTACCTGGAATCAAACCTGGGTTAGCTTCATAGCATTTTTAATAACAGCACTAAAGAATAAGTTGTGTATTTAAATAGTAATAGTTACTAACCATAGTTAACAAATTTTAGCATAAAACTTGATACTTGCAATTAAAGTGTACTGCTAACATAACTGAACGTCTCTATTTTGAAAGCTTTTGAACAGTCATTCATCTACTAAATTTTTTACACTGTATGACTGGAGATGATGTTCTCTTAAATGAAAGTAGTAATAAAACTTAAGATCCCATTCAGGGTAACCAGTCCGTCACATGTTGAGTAACCCAGCTGTAAAACAAATTTCATTCATTTTTCTTCTCCAGTGAAATTCCTAACTGGGTATCTGTTACCTCAAAGAGATATAGAAGATGATCCCTTCAAACGTGTTATAATGGGCTGGTTTTGTTTCAGAAGTTCTTCACTTGACTTGACTTGTCTGTGGACCTTTTGAATGAAATTTTCTGTGAAATATTTATTTAAAAACCCCTTTTATACTTGAGTTACCATAATTACAGGATGTTTAGAAAGGGCAGGTTTTTTCACTCAAAGGTTTAGAGCGACTCCATTTCTTTAAGGCAATGAAAGTACTATCATGATATAGATTTGTTTTTCATGGTGGGTCTAAAAAATATTTTTGAAAAAAAAAAGAAAGAAAAGAAAATCACACGAAACTACAGTAACTTACCTACTCTATCTTCTGGATTACTGGATATCAGTGGAAATTTAACTTGCATCTCATCACCTCAGTAGTGCCTCCCAAATCTTCTGAAGATGTGCAGCAACATATATATAGCCAAAAGAAGGAGCCATCTTTACGAAATTCCATGAGACTTGCCAAGTAATGATACAAAGATCCTTCCAAACTATTTTTAAGCTGTGTAAAGATCAGCTGATCCAGGATCGCTTTAACCAACTAGGATGGATACAGCTTTTGTCAAACCAGTGTTTGTAGTGAAAAGTAAAACAATTTAGCCAGGACTACAGTAATATTTTTTATCAGGAACATAGTGAATTCTGACAAGTTTTGACCAAAAATAACCATTCCAGCCCAGTGCGAAACCAAAAGCACAGACCCATTGTTTTGTGAATTTTGCAGTTATCTCCCTTGCACTGTTAAAATCAGTGAATACACCTTTGACCCACTGTTTTCTTTAGGTTACTTGTTTCTAGGTGTTTTAACATGCTAGATAGAGTGGGAGTTTCATTTTGACCTTTTTAAGAGAGGATTTATCCAAAAAACATAACCTTAAAATATGTGCTCAACCCCTCTTTAATTTTTAAAATTTAGAAATAGTTTTAACATTGGACTAAATTGTTTTATTTGTAAAATGAGATACCCCAGTATGCAAACCATTGCAGATACATTGTATTTGTTACACTGTCAACATTGGATAACCTTGTTTAATACTGTAGCAGGGATCAGCATGAATGAAATTCCTCATTCTGAAATACCTGGGTGTCCATGGGAAAAATTGCTACAATTTCCTGTTGAGGCCAAAAGAAAGATAGAAAAGGTGATTAGTTTCACCAGTATTTAGATATGCACTTATGTAATAGAATATCATATATCAATGTCCTTGGATAAAACCCTTGTCAAGTGCATCATTTTGAACGTCTAGTGGTTAAATTACACTGATACTGCATAGGTGCATTTTTTCAAAGCAAAAGAAAAAAAGTAGGCTGCAACAGTACGAGGGTAGAATTTGAGAAAGTTCAAAGTGTTATAAAATAAAGAAGAAACTGATAGCAGTCTTGTTGAAAGTGTTATAAAATAAAGAAGAAACTGATAGCAGTCTTGTTGAAAGTGTTATAAAATAAAGAAGAAACTGATAGCCGTCTTGTTCCCATTCACATCACATTCTCGGAATTTACTTTTACTTTCTGTTTATCCCAGCCTGGATCATTTCCTCCAGTTCTGACCATTAAAAAGAGATTCTTGAAAGGAGAGTCTGATTAGATTCAGCTGAGAGATTTGAACAGTCACGACCTACAGGTTAGGAGTTTGAATCCTGACAACTGCACAAAGGCGTCTCCATATGACTACTACTCGATACTATACTTTTTGCAAAATAAATTCTATATAAACAATATTGTAGTTTCGAGGGCCTACTGTATTATGTTATCCTGCATGCTATTTTTAATTCTCAAGCAATCCAGAGTTTTATGTTTTTCTCACATGTTTTGTATATTATATTATTCATATAGTACTTTATAAGTAAGATACTTCATGCCCACATAAATACAGATAAGTACTGATGTACCGACATTGATCCAGCCATTTAGCTTGAACTGTTCCGACACATTGTGTAGGACTTGCATTGTCTTGTACACATACACAGTTTTATGCTGCATATAAGTAAGAATATATGTAGAGAGTATATGTGCATATTGCTCAAAACTTCTGACAGTTGTTGGCTTTTGGTTCACTGCACAAACTTTAAATTCTAGGAATTGTTTTAGGGAGTGGTAACTGAGGTTTTTTTGCTACATTTATCTTATTTGCTTATCATTTTTTGCAAAAAAGGCTTGATATTGAGAAGTGTCTGTTTTGGAAATCTAATCTTTTGAAAAAGAATAATAAGAATTTTTTTTTTCAAATATTCATGTTAAAAGTCCTCATATGGGGGTTTAATGTAAAACTAAATGCTGCTTGACTACATTATAAACCAGATATTTGGATCTTAGTACTACCAGATGAGAATATGAGATAATAACTATTTACACAACAGCAAATAGACACAAATAAAATTCACATTTACGTAGCATTACACCTTTTGTTCTAGCAAAAAGACAAAAGTTAAACTCACATTTTACATTGCATCACACCTTTTGATCTAACAAAAAGACACAAATGAAATTCACATTTTACGTTGCATCAGACCTTTTGTACTAGCAAAAAGACACAAATAAAATTCACATTTTACGTTGCATCACACCTTTTGTTCTTTGCATCACACCTTTTGTACTAACAAAAAGACACAAATGAAATTCACATTTTATGTTGCATCAGACCTTTTGTACTAGCAAAAAGACAAAAGTAAAATTCACATTTTACTTTGCATCACACCTTTTGCTGTAATGAGAAGACAAAAGTTAAAAATTTACATTTTTCTTTGCATTACACCTTTTATTCTGCAGCTGAAAGACAAAAGTAAATTTTTCTTTGCATCACACCTTTCTTACTAGGCAAAAATTAAAATATTTGTCAGAAATTGAATGTAACAGTTACAGTAACAGTGTGTATCTGTTTGAACACTGTCCAAATTGGTGCAGGACCAGATTTCAGCAATATTCTACCAGATATCTCCTTGCCACACATGCTCTGTGTGCCTGTGAGTTCCATGTATCCTGATAATTGCATCAGGTTTTTTCCTGATTGGATGATAGATAGGTGATGACACAGACTGGTTTGGTTCACTTACATCATTAAGGGTGGAATGTTCATTCATAAAACAGTAAAACCAGTCATTCTTTTTAAAGGTGATTCAGTTTGGGTTTTTTTTAGCTCACCTGAGCACTTTGTGCTTATGGTGAGCTTTTGTGATTGCTCTGTCTGTCGAGCATTGTCAAGTTTTTATTTTAAACAATATCTCCTCCTTTAACCACTTAGTAAAAGATGATAAAACTTCACACAAATGTTCCTTAAATGCATGAAACTTTACCAAAGTTGTTAAAAGAAATACATTCCATGAGGAACTCTGGTTGCCATGGCAGTAAGAATGAAAAGAATTAAAAATCTTCTTGTCTAAAACTGCTAAGCCCATAGGTCTGAAATTTGGCAGGTAGCATTGTCTAGTGGACCTCTACCAAGTTTGTTCAAATAATGTGCCTGGGGTCACTAGCTATTGGCCCCACCCGATGGGTCCACAAGTTTTACATAGCAATATAGAAGAAAATCTTTAAAAATCTTCTTGTCTGAAACCACAAGACCTAGAGTTTTAAAATTTGGCATCAAGCATTGTCTAATGGACCTTTACCAAATTGTTTTAATTATTAGATTGGGGTAAAGGTTACCGAGGCTAAAAATAGATTTATCTACTTTACCTCAAACAGCCTTTATTTAAATATAGACCAACACCTTTGATATTTGGTATGTAGGTTCCTTGTATGGACCTCTACCTGTAGGTGGGATTTGAGGTCACTGGGTCAAGGTCACCATAGCTAATAATAGATATTTATACTTTCTGTCGTAGAGCCTTTATTTATTGACTGATATCTTAGATATTTGGTTTGTAGGCACCCTCAAATCTTCAATTAAAAAATGAAATACTGCTAACAGCAAACCCACAGCCAAAGTACTCAGATGAGCGATCCAGGGCCATCATGGCCCTCTTGTTGTTTTTTTTTAATTCAGACATATAGATGTGACCTTTCAAATAGATGGGGTTACAACTTGGTTAATTTTAACTTCAGTACAGTTTCATTCAAAAAAAGATGGGTTTAAAGAGGTTTTGATGCCCTCCTGACCCTTCTTTGTTGATTAGACAGACAGACAGGTAAACAGATCATTGTAGACATGGTAAAAGATCATACTTAAAATAATATACTTTCATATCATTTACCTTTTTTTGTTAGAACACATATTTTATTTATTTATTTTACAGTTTTTGCTACAGATACTTGAACATATATATATATGAAATATGTAATTCATTAATACTCATTCTTTAGTGAAGTTTTTATTGCAGATTTGGTGTTCATGGTATCTCTGACAAATTATAGACTGCTTCCTGGAGTTTATCACTTTTATTGTTCTTTAAATTAAATTATAGATAGTTCTCACAGGAAATATCTATCGGGTTTTCTTCAACCTTTGATGAACTTATTCTAAGTACCACAGTGATCTTGTTCGAATGTCTGTTTCTATGAGATATCTGCTGGTTTTATGGTTCTAACCTTTGAGGTGGTTTCACAGAATAATAAGCTCAATGATTGTTATTACAAAGGTATAAATTTCCTTCAAAACAACTTTTGATATAACATATATGATTGTAGTTATTCAGCTGAACCTTAACTCTTCAAATTGACATCATATGTGATAGTTTGAGGGGTGGGGGGCGGGGGGGGATTTTTCTAAAGAATCTCATTTCTAAATGTATCACTCTATTCATAGTAATTCCTAGCAAAATAGTTATAGAAGGGACCAAGGAATCTTTCAAATACATACACAGGTATTAATTTCATTCTATCACCATTTGCTCACTCTCATTTCTGCATGTAATAATTCTAGTCATTATTGTATAATTGTCATACTGTAACATAATTATTGTCCTTTCAAAGACCTTCAAGGAGTACGCAGGCTAAATGCTTTGTATCTGCAGTTTGTTGTTGAAATTGACCAGAAAGATATCATATATGGCTTTTAATTTTTTACTCCCAGAAGTTTGTACATCGTTCTGTTCTATCTTTCCTACAATTATGCTGTTTGACCATCCAGATTAGTTTGAGTGGCTGGGCTGAGACAAGGAGCCTGTTTATTATCTAAGCTGTGACCCTGCAGTGTTATCAGCAAAGGTTACTGACCATTTTGTCGCTGTCATTTTATAAACAGTAGCCACTCGAAAGAAATACCTGAAATCAAAAGTTTGTTTATCACTAAGTCTTTACTATACAAAGCATTTTGTTATGGTCATCAAATAAACTCACTTCTATATTCAACATCATTGCCCTCACCTACTTTCTGCTTGTTTTTCTTGTCTTACTTGTATATTACCTCACATTTCTACTCTAAACTCTGTAACTTCTCTGTAGCTTTCTGTTTAAGATGTCATCCATACATTTCTATCACTATAGCACCCTAGTGGTTGTTTCTTGTTAATCCCCATTCTCTGTTTCCTCATCACCGCTTCCTTTATTTCTGTTCACTTGATTCCAACATTGTCTTTTTAGCATCTCTTGCATGAAATGGTGGTAACACAGTCATTATTTCCAGTATATCGCTCTAAAATTGCAGCAGGATTTATTTTGTAGAGATTCTCAGCAGTTCTTATAACAATGAAAAGTCCCTGTCATTATACTATATGGTACGTATTAAGTTCTTTTTGTCTGTAGTTTTGTTTCTTCTTTTCCAGTGCACTTCTAGCAGTAACTTCTCTAAGTATCTTTATTTAGTGTTGTGTACGTGCCCCATTGAATAATTCAGCGGAATTCCAGTGGAATTCCAGTGTAATCCAGTGGAATTCCACTAAAACATTTTCACTAGGGTGTTATACTCTGTACTTTCTTACTTCAGAATTGACATCACTGTCATCACTTGGCTCATCATACCACTCTTTATAAATTGCTGACTCAGTGTAGTCATCATTGTGATCTTCATTTTCACTGTCTACCTTCTCTATCTTTTCTTCTTCTTTCACTTCTTATTCATCATTATCATCATCATCATCATCGACAGAAGCATCAGTGTCAGTCTATATCACTAAACAGAGATATTCAGCTTGGTCCATTTGCATCAGCTTGACAGTTACTGTTTTATGAAAACTGCCACGTAACATTTAATGATGTACTTTTTATTGCTAGGGGTATAAATGGCAAAGACTTTGTAATAACCACATATTTACTTTCTGTTAATGTCAATTAACTATTTAGCTGACGTCTACAAGTTTGAAATTCTTTCAGAAGGTTGTTAGCCTTTTATAATTGTTTAAATATTTTTTCAATTCATAAATCAAGTTGACTTAAGCTATAAAATATATAACAGTGTCAATTAAAATGATGTATGAACACAGTGGTCACTCAAGTTTGATGAAAAATTAATTTTTGATGGAGACGGCAACTATGATGCATTGTCCATTGATGTATGTATGTGCTAATATAATATATGGGTGGTAAAATTGCCATTAAGGGGAACATGCTGATACAGAAAATGTAATGATTTACAATGTATAATATTTCTGAAGTAGTAAAACATTGCTTAAGCATGCTTGGATAAAATATGACCACTGGCTGATTGGCCATGATATATTTACCACCTATAACTATATTGATTTATGTTCTTGTAAAAGATGAAGAAAGTGTTACAAATATTGATTTTGAAAATTTCGGTCATAGTTTGAAAGTTTTTCCTTTAAATGGTCTATTGTAAGAATATTTGTATTTTCGTAAGAAACCAGACTGTAGAAAAAGGAGCATTGTTTACTCATAATTCAAAAACCTGAGAAGAAAACAGTTATCTTTATATATTGTACTGCTGGAGGGTTATTTAGCATTATTTAAGTATTGATAATTGTTCTGGAACCCTGCTGGTTCACTAATTATACCCCCACTGAATTGTGTTTGTCCAGTCAAATTATATGGGCCTTTGGCATATTTAAGTTGGACAAATGGATGCCTGTACATGGAAAGAATATACTATAGATGCCAGGGTTTACTATGGCAATGGACGTTCAAGTGCCACTCTACATCTGTCTGAGTATTGTATGATATTGACTCAAGTTGCATAAAATTTGAAAAAAAGGGGCCCTGATATGACCCTTTTTTGACAAAAAAACCAGTAATTTGTTTCCAGTAATTGTTTAGACTAATGGGGTTATTAGTAAAGCTTTGTACTGTAAGGTAAACATCGTTTTTTTTCTTCAAAATATTTGCAGTTTCCGATGATTTTTATCTTTTGTCAAAAGTTCAACAGTTCTGCACTACAATGATAAAAAAATATCATTGGGTATCTTGCCTTAACAATGACAATGGTTAAAATCATAAAGAAAATTTAAATAATTTGAACTAAGCTTCAGAATTCAAATATTTTGAAGGTGCTTAAGGAGAGACTTGATGGCTGATTTATTTGAATACCAGGAGATTATCTTTAGTGAATAACCCAAATTTTCATAAAACCGAAAGTTTAAAAAGACAGGATGTGGCATATTGACTTTAACGACAAAAAAACTCTTTTAAGTGTTCGAAGTTGATCTTACATAGGCGGTGAGGTCCTGCTTACATTTGCTGACTGGGCACATTCCTTCGTAGGTCCCAAGTATGGGGAAGAAATTATCTGAATGTCTCGCTTAACTTGTACAGTCGGTTTTGATGGTAATCACATTCTTTACAGTGATGTTATACAAAAAAGAATTTTAATTAAAATTAAGTTACACCGTTTTGAATTCATCATAGATTGCACTTAATTTCCCTTGTATTATGAAAATTATGCTTTCAGTCGGTAAGTTGCAAGTGTTTTAGCAGACATGTTTGTAAATACTTGAGTCAATGAACTTGCATTTACACAGCCCAGATCCAGCGGTACTTTCTGAACTACAACTTTGGCATCCAAGGGACAATTTTGAGAAATCAGGAACTCATAGTTTAGTGACTACTGGAGAAGAAAGATTCATGCACCTTTTGCAGATTGTTTAAAACACCTACCTTGCTCTGGAGGCAATTTACTCTGCCTTTGTAGCCAGCGCAGACCAAGATCAATCTGAACATCAGTGCAGTCTGATCATGGTCTGCACTTTTTGCCATTCAGTCACTAAATTTTCAATAAACAACCCCATAAACAGTTAATGGATCTGTCCAAATTGAAAGATGGACAAGTCCATTTTAGATATTTAGCGTGATAATCTGTTACGTTAAGCCTGAATATAGCCAATATGCTGAAAGATGTGATGCAAAATTAGAAGATTTTTTTTGTGTAAAGTTTACCATTTGTCTCAAAAAATTCATGAAAATTAAAATTTCACAACCTAGGTGTCTTGACCATCCCTATAAGGACAGCTGTAACAATTGATAAAGCTAGTTCATCTTAATTAGACAGAATTGCATATTAAACAGTGTTTCAACAGGTGATTTTATATCATTCCTTGGCTTACTTGATTAATATTCTATATGCGTTTTTGGTAATTAATGCAAATTTATTGAAATTTCTCCTTGTTTTGAAAGAAAATGAAGGTAGATGAAAGAGAAATTTTGACAGTTTAAGACATTATATTGCATTCTTTATTATCAAGCAATTATCAAAGGCTTGTTAGGGAGTGTGTAATCACTTTTTTGTGTCTCTGTAAAAAAAGAAGAAAGTCTTTTTCGTGTGAAATATTGCAGAATTATATATTACCAAGTTATATATTATATTGGTATAATTATGATTATATTTAAAGGATAATATAACTTGATAAATTATTTTTAGATTATCTGACACTGTTCTGTACAATATTGAGAAGATATGTGACGATGAGTGTCATATTTGGCAAGCAGACAGGATCAGCGTCCAGTATGATCTTTTCAGCTGTGAACAAGTCAAAATATAGCTCTAGTATACAGAACAATGTCTGAATTATCTTTTTGTTCTTTCTCTTTTTATTAATATATATTTTCAAAAGAAGTAATTTATTTTATATGTGAAAGAAATAATCAGATTTATAATAGTTTCTAAAAATTAGAATTCTACAGTCTGACAGTTCTCTGATACCATTCACTTGTTTGTAATTCTTAAAAAAATGCAAATCAGGTATATATGTACCAAATCACCCAATATAGAAGAAAACAGGAATTAATTATACTACATTTACACAACTATAGAAAAACATTGTACAGTGACGTGATTTAAATTGGCAGTGCAGTTTGAACATTAATATTAGATATGCATTACTGAGTTATATTACTTAAAAGAAATGAGGAGATACATTTTACCTTCATTTTTGTGTCGCCTGCTACACAGTAGCCACGACATATGGGGATCACTTCTCAGTTGTCTGTCTGTCTGTTCATCACAAAACTTGTCCGGACTATTCCTCAAAAACTACTGGTGTAATTTCATCCAAACTTTACAAGAATGATCTGAGCACCAAGTCTAGTTGTGCATATTTTCGGCATTTTGCAGTTCAATGATTTTTGTCAGAGTGATGGCCCTTTAATGATTTTGAGTTTTAAAGTTTGTCTGGACTACTTCTCTTATACTTCTAATGCAATTTGAATGAAATGTTACAGGATTGATTGGTACCTCAAGTACTTGTGCATTTTAATGGGTTTTTCGGTTGATTGATTTTTTGCCGAGTAATGGCCCTTGAATAAGAAAAGGCGTTTTGGCCTGTTAATGATTTTTGTGTCACCTCCTACACACTAGCTGTGACAAATAGGGATCCAATCTCCATCGTCTGTCTGTCTGTCCATTCGTCTGTCCATCTGTCACAAAACTTGTCTCTTTAAACTGTTCGCAGGAATGATCAGTACGAAGTCTAGTTTTGCATATCATCAGCATTTCCCCAGTTCATTTCATTTCCAACAAACTGTCCAATCACCCCTCAATACAACTGCTTAATTGGCTTTCATCAGGCAACACGTGATCTCTGATCACTCTTGTGTATCTTACTGAAAAAAAGGATAAGTTTGAGTAAGTACTAAAACACATATTAATCCTCACATTATTCAGCTGTGTAACTGGGTCAACTTTTTGTGAATAAAAGTACCATATGTGTGTGTAATTGAGCCCAGAGTAGGCACTGACCAACTGATTACAGTCAGATGTTTTCTAAAACAATAAATGTGATCACAGACATTACAACCTGTTGTATATTTGGGAAATTTATTATTGTTATTTTGAACAAAGAGATGATGTAGATATAGCTAGTAAGAAATAGAAATTAAAGGGATAAAATGTCATAAGCTTTTTTGTTCAGCAAATTCTTTTTAAATTATTAAGTGTCAAATGATTTTTTTTTCGTAACCTTTCCAAGTTTTTCTCTTATTTTTGACTAACATTTTCTTATGTTTTGGGTTGTTTTTCCTAAGTTTGCTCTTTATCCTTTTTATAATTCTGTGACTTTAATGATGAAAATAATCATAAAATATCATAAATGTCCAGGTAGAACATTAAAATTATTTATTACAGACTATAGGTCTTGTCCTCCAACAAATTATTTCTCGTCAGTGTCCTGACCTTTAAAAGGTAGGTAGCTTTTAATCTCATAAAAAAAACCTATTATATGTTCTTCATATACTTTCTTATGTAAATGATTCTTTTTATATAAATAGGAAAAAAAAGTATGAAAAGAATTTTATTTTTTTTATTTTTTTGGAGGGAAAAAAATCCATGTAGACGACTGAGAGAGCGTGTAATAGTTATTTTTATCAGTATTTGTACATCTTTGAATGAAGCAGCATGTGAAATGGTTATGAATGAAATATTTTGTAAGATCATTATCAGTTCATCACAAGGGTTGTATACATCTTTTGTGGGTATATGATATTATGTACTCTATGGTACAACACAGTCACTATATTCTGAATGTGTGACACCAATAGTTGCCGTCTTGCTTGCTGTGAAGTTGAAATTTCTGTTCTATTTTCAGAAATAGTGCTTTACAGTATAAATAATAGATGCCTTTCTTTTATATTATGTTATTTTAAATCTTTTTCCGAACATGGACATTTTTACTCAAAATCTTTCTAAAACATCATTTGAACAATACCTAAAGGTAAACAGTGGTTATGTGCTGTAAACTGAAATCCTGTATAGGGTTGGTTTGAAGTCACATGTCAATATAATCTAGTTCATATTTGCAGCTGGGTCAGAGGTAAACTAATAAATATCTTTTTACAGAATTGAAGCAGATGGACTTTACACTCACTGCCTTTATTTATCATACCCATTAGATTTATAAAATTTAGGTTAAGAACATATTCAGTGAAAACTAGGTCAGTAGGTCAAACAAAAAATGTTGCTGGACCAGTAGATCTGTATAAATAATGCTGTTTTATGCCAAGTTACGAAGTATTTTGTGCATGATTTGCCCATTTACACTTAGATGTTTTGAAGATTATATAGTTCATACTTAAATGTTTATAAATTATACAATAGATAATGCTTCTGTATAGGTAACTACAAAAGAAGCGATGTGGACAAGCAGTTACAGTTTATACACAGTGATAATGCTGTTTGCCTACATTAGGATGCAGTGAATATGCATATCATAATTTACAATATTGACAGTGAAATTAGTGACATTTCAAATTGACGCAGCATATATCTTTTCATTTTATTAGCATAGTTTGTTTTGGGTGCAGTAATTATATTACTGGAATTCATCTTTTTTTCCAATCATTAACGCTGTCTTAACTGTCTTAAGAGACCTTGACATTTTGTTTGAAGCAACAGCTGTCAATCAGACCTTTGATAACAAACTTTAAATGTTCTGAATTTGATTGACATTTAAATTTCAAGGTAAATGTCTTACCTCCCTTGATTCCTTTAAAATTAATTGTATTTAAGGTGATGGCCAGCTACCCTGCAAGCTTAAAGTGTATATTGGATAAGAAATATAACTTGAACATGCAGATTTTTCAGATTTCCACAGAATTATTAAATAGGTTGGATTAGTGGGATTAGGGAGTATTACTTATATTTTCAGTTACACCTCATGAGTAGATAGAAGCATTTGCTCAGTCTGTTTAATATGGTTATTCTTGGTAGTGCTGAGCTGTTTTCAGCTCAAGGTTCGCACAGGCCTGAAAAAGTCCCAAAATTTTGGCTTTGGCCTTAAAAAGACCTTAAATCAAACTTGGCATCAAAAAGTCATTAAATAGTCCTTGAAAATAGCGTGTATAGCAATTTTGGGCCCTTAAATTGTACGATTCTGACGCCTAAAATTGAAATATTATAAATTGATCCTTTAACAGAAGAACACAGAAACTCAACGCAGTCATTTGTTATGACAATGGAGATTGTCAATATCTGTATTAAAATTTGTTGTTGATGGTAGCGATTGTTTTCTTGGATACAAAGGGAGTCGGTAGGTACTGCCTTTAATACAACCAATCAAATTGCAGCGGCTTACATCAATGTCAGTTACAAATGGGGATGTGATTTACACAAAATCCCGGGAAAGTGTGTTTTAAATGAACGTTGGCTGCTTGAATTTTCTTAGGTTCATCAAGATAAAAAGTCCTGGAATTTCTTACTACAGTTCCTGTAAGAACCATTGAACTGTTTATGTGCTAATTACAGATAAAAGATTTTGTATTTCTTTATCGTGTACCTTTCAATACCCACATTATAAATGTTACCCTTTCACACTTCTATCTTTTGCTATTTGACATTATCATGTTGTGCTTTTGTTGACTACAAGAGATTTGCACTTTGTTTTAGCAGATAAAGATTTTTCTTTGACTATCTTGACCTTTTGCAGGAAGGTCATTGATATAACCAATCACCTTTGAGGATTTATGCATATCCATCATGTGCTATCAATCAAATGTTAAATTTGCCAGTTTCCCATGTCATATTTCTGTCTTAAAGCTTTCAAAATCTTCTCTTTTTTTTGTTAAATATCATTTCAGTGAGTCATGAAAATTTAAATGTCCCATTTCACTTAAATTTCTTTATTTATGTCATCACAGTTAACATGAAAGGATGTTTTCAAATAGATAGGCTGTCTTAGGAAGTAAAAAAACTCTGTTTAATTTGCATTATTTGTTATATTAAATAACATTTCAAATTGTCAGTATTGCACTTGCAAGTGTTTCATAGGTGAAGGAAAAAAGATTTTTTTCTAAAGCTTTTAACCTCTTCCTTTCTGTCTGTTGAATGACGTGTAAAAGTGTTTGCCAGTCTCAATGGTTGCTAGTTTTGAAGACATTAAACCTTGAAGGGTTAAGAGTTTGAGCTTGAAGCATACCTACTTAGTATAATATATAGTCAAATGTTTGTTTACTTGTTAAGGCAGTTTCACTGACAAAGATAAAACATTCTAAATAACAGGATTTAACATATATTACTACAATGCTTCTTAGCATTTCTGTTATTTAAACAGCTAAATACAAGCCTGATATCTACAGATCTGCAGGAAACACTAAAGATTTCACTAACTGGATGATACATCAACTAAATGTAAATGACTATGGTCACATGATTGTGTAGTCAGGAGATCTAAGGCAGATCTGAATTTATTACAAAGTTCAAGTTACAACTTCTTGTCCAGCCAGGTGAAGTTTAGGTTAATGCTACAGTTACGTCAGAATGACCTTTGACATGTTAGGTTGTTAGTCACCTTCACCCTTGTTCACATTATTTTTACCTTATAAGTACTTTATTTTTTACACAGTTTTGCTCAAGTATACCTTTAGGTATGTTTATTTGCATCTACCCTTGGACTAAAGTTAGGTTTCAGTAAAGTCAGAATTCAGCTGTCTTAACCCTTTACTCCATACATACGCATTTTTACACATGTGCGACCAGATCAGGATCTGCACTGGTCGCTTTTTGGTCAGAAATAACCTAATGTATCATAAGGCAAACAGTGTAGATCCATATCAGACAGCACGGATGTGCCGGCTGATCTGGATCTACACTGTTTGCCCAAGCCATAAAGGTGTATATATGGAGGAAAGGGTTGAATGCATCAGGGCTGAGGTTATGAATGTTTATGTAAATCTGTATATGATATACACTGTTAAAATACAGAGGAAAGTAGAGTTTTGCCATATTTTTGGTTACAAAGATCATGAGAATATTTGAAAGTATTCAGAAGAATAATCTGATACTGTTTATCATTGCAAACACAATCCCGGAAGAGTTTCATGTTGTAGACATCTCATTGTATGCTTTAGAACTTGATTCACCTTAAAGTTTGTTCTAACCAAGTCTTGTAAGCAGTTCATAATGTATTTTAAGCTGTATTTCAAAGAAATTGTAAAATAATATTTTCGACTTGTGTTTAGGTCACCAAGTGGAAGTAATAAAATGTTTCTAACGTTTACAAGTCTTTGAATGTTGGTCACTATGTCACTGGTCAAGTTAATGAAATGGCTGCTGAGGTTTGTTTTAATTTAGGTCATGAATTCTCGGTTAAGCTTTAGATTTCAGTCAATAGGTCAGGCAACCGAAATGACATTTGTAGTTTTCTTGAAATAATTGAATTTAGGTCACTAGGTCAAGGTAGGAAAAATTTATGATTTACAAGTTCTCTATAAAGTCTTTGTTTCAGTGTAATAGAGATATAATACTGGATTTCTACTCCATTTTCTATCAGCTTACTTTAATAGCAGTGTGATAGAGTGTTCGCCTTATGGTCTAGGGTTCAAATCCAGCTTAGGTTAAGTGGATCTTTCTGAGTTCCATCAGATCAGTAAGACTAATTGAGAAATGACATTAAAAGATTTCTATAAGTCTTCTTTCCTAGCTCACTTATTTAAAGCTTTCTAAGATGTAAGTTTTATTTAGGTCACTAGGTCATGGGCACAGAAAATGGTAGGTGTCCAGTTAAGCTTTCCATTAAGCTAATTAGGTCATGTAGTGACACATAAGTTACCAAGAAATGAAGCTGTGTATTTCGGTTACATTTAGGCCTTGTTTTAGAAGTGCATTGTAAGTTCTAGATAAAGCCTTGTTTTAGAAGTCCCTTGTAAGTTCTAGATAAAGTGTTTTATTAAGAAAGCTATAATTTCTTAAAGTATAACATTGATCAATAACTGATTGTGTTAGTAATTTATTTCAAATGAAGTAAGTTGGGTTACTGTGTGTGTGCAAAGGATGACTTTAGAATGGAACAAGAAAAACAACTGTCTGACCCCTATTTTGATAATTTTCATGTGAAGGGACAGTTGAAAAAAATGCCTGTGTAATATGACAAGTGTTAGATATGTATCATGACAAATGTAGTTTTGACTGAAATGGATTTATGCTTGTGAATGCAGCTATTTGTGGTAACTATTAAATTTTGTGGGAAAATCTTCTCATTAGATAATACAGGCTGAAGTTGCACATAAATTATAAATAGTTAACTAGAATGTTAAAATTGTGAGTGATAGTGCATTTACTATAAATTGCTTTATAAGTAAAATTGTACTAACAGATAATTTAAAGTGCATTTATGAAAGTTTGTTTCATAGTAATTATACTTCTTTCAATAAATAATCTTAAGTGTATTTTTTATAGATGTTGGTTTTTGTAGGGTAAAAGCATATTCAGGTGTATCCTAGGTATCCAGTCTGATATGTCCAGATTGTGTACCAGAGCTGTTCTTGGACTTTCATATAATACTCTCCAGTAAAAGAAAACAAAATATTGTCACCTGATCTATTAGCAGTTTGACATTATAGAATTTAGTCGGTGCACTTGTCAAAAATCAAGATGGCACACTGCATGACTGCAATAAAATAAATTAGAAATTGTTAATGAAATCTGTTAAAAATTCCTTTAAATCAGATATGTATACTCGAATAGTTTAATGATTTATTGAAAAACTGAAATAAATCGTTCATGGTCATTAGATGGTCACTGGCATGTTGGGAAGGGGTCTCAGTGTTTTCGTCCACTTGAGTGAGTGCCTGACACTATTGTACTATCATTCTTTGAAAGTTTACACCGAAATAATGGTATGTATAAAAGGAGTCACTAGTGAGCCACGTTCTCGTATGGTCACACATTATCGTCCATTGTCCACACTCATTTGAAAACATTTTATGAATATTTTTTGTACAAAATGTTCGATAATTTGAAAATATTTTTCTGTTTACTTTTATTTATGTACATTAATCTTACCCATCAGGCGGAGACTTGCCGCTGGAATTTAATCAGGTGTCGTAAGGTCAGGAAATGCTAGGGTCACTTGTCACAAGCCTAAGAATAGATTGGTTTTATATGGTTGAAGTGTAAATGTTAGCTATAAACTATAGTAGCTCAATACTTGAAATAGTATAAAAACTGCACTGAAAAAGAAGATATTAACTTATATGGAACATAATTATATGTGTGTAAAAACGGACCACCATTGAGTCATGCAGTTTACAAGTATGACTTTTGGAGTGTGGGAAAACATATAGTTGCCCTCTGCCCATAGTATTGACCAAATAATTTGATACCACCTGTATCTATGTGAAGAAAAACAATTTATTATCATGGATTTTAGTGCAGCAAGTCTGCTGTCATTGAAAAAGGTTCATGTTCTTGTCTTAATGTCACTCACTGAATATTTCCTTAGTGCAGAATGATCAAAAAAAGTGTCTAAAAAGCAGCATTGTCTTAGATGTACAAATGTATTACAATTGCAGCTACTTACGATCCATGAAAATATATTACTAACATGTCAGTGATGTGAAAAATAGTTATTTTGTCTTCTGAGGACTTGTCAGATGGTAAGATGGCCTTCCCATGATCCTTGTAAAAGGGTATGACAAATTTATCAGGGAGCTGGAAGATAAGCCTTTGAAATTTGGGGCTGCAAAGGGTTCCTCTGAGTGCATTTTGAATCATTCATTGTTTTATTGGGTGTTTAATTGGCCCTTTAATTGGCAGCTGATTTGTTTAAGTGATTATAAAGGCCATCACAAGATTGGAATATCTCATTCTGTTGACTATTTAATGTTTTATTTTTTTTATAAGAATAAAAATTTAATTAGAGATGGCCGAACTGTCACAGGATATTGTTGAAATAATCTCAACAGGCAGGTGTGACATTCAGATTTATTTTAGATATGTATTACCGATTTGACTCGTATATCAGCAAGATAACGGTACCCTACTATTGAAAAAATAGGGGTCTTAATGTATATCGTTTGACACAAAGATGACACAAATATCTGGGTGTACTTTAAAGACTTATGAACAGAAAAGTATACAGGATAATGTTTCCTTTTGACACCTATTTGACAGTATTTATCCGACTTTATGATGCAGAAAACATGATCAGCATAAGAACCTTTCAATAGATAATACCACAATGTTTCAAGTCATTCTTAAACTTCAAACACATCTTGAAGATCATAATTTTGAATCATCAGCATAATTGTTTTACCTCTTTTTTTAAAGAAGAGAAAAGAATAACAATTTTAGTGGTTACAATACCTGTGTTTGAAATCTGTTTGATGTTTTATGATGAGTGTAAAATATTTTTAAACCATTAAGAGCGCATACTTGTGTCTTATATTTATGAGGCTTTGAATTAGAAAGCATGAGAGACAGTTTTCAAAATTGTGTTAATTATGAGAAGTTATGCACATTCACTTTCAAATCATACTGTTTTGCCTAATGGCAGGAAGTTGTTCCGCCAATAGTTTGTTGGCAGTGTCTTAAAAATTATTTGTAAAAGCAACGGTAATCCTGATAAGTGGTGACGATTTTTTACGCCCACAATTTTATGCATGCCACAAAATTCGTACAGAATTAATCTGGGAAGAGTGCTGATTGAGCAAAATATTTGTACTAATTTTAGGATTTAAGTCAAAGTTATATTTAAAAAAAAAACTGTTTTAA